>JAMPIT010000890.1:0-295000 GCA_026261815.1 Monarcha castaneiventris obscurior
GCTCGGTGAGGGGACAGGGGAGACACGGAAGGGTCAGAACGTTGTCCGATCTCTCCTGAGGGACGGAGGGGGAGGACTGGGGGTTTCTGTTTCCAGATGACTGAGTGAAACAAAACAAAGATTAGTTCCTTTTATCTCTTGTGCACAAGGCCCCCCGCTCCCCCAAGCACGGCTGATATTAAATGTCCCAGAACCGGGGTCACAGAACTTGCATCTTCTCTTGTTAGGGATGGGGTGGAGTTTTTTTGTTGTTTGGTTTTTTTTTTTCCCTTGCCGGGGCTTCTCATGAGGCGCGACCTCCCTCACCCCAACAAGAAACCACCCCCAGCCCTCCACCCACACTGAGGCAAAAGGATTCAACGAACAACGACCCTCCCAACCAGGCCGGTCTCCGGCTCCCTTCTTGAGGCTTACCAGCACAGTCTCTGCTCTCGTACCAGGCCAACCAAGCTCCTTGCAGGGCTTTCCAGAAGGGAGAGTCTCCTTCAGGCACGAAGTGTGGTCCATCACTGTTGGAGCCGACCCCTTTGAACAGCGTGACTGCTCTCAAGGGGCCACCGGCCGTCCCTTCTGTCGTCTCGCTGAAAGGCGAGCCTGGCGTTGGGGAAATGGGTTCCCAAAGGCGACTCGTCCCCCGCAGCAGCGGCTGTGGGGTGTGCTCTCTAGGGCTTCTCTCGGATGCCTCACGTTGTGACGCCATTTGTAGTGGAGGCTAAGTTTAGCTTAGCAGCTACAGCTTTCTCTAGGAGCTGAGCTGGGGCTTCTGAGGGCAAGCAGCCATTGTGTCCTCCCGTAGTCCATTCCGGAGTGCCCCACACCCTTGCTCCTTTAGCTGTCAGCCTCACAACACAGTGATAGCGAGGAGGTAGAGAAGGGATTCTCATGGCGGCCCCTCATGGTTTTATTGATGCATCTTGTCCAGCCAGTTTCCAGGAGCAGAGAGAGCAGGAGGCCAGGGAGCAGGGGCTTCTTCCCTGGGCCTCAGGGGCAGTACAAGGGCGGAGTTGGGGTAAAGGAACAAATATGAAGAGCCCGAGGAAGTAGCCAGGGCTAGGGAAAGGTGGGGGAACACTACAAACCGAACCCCACAGTCTGTAGTAGAATAGTCACAATGTGTGGAAGGGTTCAGCCTCAATATTTAGGGAACTAGTTTGTTTAAGATTGCTTTGAACACAGCTAAATGGGGTCCGTTTCAAACAGGAAGCATTACAGACCATTTCTAATAACACATTTCAAAAATAGTTCCAGGGGGAGAGAGTAAATAATAGATCTAAGTTACCAAAATTAAATTGCAGAGTGGGAACAGCAGACAAGCCTGTCAGACAGCTCTGTGCTCAGCGAGGATGATAAAGAAGACGAAGCAACAGATAATGATGTGTCTGTGACTGATTCAGCATCTGTAGAAGGGCATTCTTCAGAAGAGGAAACGGGAAGTTCAGAGTACGTATGCCCTGTGACTACCAAACACTGAATTTTGCCTTTTGTTTTTCATACAGACAGGACTAAGTTGTACTGCTGTGGCCTGGCTTATCTTTGAAACCTTCACTTACTCTACTTATTTCCTACTCCCAATGACAACCACATCCCATGCTGCAGGATGATCAAATGATACCATTTTTACTTTAGGAGAGTAAGGCAGTCCAAGGCAGATGGACAACTTTGCATACAGCCTTAGAGATGAGTTTGGGGATATAGCAAGAAAGGGTGATTAGTCACAGGCCATAGCTCCCAATGCCTTGCAATTTTATTTTCATGCTGGGTTCTAGTGGAGCTGTTAGATAAGGAAGTGTTTTCATTGCTATTGATGGTTTGGCAGCAGCCAGACAAATTCTGTGCAGGTTTTAATAAAGCTGGTGTGCTTTGAGCCTTTTGGATTACAGAAAGGCAATGAAGGAGAGAAATTAATACAAAAAAGGCATAATTTGTTCCTTTGATCTCAAACTCCTCTGTTACAGCATGTGCCTTGCTGCTCTGTGCAGGTGAGGCTGAAGAGCAGCACTTAACCCTGAGCAAAGGGTCCTTCTTGCCAGAGCTGTGTGCAGTGTCACTGTAGTGTCAGAGCTTGTTCCGTTCTAGAACTAATCCTTTGCAGAGGACAGCTCTATGTTTTAGTTACAGAGCTGTTACTGATGACCCGTTGGGCATAAATGCTGCCTTACATTGAGTGCCCAGTGCTGGAGGCTGCTGCTACTTCAAATGCGAGAGCAGGGTGCCTGCCTGCATCCTTCTCCCAGTGAAAAGCAAGATGCTGTTTCCTTTGGGACAGGGAGACCCACACTCACTATTACATACAGCAAAGGGAGAGAGTTAAGGATGTGTGGGGCTCTCCAAAGGAAATGTGCCATGGCTGCTCAGTGCAGTGGGACGATTACGTGACATTTTATGTGCCAGTGACCCTTGATGTGTGGTGACAGAAACAGCTGCATGTTCTTTCTGCTTCTGTTCTCTCTAGGGCTTGGCCAGCAGCTATTCTTAGGTGCCCGATCTGCATGGATTTTTACCCACAGGTAAGGACCCACATGTTGTCATCCTTGCAGCTTTGTGGGAAGGGAATGGGGCAGAGGGGGAGCTGTGCAACCCAGCTGGCTGATGTGGGATGCTGTAGAAGTTACTTCTTGTTGGTGCACGTAGAGGGAGAAACCCTTGCCAAGGAGGCACTGCCAGGTCTGCGTGTTCCTCATTATTCAGCAGTAAGCAACAGACTGCAGATACTCCAAGCCCTATTTGCCTGCTGCAAGGAAAGCAGCAAACTGAAATTCTTTCCTGCTGTGATTTCCTGTCTTCCAGATTGTGCTAAGCGGGCGACTGATTTTGTCAACGCTGTGTGGCCATGTCTTCTGCAGTCACTGCCTCCTTGCTGCCCTTCAGAGTGACGGCTTTTGCCCAACCTGCAGGGCAGACCTCACTCCAGAATAATGCCATCCCAGTTAGATATAAGTAGTTCTAGTTTCCAAGACAGACTCCGATGGATTTGGGGGGGATAGGTGGTATAGAGAGTTGTTTTTCTTTGTGTGTACAGTTTTTGTTGTATAAGGCTCCGTTTTCTCTGAATTTAATTATAAATAAAATTTTAATTGATTTAAATATAATCAACTCTGCTCATCTATGTTGGCTTCTGCTGGTAGACAGATTTCTTCTAACAGGTGGATATAAAACCCTTGGTTTGATCAGTCAGAAGTGCTCGTTCTCTTCGTCCCAAGGTAGTCATTGATTCCTGGGGGGAAATGTTGAAGGCATGAGCTTTGTGGTTCTTGTGATAGCGTGTGCTGTATAGGGAAAAGGAAACAGGCACTGCTTGGGGTGCGAGGACTTCTGTTTCTCAGGCCAGACTCAGCTGGATGTTTTGCTAAAAATGTCATTATTTCTGTGCTTTGAAGGTTGAAAGAGCAGCAGGTTGTGCACACATCCAAAGACAGCTCTTTTCTTTGAGAATAATTTGTATGTATCTAGACAGCTTGTTGATGGTCCAAGCTGCTCCTTGTTATGTCCCTGGTTGCAGTGTTCCATGGATGACTGTCAGCTGATGACAGGAGCACTGCCAGCTTCTATGAAGGCCTTCTCCTAAAAAGCCTGTAAGCTTAAGCACTTTACCATAATTGCTTCAATGCAATTGCTTTATTATAACTGCGTCAATATTGCTTGAAAACCAGTTCACTAGACTTGTAGATTTAGTACCTATACTGTGCTGATTCATTCTGATTATGCCCTTATTTTTAAATCATTATCATTAGTGCATCCAATTTAAATCAATAATTAATTTTTTTTTTGTGAATATATTTGGTGTGCCACCCTTAATCCTGCTGGTCAAAGTTGTATAAAGGCTCAATTAAACCTGTATAATCCTTTGGACATAGAGCGTTGGTTTTGTACCAGCCACTCACCCACTAAACTGCTTAGCCTTCTCCACAGTCAGTGTCTCGGAAAAGCCAGACACAAGGAGCCCGGGCTGCATGAAAACATGAGTGAGCAGCAGAATGGCCTGAAAGCCAGAGGAAAGCTGTAATTTATGGGAAGGGAAGGTTGTCGTTAATTTTACAGCAAAGAGCATATATAGAAATCTAACAAAGGCATGTAATGATTGTGTGGCTGGGACCAGGGGATGCTGCTGCGAGAAGTGGCCAGAAGAGGCCAAAAATTCCATGTGCCCATTATGCTCCCACCAGGGCATCAGGCCCTGGTGTCTCCCGGCAAGCTGTTCTGTGTAGCTTGGTCCCAGTGCTCCAGGGATGTGGAGATTTAGGCAGCCTGTGGCCGGAATTTGCCTGCAGCTTCCCAGGTTCGGGGCAGGATGCAGAAGACCCCCAAAGGGTCCCGGACCTCCTGTGCTGGCCCATCTGGCTGAGGCTGAAAGGTGCTGCAGGGCTGCTGCCCCTCTGGGCTGGGTGACTCGCCCCTAGAGCTGCCGTGGCACATCGCACCCCAAGACTGATGGACTGGCAGTGCGCTGGGGATCTAGGGCTCGACATGATTGCCTGGCAAATGAAGAGGGTGGTTTTGGGGTCTCGCCACTGGCAGCGTTGGAACTAAGGAGTTTGCAGCCCCGGCACAGTGCTCAGGTACCTCCATCCTCAGTCCTGAGCACACACTTGTCCAAAGGATTAAGCATCATCCTTAAGCAAGGGCTGGGCACCATCTAGTGGAACAAAAAGCCTGTTGCTGGGAATGTTTTGTGCCTGTTGAGTGATGCCCAGCTCTGCCTAATGCTGGCGAGGGCACTGCTGCCCTCTTGTCCCACTGCTCCCCGAGGTCCTGGGGAGCCCTGCCTGAATGGCAATGTCAGGTATAAAACTGGCTAATTCGGGTATAAACGGCATAGATTTGTAAACCAGCATTACCTCCTTGCATAGTTGCTGCCAAAGCACCTGGAAGTTTTGTTTTGTGACTCTGGCTCTACATCTGGAAGAATACAGTATTTTGGGATGCTCAGCCTGAGCCCCCTGCTCAGCACCACAATGGTGCCTGGCTCTGCTCTTCCAAAACTCACCTGCCAAATAGCATGAGTGGCCACTGAACATAAAACTGCAAGTTTCCCTAGGAGAGGGTTTTCCCAGAGTATTGGAGCAAAGCAGGGAGCTGGTCTGTCCTTGCAGTGAGGGGTGAGCAGATGAGGGCTGGCAGGGTGGGAGTTGGCAGGGTGACACTGCCCACCCCTCATGCTCCAACACCCACAGCAAGCTTACAGCTGGGCTAGAGGAAGTCACCAGGTCTGGGAGCTGTTCCTCTGTGGCCCTTTGCTCTTTGGCTCTGCTGAGCTGTGTGTTTTGGAAGATTTAATTTAGACTTGTAATAAATGTACATTTACATTCTGTTCCATGGCTTGCTTCTTGTTTTATAATCAAGGGCAATAGTGATTTATCTAGAGGTGTTTCTTCACACTGGGATGGCAGAGGCTGTTGCTGAAGGGATTTAGGGTCTTTCATCGCACCCCGTAAGTGAGTGAACCCAAGTGAAGAGAGGTATGTACCTTCTGAGGGTACAGAACAAAAAATAAATTGCCCCGAACAATCCCAGCTACTCTTAGGAATGCTAATTGTGAGCATGTGGCCAGGCAAGTATGGGTACACACTGCTGCTTCAGGCCAGCAAGGTTGCAAAGAACTGCTGAAATACTTTTGGAAAGAAGTCTAAAAAGCAAGGAGGAGCTTTGAGGAAGCGTTCAAATGAAGTTTTAAATGGTATGTTTTCAGGTACAGAGCTCGATGCTGGCTGTATGGAGGGGGCAGGTGGTGCCCATCACAAATAACTCTTCTCAGATTCTTTCCCAGTGTGGTGGCAGCAGGCACAGCCCAGCGAGACAAGGGTGCCTTCCCTGTTGCAGCACCATGGTTTTTCAGAAGGGGGCAAAAGCAGACAGACAGAGGGAGCAGCTGAAAGCAGCCCCTCTCCAAAGAGAAGGAGCATGGCTACAGGACAATAAGGATTTTCCTCCTCACCTGCTGCAGTTACTCAGTGAGACCCATCTTCATCCCAGACCAAAGACCAAGGACTGAGAGGGAGTGAAATACTGTGCACACCCACAGGAAACCCCTCCTCCCAGTGCTCAGCCTTCCTGCTCCTAAGGTGGCAGCCAGAGGCTGGGCAAATGGAGGGGCCTGAGCACATCCAGGGTTTTGGAGGATGGAAGATACCCTGAAGCCTCCATCCATTGCCAAGAGAAGCACTTACTGCCATTGAGGAGGGTGCAAAGCAGCCCGGGCAATAGGAAACTTACCTGGGTTTTTTATTGGCAGCACAAGCCACACAGTACTGCCTACCATCAGGGGGCTTCAAAAATGTTTTCCTTAGTCTGAACAGTCTCTAATAGACTATCCACCAGCACTTTGCTGTAAACATTTTGGGAGACATACTCTGAAGTCACAGCCATTACTATAACCAAGCAAAGGCACATTTTGACACATGGAGTGAAATGCAAATCTCAGTGAGATTAGTAAAAAATATTATTAGCGGGTATTATAATCAGTTTGGGGCTGCTTCTGGTAATCCTTGCCTATTTACCTGCATCCTGATGGTGGATGTAGAGGGACTGGTCTGCAGGGTTGCTTTGGGGAGCAATTGCCCTGCAGTTGGACACCTGGGTGTACGACATCCTATACTACATTCACTCTTCTGGAATTACTTTATGGGCCTTGCTCTGATCAGCAGGGTGCCCTGACTTGGGAGAGTACAGAGCTGACAATCCCTGGCCAGTGAAATGTGGGTTTCTCACTTCCTGAGGTCCTCGGGGAAAAAAAAACTTCTCCTGCCAAAAAGTCCTGGCAAACTGTAGGCATGGTGTGAAAATCCTGATGCCATTCCTCCAGGGGATTAATATACCAAGCCAGTCAGCCTGGGTTCAGCTTAGGCTGTTAGCTATAATTAACCTTTTAAGTTTGGGAAGTTGATAGATACAAACTTCTGTCATGAAATGGAATGGCAAGGGGTGTTCCTGAGACCTTACACCTTGCTTCAAAGCTGGCCTGCATGGGAGGAGACAAAATAGGTATGTGGCCTTTTCAGCTTCCCTGCCACGTGCAGAGAAGGGGCCAGAGCTTGATCTCCCTCCCACCACCAAGTGATGAGTATTTTCAATAGTGCCTTTAATTAAAAAGTGCAGGGCCCTACAATAAAGTCTTCCAGCCCCCTGCTGCCATCGTCCAGCAGAGATGAGGAAGATCAAGCCTGACAGCCTTCAAATGTTTGGCTTACTAAAATCTGACCCTCCTTTTCCTCACTGCTCCCTCCTCCCTTATCCCCATTGACACATTCCTGCTAAAAGCCATGCAATTCCTGCCCAAAATACAAGTGGGGCTGAGTCCACTCAGCCAACCTCAGCTGCACCTGTAGAGTGAGTGAACAGGCTCCCTGCCTTAACACATGGGATATTTCATATGCCAGTAAATCCACTTGTGCTTCATCTCAGCTTAAACACTTCTGCTTCCCAAAATTGTTGTGTCCAAAGGGCAGAGTTTTACATAATAAAAATCCTAAAGGAGACTTAATGCTTGAAATAAAAATGCTAAGGGGGTAGAGCAATTCCAAATATGTATTTAATACATGAATAAGTAAGTCCCTTGTGCCAGGCACTGAATATGACAAATGAAGTATCCAAGTATGATGACCAAAACCAGCCTTTGCTTCGATTTCCAGACCCAGGACTCAGAAAAATGGGGAAATCATCCCCATCCCTCTTTAAACACTCAACACTTTGCCAATTACCTGAAAGCAACAGTTGTATCAAGAGAGAAATTATTTTAAGAAATGATCCTCCTCATGTAGAGTACGAGCTGAAAATATCTGTATGCTATCCCCAGCACTGATGAATTTCCACCATCCGCCCCACACCCAAAAGCACCCACGGGAGCAGGGGCTGAGGAGCACCCCTGTATCCAGCAGGGCTGGGATGGGTTTGCTGCTGCTCTCAGGAGCGCCAGGCAAACCCTTTGAATGCAGATCCAGTGGCAGACTGGCTAGAAGAAAAACTGAATTTTGATTTCCCTTTTCTTGCTGTGTTGCCTTCCATAGCAGAGCAGGGCCTCAAGAGGAAGGTGCTGCCCCCAGGAGGAGAGCAAATCTCTTCCCAATCCTCTTGGGAAATGCTCAGCAGAGGAATAGTTGAACACCTGAAAACTTCAAGACTTCAGAGGCTTTAAATAAGAATCTAAATTGTTTGACTTTCACCAGTTGAGAAAAACCCCAACCCAGCACCAAAAGTCTTTTGACTTCATGTTAATTTGTATTTACTAGGGATTGAAGTTCAAAGAGTGTCATGAGAGTTTTCAGCCGCAGACTACTAAACATGGAGGAGAAGAGAAGCTGTGGATGCCCTGTCCCTGGAAGGCCAGGCTGGCCAGGGTCCTGCGCACCCTGATGTGGTGGACGGTGTCCCTGGCCATGGCAGGAGATTGGGACCAGCTGATGCTGAAGGCCCCTTCCAAGCCAAAGCGTTCTGGGAAGCCATGGGGGTGCAAAGAGCTCTTCTGCTACCGTCAATGGAACGTTGCCAGCACCAAAGCGTTGCCACGAAGATTCCATCCCCGGGTGCCCAGGTAACCTGGGCTCCGTTGAGTCAGTTGATGGATCCTCTGCTGGGAGGCGGACGCAAAGTGTCTGTGTCCCCTGCGTAGTGTCCATCTTCTGCATCCCCAGTGGGAACAGAGGGTGATTTGCTGACATTTGTGAGAAAAACTCTTGACTGACTACACGCATAAGCGTAGATGATTTTTTTGAAAGGTTGCTGATGCTGAGGGGCTGTTCTGGGCTGCTGGCCCAGCTGCAGGTGTCTGAGGCTCCAGTACTGAACTTGCCCAGAAACTGGTGACTTGGGGATGGGAATCCTGGAGCAGGGGTGGTGTTTAAGAGAACAGGTATTCCAGATGGGTAATCTCCTCTCTTCTCTTCTGGTAGGTTTGGAAGAGCATCGTTCTCTGACCCCTGGAAATCAGGGCTTTGTAGCAGTGTGCTACCTAAAGGAGTCTAAGGGATCAATCCCTGTAGCTTCTCTGGCCTTCCTTCCCTGCTGCCTGTCCTGTGCCTTGAACCTACTCTTGCAGTGGTTGTAGGTCACGAAACACCATGAGCACAGTGAGTACTTTACTGCTCAATGCAGGTCTGATTCCTAGAACACGCTGTCTGGGGTGCTTCCAGAAAGGATTGAAAGAGTTTGTAGCAAATGCCCGGGAAGAGAAGCCTGTTAAGACATCATGTAACTTCATGTCTTGGGAGACTGAAGATTTTGAATGTCTCTGGGTGCTAACAAATATTTCAGAAATGCTTCCAGTGTGAACAGTGACGTGATAAAATTGTAAACTGGTGTCCTCACTTTCAAACCTTTGAGATAGGCTTTTCCTTGGTGAGACAGCTGGTAAGAGATCAGGGGATGCCTTTCTCTTGATGCGGTGTGCTCAGGGAGGAATGAGCTGTGGCACAGTTTGATGCTTATTCCAGCCTTTGCATGAGTGTTTTCTGTACCCTCATGCTTTCATTGGTGCTGCAAAAATGAGGGCCACGTTACCCTCCCTCCCACAGAAAATGCTAAGGCTTTGCTCCCTCTTAGAATCCGCGAAAGCGCCGCAGAGAAGACGATGATTCTGGTCCACCTCAGAAACGGAGGAGGCTGCTGGCTTCTAGCCCAGGTGAAGCTTCAGAGCCAGGGCCAGCAGGCCTGGAAGAAATTGGTACACTTTGTTTTGAGCTTGGTAAGAAGAGGAACTGCTTCTGGAGGGTTGGGGCCCAGCCAAATGTGTGTGTTTGCCAGTCTCTAGGCCCTTTAGTGGGGAGGAAGGGAAACCTGGGACTTTAGGAGGCGCCTAGTGTGGCATCTCTAACCAGCAAGGCTCCTGACAAGCCCCTGGGGTTGTTACTGAGCTGTGATACGTTTGCACTAGTGGGATACAGCTACACTGGCTGTGTAGCAAAGGTCCAAGTGCTGCTCAAACACCTGAAGGTCTACTCTGAGCAGCGGGCAGTTTCCCCAGCTGCCACTGCCCAGGGTGGCAAACTAAGGCTGGGATCTCCCAAGCTGGAAGCATATAGGGAAAATTGGTCATTAGCCATGCCCCATGCCTCAAGGGAGCATGTACAGTATGGTACTGTAAAATTAGGATACCTGCTATGATTCTGGCTTTGGTTTGGGCTTTTTCTTGTGTGATAAACATTACCCAGTGTCAGATGAATCTGATGTTGGTGCGTAGCTCCTGCAAGCTGCTGTCATCCAGCAGAACTGTGTGAGGAGCTCAGCCAGTGCTCCTTGCAGAGGACAGGGCTGATAATGCTCTCCTGTGGACTGTAGAGAGCAAAGCTTAAGTGAAATATTGGACACATTCCTGAAAAGAAGAGGCTCAGGGCATAGTTGACTCCTACCTCAGCCTGTTTTGCTGGGCTGCCCATTTCATCCCTCTGCAATTTCTGTTCTCGATCCCAACATTCTGGTTTTCAGCTGGTGAAGAATTCGTAGCTGTCACAGCTGACTCTTCTGAGTCTGAGGACATCAATCTAACCAGCAGTGATTCTGGCAATGCTGAGGTAAGGAGTGAATGACACACTTCTCTCCATCTCACAGTCAAATTAGTTTTCTCTTGTGCTGCCAGGCCTGGCTTCTGGCATCCAAATAGTCTGCCCTGCAGGGATGAAACACAGCTCCCACTTACCTGCTTCAGACAGAGCTCCTGGTCAACCCCAAATGCACCTGGGAATGCATCAGCATCTCTGAGTATCACTTGCAGAGTGTGGAAGAGTAATTTAAAAGACCTTGTTGCTGCAAAACTTGGGGAGAATGTTTAGCAATCATGGGAAATGGAACAGAAGGAGCCAGTGTAAAGCTGAAGCTGTTCTAGAGATGCCCAAGATGTAGGCCAGTGATTTAAAAAAACAAAACTTAAAAAAAAAAGGAGAGGACAGGAAGCCTTTGATTTCCCAAATATGAAGTGTTTAGCTGCAACACTGGTTTGAGGTACTCCTGTCAGTGAGGTACCAAGCACAACTCTAGCTCGCCGGGGTAAAAACTGTTTATTACTCCAAGAAGTGTTTTAAGTTTATTAATGCAGTTCCATTTATTCCTCCAAGAAGTATTTCAAAAAGATCCAGCCCACAGGGTAGTTTATCCCCTGAGTTTTGGGATGCCACTGCTGCCGTGCAAAGCAGAAACATGCAGCAGGAATAGGAAAAGGCCTTGAACTTTATGGAAGAATCTGCGTAACCCAGCTCCAATTCTGCAAAAATAAGAGCGGGTTTGGGGTTGGGGCTTTTCTTCAGCAGCTGTCCATCTCATCCTGAGACTTTATGACTATCACAGCTGAATTTGCCCATTTGTGGGAGAAAGAGGGAAAGAAACACTTCCACCTAAATCCAGTCAGGGAGCTGAAACAGAGGAGCAGGGTTGAAGGTGTTGAGGAGATTCCTAAGTTGCCTCTGTTTCTAACCCGTTCTAGCAGGGGGAGCAGAACGAGCAGCCCCCACTTGTTTCCAGAGCAGCAGATGATTTGTTAGTGCCAGTGGCAAGTGGTGATGATGTGGAATCGTCATCAACACCTGCCAGTGATGATGGGTCACCACCAAGAGACGTGGGATCATCACCAAGAGACAGTGACAGTGAGGGGTATGTGAGAGATAAAGTGTATCTCCAAAATCTAATTTCTGGCATAGGGTGGAAAGAGGTTTTTGTCAAGTTTTTGGGTTCTGCTTAATTCTGTGCAAAAACTTCAGACATAGAATATAATATCCTGTCTGGAAGAGAACTAAATAAAGAAAAAACTGCTAGCAAAATCCAGAAGAAACCTTTCTTCTCTGTTCATAAAGCCGTGAATGAATGTATTTCTATTATGGATTGAGATATGCTGAAATACTTGCAGTACATCAACGGTTTTGGAATGATTGTGTTGCTGAGCTGGGATGTTGCTAAATCAGAGTAGGGGATGTTTTAATTCCTGACATTTGAAGTATCAGTGACCCCTGATGTGTGGTGCAATTAATGGCTGCCTGTTCCTTCTGGTTGTGTTCTCTCTAGTACGTGGTCATCAGGTGCTGCTTGTTCTCCACAATGGACGGATGAGTTCTCAGAGGTAAGGATCCATGAGTGTTCATCATTTCTGTTTGTGGAGGGGCATGGGGCAGAGAGGGAACTGCACAGCTCAGCTGGCCAGGGTGGGATGCTGAGGGCAGCTGGCTTGAAGCACAGCCCTTGCTTTGAAGTTCCGAGTAGCTCGTCCCTCCAAGTCACTTCTTGCTGCTGTGCACTGAGGGAGAGACCCCTGCCAAGGTGGCACTGGCAGATCTGTGGTTCCTCACTATTCTAGCAGCTGCTGACAGATTGCAGATATTCAAATCCTATTTGCCTGCTGCCCGTGGAGCAGCAAACTGGAATTCTTTCCTCCTGATCCCTGTCTGGTTTTCTTTCTTCATCAGCTCTTCACCCAGTATGAAGTTTTTATGGCTAACACAACTGAAGTTGCCTGTTTCGGGGAGAAAGGGGGCAAGATTTGCCTGCAGCCTAAATCCAGTCATGGAACTGAAACAGGGGAGCAAGGAGGAGGGTTTTCAGATGGTTCCTAAGCTGCTACTCTTTCTTCCTTGTTGCAGCAGTGGGAGCAGTACCAGGAGCTTCCACTTCTCTCCATTGCAGTGGATGATTCAGTTGCACTTCTGGCCAGCGATGATGATGAAGAACTGAGAGATAATGATGGGTATGTGACAGATAAAGTGTCTCTCCAAAGCCTGATTTCTGACAGAGTAGCAACAGGTTTTTGCCAAGATTTTAGATTCTGTTGAATCTTGTGCAAAAGCTTCATAGCTGGATTATAGTGGCCTGTATGGAGGAGAAGTAATTAAAAAACAAAACCAAACCGTAAAATCCATCAGAAACTTTCCTTTTCTGTTCGTGAAGCCATCATTGATTGTATCTTACACTGTGGCTTGGGACACGTTGAAATGTTTGCAGTACATAAAAGTTCTTGGAATGCTTGTGTTGCTGGGCTGGGATGTTGCTAGACCAGAACAGGAGATCCTTAATTTCTGACATTTTATTGATCAGTAACCCTTGTTATGTGGTGAAAATAATGGCTGTATGTTTTTCTTGTTCTGTTCACGCTACCACAAGGCTCTTTGGTCCCCTAACAAGTGTGCTCTGTGCGGATTGCTTCTTGTGGGTAAGAATCCACACGTCATCATCCTTTCATTTCCTGTGGGAGGGGAATGGGGCAGAGGGGGAGCTATGGGACTCACCTGGCTCATGGGCAGCTGGCTTGAAGCACAGCCCTTGCTTTGAAGTTCCAGCTGACACATCCCTCCAAGTCACTTCTTGGTGCTGTGTGTTGAGGGAGAAACCCTTATCAAGATGGCACTGGCAGATCTGTGGGTTCCTCATTATTTAGCAGCAACTGACAGGTTGCAGATATTCCAAGTCTTTTTTGCCTGCTGCCCATAGAGAAGCAAACTGGAATTCCTTACTCCCAATCCCTGTTGTGGTTTCCTTTCTTCAGCAGCTGTTCATGTACCACCAATTGTTTGTGGCTATCACGGATGAATTTGCCCATTTTGGGGGAGAAAGAGGGGAAGAAACATGTATAGGCCAAATCCAGTCATGGAACTGGGGGAGCAGGGTGGAGAGTGTGTAGGTGGTTCCTAAAGTGCCTCTGTTTCTGCCCTGTTGCAGCAGCTGGAGCAAAACCAGCAGCACCCACTTGCTTCCAGAGCAGCAGATAATTCAGTCCTGCTACTGGCAAGTGATGGTGAAGAGGAAGGAACAAACAGCAATAGGTATGTGAGGGATAAAGTGTCTCTCTAAAGTCTCATTTCTGACATAGGCTGGAAAGAGTCTTTTGCCAAAGTTTGAGTTTGCTTAATATTATGCAAAAACTTCAGATCTAGTATATAGTGGCCTGTCTGGAAAAGGACTATTTAAAAAAAAACCCAAAGGAATCCTATCAAAATCCAACAGAAACCTTTCTTCTCTGTTCATGAGGTCATTAATGAATGTATCTTACATAATGGCTGGAGATACACTGAAACACTTGCAGTACATAGGAGTTCTTGGAATGATTGTGTTGCTGGGCTGGGATGTTGCTAAATCAGAGTAGGGGATGTTTTAATTTCTGTGTCAGTGACCCTTGATGTGCAGGGAAGTTAACGGCTGCTGTGTTTCTGGTTGTGTTCTCTCTAGCACGTGGTCATCAGGTGCTGCTTGTTCTCCAAAATGGACAGATGAGTTCTCAGAGGTAAGGATCCATGCGTTGTCATCATTTCTGTTTTGTGGAGGGGCATGGGGCAGAGAGAGAACTGCACAGCTCAGCTGGCCAGGGTGGGATGCTAATTCTTTCCTCCCAAGCCATTTTGTTTTCTCCTCATTTTTTCTTTTTCTTTTTCTTTTTCTTTTCTTCAGTTCATCAAATATGAATTGTCCTGTTTGGGGAAAATTGAGGGAAAGAAACACCTCCAGCCTAAATCCAGTTTGGGAACTGAAAAGGGAGGAGGGAGGAGGGTGTTCAGGTGGTTCCTAAGCCCCCTGTGTTTCTACCCTGTTCCAGCAGTGGGAAGAGAACCAGCAGCAACCTCTTCTTTGCTTTCAGGGCAGCAGCTATTTGGCTACTACTTTTCATCTTCTTAAACAAAATTAGATGGCAATAGCCTACAGTTCTTCATCTGTTCTGTTGTAATTGCTTTGCTGACCTGGTGTGGGGTATGTAACACCAGGGCTGCACACCAAAGTCTAATTGTATTTTCTTTTTTCTCTTTCTTCATATGCACTGATGCAAGCTCCTTGAAGGTGAGTTTCCGTTTTATAGTTGATAACTCAATTGTTATAAATAGAATCATTAGCTTTTCTATGTCCTTTCCAACCATCTTGAGCAGCAGGGATTGAAACTGCATTTAGTAAAAGGCAAAGACTAGTGCTAAAGCCTCTGGCCAGTGTCTTACAGAATGGATGGCATCTGTGTCTGATATCTGCTATCAAACACAGCGGAAAATCCCCACAACAGAAGGTGTAGATCAATACTTATGTCGGAGGGATCTTTAATTTGCTGCCATTTTCTGTTACTTTAATTGATTAGTGCTTGATTGTTGTTACATGGATAGAGGAGTGTCAGAGATCACTGTTGCAGGTGTATTCTGAGAATTAAAAAGCACACAGCAGTTCTCACCCTTTGGCTGTTACAGACCAGGCCATTAAAAATTGCTCTCCTTTGAATTAGATGTGTTATAATTTTCAAATTGTAGACCCTGTTAGTAAGAATTGTGTGAGGGAGCTTCCCTTTATAAGGCAGATTTGTTCACAGGTAATGTAACTTGTGAAACATAGGAGGCTGAGAATCTCTCAGGCAACATGTTTAGATGTTTGTAAGGTGAATAGAGCAAATGGTTAGTGTTGCTCTGTTGTTGTGGAGGCTAAGTTTAGCTTAGCAGCTGCAGCTTTCTCTAGGAGCTGAGCTGGGGCTTCTGAGGGCAGGTAGCCATTGTGTCCTCCCGTAGTCCATTCCGGAGTGCCCCACACCCTTGCTCCTTTAGCTGTCAGCCTCACAACACAGTGATAGCGAGGAGGTAGAGAAGGGACTCTCATGGCGGCCCCTCATGGTTTTATTGATGCATCTTGTCCAGGCAGTTTCCAGGAGCAGAGAGAGCAGGAGGCCAGGGAGCAGGGGCTTTTTCCCCGGGACTCAGGGGCAGTACAAGGGTGGAGTTGGGGTACAGGAACAAATAGGAAGAGCGCGAGGAAGTAGCCAGGGCTAGGGAAAGGTGGGGGAACACTAGAAACCGAACCCCACAGTCTGTAGCAGAATAGTCACAATGTGTGGAAGGGTTCAGCCTCAATATTTAGGGAACTAGTTTGTTTAAGATTGCTTTGAACCCAATTGAATAGGGTCCGTTTCAAACAGGAACCATTACAGACCATTTATAATAACACATTTCAAAAATAGTTCCGGGGGAGAGTGTAAATAATAGATCTAAGTTCCCAAAATTAAATTGCAGAGTGGGAACAAGAAAGAAACCTGCCAGACTGCTTTGTGCTCAGTGATGATGATATAGAAGATGAAGAAACAGATAATGATGTCTCTGTGACTGATTCAGCATCTGAAGAAGGGCATTCTTCAGAAGAGGAAACGGAAAGTTCAGAGTACGTATGCCCCGTGACTACCAAACACTGAATTTTGCCTTTTGTTTTTCATACAGACAGGACTAGGTTGTGCTGCTGTGGCCTGGCTTATCTTTGAAACCTTCACTTACTCTGCTTATATCCCACTCCCAATGACAACCACATCCCATGCTGCAGGATGATCAAATGATACCATTTTTACTTTAGGAGAGTAAGGCAGTCCAAGGCAGATGGACAACTTTGCATAGAACCTTAAAGATGAGTTTGGGGATATAGCAAGAAAGGGTGATTAGTCACAGGCCATAGCTCCCAATGCCTTGCATTTTATTTTCATGCTGGGCTCGAGTAGAGCTGTTAGATAAGCAAGTGTTTTCTTTGCTATTGATGGTTTGGCAGCAGCCAGACAAATTCTGTGCAGGTTTTAATAAAACTGGTGTGCTTTGAGCCTTTTGGATTTCGTAGGAGAGAACGTAGGAGAGAAGTGAATACAAAAAAGGCATAATTTTTTCCTTTGATCTCAAACTCCTCTGTTACAGCATGTGCCTTGCTGCTCTGTGCAGGTGAGGCTGAAGAGCAGCACTTAACCCTGAGCAAAGGGTCCTTCTTGCCAGAGCTGTGTGCAGTGTCACTGTAGTGTCAGAGCTTGTTCCGTTCTAGAACTAATCCTTTGCAGAGGACAGCTCTATGTTTTAGTTACAGAGCTGTTACTGATGACCCGTTGGGCATAAATGCTGCCTTACATTGAGTGCCCAGTGCTGGAGGCTGCTGCTACTTCAGATCCGAGAGCAGGGTGCCTGCCTGCATCCTTCTCCCAGTGAAAAGCAAGATGCTGTTTCCTTTGGGACAGGGAGACCCACACTCACTATTACATACAGCAAAGGGAGAGAGTTAAGGATGTGTGGGGTTCTCCAAAGGAAATGTGCCATGGCTGCTCAGTGCAGTGGGACGATTGCGTGACATTTTATGTGCCAGTGACCCTTGATGTGTGGTGACAGAAACAGCTGCATGTTCTTTCTGCTTCTGTTCTCTCTAGGGCTTGGCCAGCAGCTATTCTTAGGTGCCCGATCTGCATGGATTTTTACCCACAGGTAAGGACCCACATGTTGTCATCCTTGCAGCTTTGTGGGAAGGGAATGGGGCAGAGGGGGAGCTGTGCAACCCAGCTGGCTGATGTGGGATGCTGTAGAAGTTACTTCTTGTTGGTGCACGTAGAGGGAGAAACCCTTGCCAAGGAGGCACTGCCAGGTCTATGTGTTCCTCATTATTCAGCAGTAAGCAACAGACTGCAGATACTCCAAGCCCTATTTGCCTGCTGCAAGGAAAGCAGCAAACTGAAATTCTTTCCTGCTGTGATTTCCTGTCTTCCAGATTGTGCTAAGCGGGCGACTGATTTTGTCAACGCTGTGTGGCCATGTCTTCTGCAGTCACTGCCTCCTTGCTGCCCTTCAGAGTGATGGCTTTTGCCCAACCTGCAGGGCAGACCTCACTCCAGAATAATGCCATCCCAGTTAGATATAAGTAGTTGTAGTTTTCAAGACAGACTCCGATGGATTTGGGGGGGATAGGTGTTATAGAGAGTTGTTTTTCTTTGTGTTTATAGTTTTTGTTGTATAAGGCTCCGTTTTCTCTGAATTTAATTATAAATAAAATTTAATTGATTTAAATATAATCAACTCTGCTCATCTGTGTTGGGTTCTGCTGGTAGACAGATTTCTTGTAACAGGTGGATATAAAACCCTTGGTTTGATCAGTCAGAAGTGCTTGTTCTCTTCATCCCAATGTAGTCATTGATTTCTGGGGGGAAATGCTGAAGGCATAAGCTTTGTGGTTCTTGTGATAGCGTGTGCTGTATAGGGAAAAGGAAACAGGCACTGCTTGGGGTGCGAGGACTTCTGTTTCTCAGGCCAGACTCAGCTGGATGTTTTGCTAAAAATGTCATTATTTCAGTGCTTTGAAGGTTGAAAGAGCAGCAGGTTGTGCACACATTCAAAGACAGCTCTTTTCTTTGAGAATAATTTGTATGTATCTAGACAGCTTGTTGATGGTCCAAGCTGCTCCTTGTTATGTCCCTGGTTGCAGTGTTCCATGGATGACTGTCAGCTGATGACAGGAGCACTGCCAGCTTCTATGAAGGTCTTCTCCTTCTAAAATCCTGTAAGCTTAGGGACTTTACCATAATTGCTTCAATACAATTGCTTTATTATAACTCTATCAATATTGCTTCAAAACCAGTGCACTATACTAGTATTTTTAGCTACCTATACTGTGCTGGAAATAATTCTGTTTAAGCCTTTTTTTTTTTTTAAATCATTATCATTATTGCAACCAATTTAAATGAACAATTCATTTTATTTCTGTGAATATATTTGATTTGCCACCCTTAATCCTGCTGGTCAAAGTTGTATAAAGGCTCAATTAAACCTGTATAATCCTTTGGACATAAACAGTTGTTTTTGTACCAGCCACTCACCCACTAAACTGCTTAGCCTTCTCCACAGTCAGTGTCTCAGAAAAGCCAGACACAAGGAGCCCGGGCTGCATGAAAACATGAGTGAGCAGCAGAATGGCCTGAAAGCCAAAGGAAAGCTGTAATTTATGAGAAGGGAAGGTCCTCGTGAATTTTACAGCAAAGAGCATATATAGAAATCTAACAAAGGCATGTAATGATTGTGTGGCTGGGACCAGGGGATGCTGCTGCGAGAAGTGGCCAGAAGAGGCCAAAAATTCCATGTGCCCATTATGCTCCCACCAGGGCATCAGGCCCTGGTGTCTCCCGGGAAGCTGCTCTGTGTAGCTTGGTCCCAGTGCTGCAGGGATGTGGAGATTTAGGCAGCCTGTGGCCGGAATTTCCCTGACTCTTCCCAGGTTCGGGGCAGGATGCAGAAGACCCCCAAAGGGTCCCGGACCTCCTGTGCTGGCCCATCTGGCTGAGGCTGAAAGGTGCTGCAGGGCTGCTGCCCCTCTGGGCTGGGTGACTCGCCCCTAGAGCTGCCGTGGCACATTGCACCCCAAGACTGATGGACTGGCAGTGCGCTGGGGATCTAGGGCTCGACATGATTGCCTGGCAAATGAAGAGGGTGGTTTTGGGGTCTCGCCACTGGCAGCGTTGGAACTAAGGAGTTTGCAGCCCCGGCACAGTGCTCAGGTACCTCCATCCTCAGCCCTGAGCACACCCTTGTCCAAACGACTAAGCATCATCCTTAAGCAAGGGCTGGGCACCATCTAGTGGAACAAAAAGCCTGTTGCTGGGAATGTTTTGTGCCTGTTGAGTGATGCCCAGCTCTGCCTAATGCTGGCGAGGGCACTGCTGCCCTCTTGTCCCACTGCTGCCTGAGGTCCTGGGGAGCCCTGCCTGAATGGCAATGTCAGGTATAAAACTGGCTAATTCGGGTATAAACGGCATAGATTTGTAAACCAGCATTACCTCCTTGCATAGTGGCTGCCAAAGCACCTGGAAGTTTTGTTTTGTGACTCTGGCTCTACATCTGGAAGAATACAGTATTTTGGGATGCTCAGCCTGAGCCCCTTGTGGTAGAATAGGGACAAGAGCGAACGGAAGATTTCGCGATGTGACGGAAAGCAGAAGGCAGCGTGTAACCTTCCTCCCTCTCATTCCTTTGTGATAAGAATTACTCTAAACAATACAGCCCTTCATAACCCCAGTAGCTTTCCACCCCTTACTAACTTTTACCATGCCACCGTCCCCCCTCCTGACGTAGAGAAACCACCTCGACTATATAACCCCACGAAGTAGAACAATAAAACGCCATTTTGATCATCTGCCATATTGGTGCTGTGTGTCTGTGGCCCGAGTAGCTTGGGGGCTAGGCCGAGCTGCCGTGCCGGGTTTTGAACCAGGTCGCCACTGCCTCACACACCTTGAGGCATCAAATGGTGCCGGGAAACCCGGGAAGCTGAGTACAACCCGGGATTCGGGGATTGCCTGGACTGAGACGCCGGCGGCTGCACAGCTGGACTAGTGCAGCGAGGGAGACGTCCCTGGACCCGCGGCTACCATGGAAGCCATAGCGAAGGTCGTAAGTCTACTTCATAAACAGTGGGGGATTGAGTGCAAGCTCAAAGATTTTAACCTTGCTATTGCAAGACTTATGGAGCTGGGAACAATTGGTCGTCCTGTAGAAATACTACATTCAGAAATCTGGGAGAAGTGTACGGCCGCATTAGCTGAGGAAACAAAAACCTCAGGGAGCGGCAAAGCCCTTAAGGCGTGGGGGAAAGTAGAACAGGCCCTACGCAAAGCTTTAGAGCAACAACAAGTCTGGAACGCTGCGCGCGTGTGCCTATTAGCCACTCCCAAGCTGGGGGTGGGGGCCACGACGCAGACGGAGACAGAAAGCGGATTTTCTGAATGCAAGGACTCGCGGGGACCGGGCGCGCTTCCCTCCCCCCTGAGCTCGACCCCAAATGCCCCGGGGCCCCCGGGAAAACCCCTGACCCTCTCGCCAAGCTCGTCAGGTCCACACCCCCCCGCGGAACATTCCCAAACGCCCGCGGTTCCCCCACCCGATTCCCCCCCGCACATGGGTAGCCCACCGCTGGAAACACAACAGCCTGAGGGATCATTTTGGAAGGACTTAACACGGGAAGCCAAGGAAGTAGAAAGAACGGCTAGAGAAGGGCTGAGGGAGGCTGAGGAGACGGTGCGGGTCCCGGCGCCACCCCCCCCACTCGAACCAAGAGGAGGGGCAGGGCCCGGAGGCTCCCGGTGAGGAGAGACAAAGAGAGGAGGAATCGCGCATGCTCGGACGTGAGCCCCGGATGTTGGCTGTTGCGCGTGCGCGGGAGAACAGCAGAGGGCGCATGCCCAGTCGGGAGCTGTGCTCAATGCTGCTGCCATTCAAGAGAGAGACCTCCCCTTGTGGGAGGCAGGGCCAGCCCAGGGGGTGGGATCGGCACCACCCCCGAGGGGAGGAGCGGGGCCGGAGCCGCCTGAAAACGCGCAGAAACCCGGAAGTTCTCCGCCAGTTCATTTCCGGCTCTGAGTCCAGCAAGAGCAGTTGCGAGAGCTCCACGGAGCTCTCGGAGTCTGGCTCGGACTCAGAGACGGAGAGAGCAGGACCAACGCGGTTTAAAGCGAAAACGAACAATGCTTTAAACCATGCCGAAAAGCAACCACAATATGAATTCACTGATTGGGGAAAAATAAAAATCGCTTGTGCCGAGTGGGCCCCTAAGACAGGAGTTCATGCTTTTCCAGTGAGAATCACGGGGTCAGATGAGAACCCACAAAGAACCTATAGCCCGATAAATCCCAAGGAGATACAGGCAATAGTCAAAGCCATTTCAGAGAAAGGGATGGATTCAGCCCTAGTCTCCACCCTCATAGACGGTCTTTTTAGCAATGACAATTTACTCCCCTTTGACATTATACAAATAAGCCGCATGATTTTTAACGGGGCTGGGATGATTGTTTTTAAACAAGAATGGAGAGACCGCTGCACAGACCTATTAGCCCAGGCTTCGGGGGTGGGGCAACAGCTGCACGGCTCAAGCCTGTCCAGGCTGACAGGGAAGCATGATGATGTAATTACACCCCAGCAACAAGCTGCACAGCTGCGGTTTGAGGAAATTAGAGCTACAAACCGGGCTGCGAGAGAAGCGATTCGCGCCGCTTCTCGCGTGGTGGCAAAACCGTCGCCGTGGTCCACCATAAAGCAGGCAGAAAGCGAAAGCTTCACACAGTTTGTGGACCGCCTGCAGGCAGCAGTAGATGCCTCGACCCTGCCTGCGGAGGCAAAAGGCCCGGTACTCATAGAATGCCTGAGACAACAAAGTAACTCCACCACCAAAGACATCTTACGCTCAGTACCAATCAGAGCCAGCCTGGCTGACATCATTAAACACGTGGTCCGGGAGGAGCAGCTCTCACCTATCCAGGCAGCCGTGCGTTCCCTAGCCAGTGCCATGGCATGTTTTAAATGTGGTCGGGCAGGCCACATCACAGCGAGCTGTCCTCAGCCGACACAACCCCCCCCGGCGGTGCCCCGGTCCCAGGCACACATGAGGGGACCCTGCTGGGCTTGTGGGAAGAAAGGGCATCTCGCGAGAGAGTGCAGGTCCCGGCCCCAGGGAAACGGGAGAGGGAGGGGGCGTGCGGGCCGCACCCAGCCCCCTCCCGCCGCGAATGCAAGGCGGCCCATCCATGCCAACCCCCAGTGGGGTGGGGGGCTTTCATTCACCGTGCCCCCGCAGGAGGCAGCCAGTTGTGCATCCCCACCGACAATGCAATTGCAGAATTTCACAGTTCAGCCAGCTGCTCCCTCCCATGCACCACCGCCGCCGCAAGCCGCACCTGTGCCACAGGGCCAGCAGGGGACGCCCCAGAGCGGAACCCCTGGGTGGCCCTGGCAATGGAAATAAGGAAGGATCCCCTAATGATATGGGGGACCTGCCGTCTTTATGGCAGCCAGGACCCCCACATCATAGGGCTCCAGTTCTGGGCGGACACGGGCTCAGACTGTACAATTGTTCCCCAAGCACATTGGCCCCAGCATTGGCAATTCAAAGAAGTCCCCCCAGTGAACGGTGTGGGGGGAGCGTCCCGGGCGTGGAGAAGCACCCAGTTGGTGGCTGTGACACTTCACACGAATAAGGGACCAGAACAGACAGTGGCAGTCTACCCCTACATCCTGCAAAACTCCCCACCCCTGATAGGAAGGGATGTCCTCGCTTTGCTAGGAGTTAAAATGACAAATTTATCATGAGGGCCACTGCAATTCATCCACCGCTGCCAATCAAATTGACTTGGAAATCATCAGAAATCGTTTACGTGGCCTTTGTCAAAGCCTCGAATGGCAGCTTTGCTAGAACTAGTTCACCGTGAGCTACAAAAGGGTCACATAGAACCCTCTGTCAGCCCGTGGAACACCCCTGTATTTGTAATCCCAAAAAAGTCTGGAGAAAGTTACCGCCTCATCCACGACCTGAGGGAAGTGAACAAGACAGCCAGACCCATGGGCCCAGTTCAGACGCTGTTGCCCATGAACTCAGCTATCCCAGAGGGGCAGCCATGTGCAGTGCTGGACATCAAAGACTGTTTCTTTTCAATACCCCTGCACCCTGATGACAAAGAACGTTTCGCTTTTTCTGTCGTGTCCCCAAATGGCAACAGACCCAACCTTCGCTTTCAGTGGAAAGTGCTGCCACAGGGCTTTGTACATAGCCCGACCATATGCCAAATCACTGTGGACAAGGCATTGATGCCGGTCCGACATTCCCATCCTGCTGCAACTATCATCCAATACATGGATGACATTCTCGTCGCTGCACCATCAGCAAGCCAGGTAGATCGCTTGGTATCCACAATCACAGAAACTCTTCAGGCAAACGGCTTCGAGATTGCGAGCGCAAAGATCAAGAAAGGACCCTGCGTGACCTTCCTGGGAGTGGGGATCACAAATTCCTATGTGACACCCCCCATGGTTAAGGTCCGCCGAGACATCAAGACGCTTCATGATGTGCAGCGCCTCGTGGGATCTCTGCAGTGGCTCCGTAACATCCGCTCTGCCTAGCCATGTCCGGACCAGGTGTGTCAACATCTACAGCAGCTTTAATGCTGGAAGAAGCACTCTCCTCGCGACAGGGCACTGTGTCTGTCATTCATGTCAACAGCCACAACCCGATCAAAGGTTACTTCCAGACTGGCAACGATAGAGCAGATGCTGCGGCAAAAGGAGTGTGGACACTGCAAGAAGCTCGTCAACTACATGAGTCGCTCCACATCGGAGCCAAGGCACTGGCGAAGAGATGCGGGATCTCGACAGCGGACGCAAAACATGTAGTGGCCACCTGCCCTCACTGCCAAAAGTCACCCCTATGGTCCAGTGGGGTCAACCCAAGAGGTCTCAAGCCCTCAGAAATCTGGCAGTCGGACTTTACTCTATGCCAACTGCTGAAGCCCCGAGCATGGCTTGCAGTGACAGTAGACACTTATAGCGGGATGATCGTGGCCACACAGCACCCCAAAACTAACTCTAAAGCCACAATTCAGCACTGGCTGACAGCTATGGCATGGCTTGGTATCCCCAAACAAATTAAAACTGATAACGGTTCCAATTTCACTTCCAAACCGGTGCAAGAATTTGCCTCGAAATGGGGCATCACCCTGGTACAAGGTATCCCATATAACAGCACTGGGCAGGCCATTGTTGAGCGAGCAAATCAGACCCTGAAAGCCAAGCTAGAAGTACTGGCAAAAACAGAAGGTTTTGACATTTCCATCCCCTCAGGGGATCAGGCACGTTTACTAGCAACCGCTTTGCTAGCACTGAATCAATTTCCTAGGGGAGACAAAGCAAATAGTCCCACTCAAAAACATTGGGCCACTCGAGCATTAGAGGAGGGCCCACAGGTTGTAATTAGAAATGAGCTGGGTGAATGGGAACGAGGCTGGAAATTGGTGCTCACGGGGCGAGGATACGCAGCTGTTAAAAAGGAAGGCAGAATCAGGTAGTGTCCTTTAAAGTCAGTCAAGCCAGACCTTCAGAGTAAACAGGGTGAAACTAATGAAAACTGTGAGTTTCTGTTTACAGGACATGCTCGTGGGGCGTCCTCGTAACGCGTACACCCCTGTCCCTGAAGAAAGTGACACCCCTGTTCCAGAGGAAATTGACAAACCACCAAGCCGCCAAGCAGCACCCAAGAGTCCCGTGCCGGTGAGACCCAGACATCGACAGTGTTTTTGTATTATTTTGCTGTTGAGGCTTGTCACCACAAGGCAAGCCAGCCCAGACCATTACTCCCATCAGCCGTTCAGGTGGGTCATGCAACACCTTTCAAATGACAAGGTGATCAAAGAAACCACCACACCAAACACCCCATCTTTTGTGATTCGCATTTCTGATCTGTTCCCGGGAAAACCAAAAATAAACCCCTATTTCCCTTATGTCACACGCATGCACCTGTCCTACTGGTGCCCAGCCTCAAACCCAGGGAAAAAGTACTGCAATTACCCAGGATGGGGATATTGTGGGTACTGGGGCTGTGAAACCATTGTTACAGATGCCAGACCATCAGGACCTGGGTGGAAACCTCAAAAGCCCGATGAATTTTTACAATTCACCTAGGCACCCACCGGTTGCAAACAACCCGCCGCCCTTCATGAAAAATTCTATCGGAACCGTCACAAATTCTCTAGAGTTCAGAGGTGCACTGACTATAACATGACCGTTTTGCAGCCAAATCACCCTAGTTAGGCCACAGGCAGGACATGGACAGTAGTCATTCAAGAGTCAAAGGAGTAGGTGAATGTGCGAATTATCAAGCTTCAGCCACGAGCATCCTGGGCGATCGGGCCCAACAAAGTTATTAAAGATGTGCTGAAAGGGAAAAACACAACCCACTCAAAAGCCTTGCCCACAGAGGTCACTGATACCCTGATCGGTCATGCAGATGCCTCCCAAATAAGTCTAGCCGGATCTGACCCAGATCCAGTCTTTCGTATGTTAGAAGCTACCTTTCTATCCCTGAATGAATCCAACCCGAACCTAACTGATTCCTGCTGGCTTTGTTATGATGTTAAACCCGCTTTCTATGAAGGAATTGCTTTAGAAATCCCCTTCAGTTACTCCACAGCCGATGCACCTCACCAGTGCAGGTGAGACACTACCCGAAGGGGGATCACCCTGAGTCAGGTCACAGGCAAGGGCAGATGTTTTGGCAATGCGACCTTAGCAAAGAAAGGCAACATCTGCACCAAAGTTGCCAAGCCCAACAGAAAAAATAAGTGGGTAGTTCCCTCTGCATCTGGGATGTAGGTTTGTCAGCGATCTGGAGTGAGTCCTTGTGTGTCTCTTGCCAAGTTCAATGATTCTACTGATTTTTGTGTCCAAGTCCTAATTGTGCCTAGGGTCCTGTACCACTCAGACGAGGAGATGTACCGCCTTTTTGAGGCACCCGGCCGACGCCACAAGAGAGAATTAATAACAGGCGTGACTATTGCAATGCTGCTTGGCCTGGGAGCAGCCGGAACGGCCACGGGTGTCTCAGCCCTTGCGACCCGACACCAAGGACTGTCTCAGCTACAAATGACCATCGATGAGGACTTGCAGAGAATCGAGAAATCCATCTCCTTTCTGGAAAAATCAGTTTCTTCATTTTCAGAGGTAGTCTTATGCGGGGAAAACGGGACCCCTGTACTACGAACCAATATGATTACGCAGGAATCCGTTTATTGTTTACATTTCTCCATTCTTATACATTTCTCTAAGTGTCATTCACACGATCATACATGACCCGATTGGACTGCTCGCATTGTCCACACACTCTGCATGTAGCCTCAGGAAACATGATTGGTTCTAGTCCAGGTTGGTACAGTCCCTCTTTCTCTGCTTTCTTGCTGCTTTGTTGTTCTTTTCTTCCAACGTCCACTTTCTTAATTTAGCAGTTCTCACATTCCTCAGGCTCTGATAAGGATGGCTACAGAACTTAGCTGGGGCACAGCTGACAGTCTTCCCATGCCTAGCAACATTTCCCCCCTTTTTTCTTATTTGCACCAGCTAAGTTCTCTTTACTATGTTTTCCATTAACCGGATCGCTGATGTCTTTATACATAGAATAACACTCAATGCATATGTGGAATAACACAAATAACACAGTAATGGCTAACAGTAATTGCAATATTCCCTTCACCATTCTTACACCTGGGCCCATGTACAAATAGTAGTTTCA
Organism: Monarcha castaneiventris obscurior; assembly: GCA_026261815.1. Classification (NCBI taxonomy): domain Eukaryota; kingdom Metazoa; phylum Chordata; class Aves; order Passeriformes; family Monarchidae; genus Monarcha; species Monarcha castaneiventris. The sequence goes on from JAMPIT010000890.1 coordinate 26,749, forward strand.
TTGTGCAACATATCCAATATTTTATCTTAGTTTATCATGTATACTTAATATCCTAACTTATAAGCATATCTTATCTAATCTAATATCTCATCTTATTTAGTACATCTGATGTCTTATTCGGTATATCTTACATTTTATCTAATATCTTATGTTGTCTTATATTTTATTTAGTACATCTTATCTCTTATCCAGTATATCTTACATTTTATCTAATATCTTATCTTATACATCTGATATTTCATCTAATATCTTATCTTATATCTTATCCAATACATTTGATATCTTATCTAATATCTTATTTTATTTAGTACATTTAAACACTAGCAATATCAAAAAACAAACAAAAAAAAGAAAAACCAACACAATATCTATTCATCAGTAGTATCAGAGACTGAAGTATCCTTCTCAAGCCAGAGACAAATCTACTTTGCTGGTATCCTTCGGGGTCTTTTATCTGTACTGACACAAGCATAACTCTTTTTCCCCCTTAGCAACTCTACAGGTCCCTCCTATGACTCTGACACAGGATTCTTAAAACGAATTTTTGGTCGGTGCTGTGACAATTCAGAGTCTTACTGCAAGCCTGAGTAATGGTTTGATGCAGGTGGATTTTTGCAAGCACCTGTTAATCGTAGATGGTTCGTAACATAAACTGCTTTCAGTACTCTGTCCAGCGGGCTTAGCCCATTTTCTCCCCCCCTCCTTTTTTTTTTTTTTTTTTGGTTGTTGTTGTTTGTTTGTTTGTTTGTTTGTTTATCAAGCAGCCCTTTTAATACTTGATGTGGCCTTTTAATTATGGCCTGTTCGGTGGAATTACTTGGAATGCCTGTGCTATGCTTCACTCCCCAAAGAGCCAAAAACTCTTGGGTTTGCTGGGCTGTATAACCTGACCCATTATCTGTTTTTATCTCTTGAGGCAAGCCCATTATGGCAAAGCAGCCTCGCTGATGTGGAATAACAAAACGAGACCCTTCACTCGTCATAGGAGTGGCCCAAACCATGGCCAAAAAGGTGTCTATGGTCACATGAAGGCATTTGAAGCGACTAAAAGGGGCATAAATAGTCACATCAATCTGCCATAATTGCAGAGGTCCTAGGCCACGAGGATTGACCCCGGGACCTAACCTGCCAACTGTACCCTGACATTGTGGGCAAGTTGAAACAATTCCCTGTGCATTTTGCAATGATATTTTAAATTGCTTGTGCAGAACTTCTGCGCTTTGATGAAAAATTCGTGAGCCCTTCTGGCTCGACTGAATTTATCAATATTGGGGGAAGCAGAGGCCCACAGTGGTGCTACTAACTGGTCAGCCCTCTCGTTCCCCAGGGCTGTACATTCCATTAATCCCGAATGACTCCTTCAGCAATGACCGTTCTATGCGCTCAACAACACCTACTACATAAAGAGAATCAGAAACCATGTTAACAGGGTCATCTGGCCATCTCTTAAATACTTAGATTACTGCACATAACTCGAGGACTTGCAAAGAGTCTCTTGGCCCTCAAGGATTTCACTGAGCCATTTGCTTTTATCTTGCCAAGTTAGTCCTGCTTTAGAAGTCTTTTGACTGGAATCAGTGAAAACCTGAGGCCTTTTACAGGTTGTTTTAATAGCTAAGGTAACCCTTTGACTTGTTGATATAAGGAAAAGAACTGATGAAGAGGAAAATGAATATTAATGAGACTTGGAAAATTTAACAATGCCCATTGTAAGATGTCTGAGTTCTGCAATGACTATTGCAAATAATTCTTAGTTAATGGGAGAAGAATATTCTGGGGTTCCATCCAGTGTTCACTTTTGTGCCTTGATTATAATTTTTGCTATAGCCACCATTTATGCAGTTACAGATTTTCCTAAGCTGAATGGCAATAATACTTACTCTAAGATATTTATTGGCTGCTTAGCTTAGTCATCTCACTTCATCAGTATAGTTATCACATGTTTTTCTTTAGCCAACACAGCCACGGAAAATGGCAAAGTAGGAGACCAATGATCTACAAAGGAATTACCTAATTTTGTAGTAATTTGAGTAAGGGCCTTTTGTTGTTTTTTTAGACAGTTTGTACAGCAATTTTGCCTGATTCTCCCCTTGCAACAATGGCATTAGGGACTCAAGATCTTCATTAGTTATGTCACAGGTACCACGAATTCACTGTATGTCCCCAATTAATTCTTGAGCATTTGTTAAAGTCTGAATTTCTGTGCAAATTGTTGATTTCTGAGACTGAATTTGGGCTTCGGTGATAAGCATCTTTAGATATTTCCATGGGGCTTGCTGCCAGACTTTTCTAGGAGCAATTTGAAGGCCTGCCTTTTGCATTTACTGCTGTAAGGCAGGTAGCAGGTTTGCAACATCTGTATGTTCCCCTGTTATCCGAATATCATCTATGTAATGATAGATAAGACGCTGTGAGTACCTTTTTGGTTTTTTGCTTTTGTTTGTCTGTTTGGTTTTGGTTGTTTTTTCCGATGGAGCTAGCACCTAAGCAACACACAGCTGGCACATCACGGGAGAATTACACATCCCTTGTGGCAACACAACTTATTGATACCTGTTTTCTGGCTCTGCCTTATTTTCTCAGAGGCAAACTGATGTTTATCCAGACAAACAGGTAACCACTTTAGACTTGCTGGCAATAAAACACTTGTGTACCTTCTCTTCTAGGTTAGGAAATTAGCTACGTGTTGCTAATACACACTCAATTATGGATTTTTACATAAAACATTTTGGAAATTGGTTCCACACGCACAAACCTTTAGACTGGCATCGTTCTGCCAGGGATCAAATTGATGCTCTACCTGCAAAAACTTTTAGTGTAAATATTGCACTATCCAAATGCTCTTGGGGAGTCATTCCTCATTTCTCTTCAGTGATAACTTGTGCAGCTGTCACTGTGAACATAAAGGCAACATAATAGTAAGCGAACACATGCTATGAGACAGTAAAGTCACACCAAGCAAGAACAAATAGGATAATACATACAATTTACGGCACATGATAAAAGGACAGTAACTTAGAATAATACACTTTTAATTGCCTAGATACTGACCTATCACCCAGTCTCTGCTGTAGCTGGTGACTCCAGCTCACGAGGACCTGAAAAAACCTTCCTGGGCAAGGCTTCCGAATGTACCTCGAAAGGGGTCCAGCTTTCATACATCCAAATTAGCAAGTCAAGCTGACTTAATTACAGTTTTAGTGCAGAAACACCTAGGTCTGTTGGCATGTTGCCCAACCAGGTACGGCCAGGGCTTGGCCAGAGCCAAGGCCTTAGCTGGAAGGGTTCCCTAACATATCTTACAAACAAGCCTTTATTAATAACAGCTGTGAGAGTTTCCTAAAAGGATCCATGTCTTGCAAATAGCTATACAACAGTATGTGAAAGTCTATAAAGCAGTCGGCTGTGTCATTTATCTTTAGCAAAGTTGTCAGTGGTACCACGAAAAGACTGCAAACAACCAAAGAAATGCATATGCATAACATAGAATAACATCTTCTGGATGATGCCCTTCATGGCATGCCTGTGAATTCACAATATGACACTAAGAACATATTCAGAATCGTTAATACAACAGAGACAACTGACTTAAGAAATTAAGGTTACATTTTCTTGCACACTTATGTGTATATGACAATTAAGCAAAGCAAAAGTAAGAAAGAAAGTATTAAACACCTTACAATTAATCATATGCATAATCTGGAATTGTTACTCATCCTTTTCTGCTACCTATGAAAGATAAAACAGCAAAGATTGTCATGAATAACCATCACAATTGACCAATGCAGAACACTTATACCCATGGAATTTTCAATTAATTTGAGGTTTTAAAAAGCCACATTTCATATACCTTTACAACTTATTATCTTATATTTTTGAACAGTTACTTGTCAATTCATCAAAATTATTTCGATTGGTTCAATTTTATCCTTATAATAAAAGAACTGTATCTTTCAATCTAAAGTTTACATCACTGAAACTGAATAAGAATTAGTCTGAACATAAACTTAACAGGAATTAAATGAACACAACTTAAACCTAACATCAGTTAAATACAACAAGACTGAAATCAGAGTTGAGTGTTCCCTTTTTTAACTGATCCTCAAAATCGGCCTGCTCCAATTATCTTCTCTGCAGGATCTGCAGGATTGTTGACGCATGTTTCACTTTGTATTTTTTGTGACCTAGTGTTGCTGCATCTCCTTACTCTCTGTGGCTGTTCATTGTAGGTATCTGAGGGTGCAATAACAGAAGCTGCAGCCGGAGGACACGTAACTTGTTGGTCACAAGATGGCGGAGACGGAAGTACGTAACATTGTTTACTATGGTAATCAGGGCGCAGCCATTTTGTTGTACGGAATAGTCTATAACACTGCAACTGTATTACAAACTTTCGGAGCGAAGCTCTTAAGGCTGGATTTTGCAGCATTCTGCTAAAAAATAGGCAACTGAGGGGGACCGTACACCGCAGATACGGGTTTTTGTTTAAAGCTGCTTTTGTTGCTCTGTATGCTCAAGCCCCGAACGGTTCGCTCCGCGGACTGCGAAAACTGTCCAAGACGAGCTCGCACCCCCCTTGCACGCCCCCAGATGCCTTATGTTTCTCCCTCGCTGTTTCTGCTGTGCTGCCAATTATATTCACTGTTCTGGGCAGCCTGAGATTTGTTACCGTTTGAATTTCGGCTCTCGACCGGGGAAGGAGGCGGGCTCCCCCCTCCTCCTTTGCTCCGACTTTTGCAGCCTTTTTTTGCCTCGGGGAGACGCGCCCTGCGATCCCCGATGCTACTCACAGTCTGGCTGTTTAGTACTTTAGTACACAGATTCGGTATTTGATTTAGTATTAAGTTGTATTTTCTTCAAAGCGACTTCGCCTGTGCATACCTATCATTTGCATTTGAATTCCTCCTCCGATAAGCCGCGGTGGATCAGGCTGTGAGGGGGGGTAGCGGTGGAACACACTCGCCTCCCTCCTCGCTGCTGTTAACCCTTCAGGGAACACTGCGGGACACTTCGCAGGCAGCGTTAGAGGCTGTAAAATGGGGTTCTCTGGCACGGTGTGAGGTGCCTCTCCCCCTGGCTCTGGGTGCACGGAGGGTAAGGACGATATTACGGGGTTCACCTCCTCTAAGAATTCCCGTGCGTACGCCGGGAAGGCAGCTTGGCTCTGGACACGCTGCCGCTTCTGCCCAGCTGTTTTTTCCACCTCCGTTTGCCTTATGCTGTTCTTATCACTTCCTAAAGCATAACTGAGCCTCTTAGCTTCTTTTCCTGCAGCACTTACAGTGTCCCAGAGAGCGATTACTAGCCTTTCCCACTCCAGAATGAATACTGTCGTGGGTGGCAAAAATCCTCTCTCTCGACCCCAACTCAGCAGTCTTTACAAGACCTCCCGGGTCATACTTTAATATCTCTCATGAAGAGAATATGCTGAAGGACACCGAAGGCGGCCTGTCCTTCTTTAGGCAGCCCCTTCCCCATCCTCCAGCCCCTGGCCTCACCTCTCTCAGGTGTTACCGCTGCAGCGAAATCTTTTCCGGAGTTCTCTTCCCAGGAGCATTCTTCGGCCCCCAAACTCCGAGTGAGCCGTTTCCAGCTCTCCTCGCCTCGGTCCAGCCGCGGCGAGATCAGCCAGGGCCTCCCCACCTTTTCACTCCACAGACCCCACTTCATGCTCTAAAGGGATTCGGTCTGTTTCATAAACGGATGTTTATCACGTCGTCGGTCACCAATATGCGGGGAAAACGGGACCCCTGTACTACGAACCAATATGATTACGCAGGAATCCGTTTATTGTTTACATTTCTCCATTCTTATACATTTCTCTAAGTGTCATTCACACGATCATACATGACCCGATTGGACTGCTCGCATTGTCCACACACTCTGCATGTAGCCTCAGGAAACATGATTGGTTCTAGTCCAGGTTGGTACAGTCCCTCTTTCTCTGCTTTCTTGCTGCTTTGTTGTTCTTTTCTTCCAACGTCCACTTTCTTAATTTAGCAGTTCTCACATTCCTCAGGCTCTGATAAGGATGGCTACAGAACTTAGCTGGGGCACAGCTGACAGTCTTCCCATGCCTAGCAACAGTCTTACAGAACAGGCGAGGCTTGGACCTCTTGTTCATGCAACAAGGAGGCTTGTGTGCTGCCTTGAAAGAGGAATGCTGCTTTTACGCCGATCACACGGGAGTCGTCAGAGACTCCATGGCAGAACTCCGAGATAGACTGGCTCAGAGACAGAAAGACAGGGAGGCCCAGCAGAGTTGGTTTGAGTCCTGGTTCAATCAATCACCATGGCTCACCACACTAATTTCCACCTTGATAGGTCCATTGGCAATGTTGCTTTTAGCTTTTACCTTTAGACCGTGCCTGCTGAACAAATTAGTCTCTTTTGTCCAGACCCGTCTAGAACGGGCCAACATTCTGTTTTTAGGCCACAAACAAATGCTGTGAACAAAACTGTACACACTACTCACGTGTACCAAACGCCTTCCTCTTCTCAGGTTGTTACCTTGTGCCTCATCTTTATGCCTGTATGTATAGCTACCTCGTTGTTTTGTAAAGGGAGGGGGGGAAATGTGGTAGAATAGGGACAAGAGCGAACGGAAGATTTCGCGATGTGACGGAAAGCAGAAGGCAGCGTGTAACCTTCCTCCCTCTTCATTCCTCTGTGATAAGAATTTCTCTAAACAATACAGCCCTTCATAACCCCAGTAGCTTTCCACCCCTTACTAACTTTTACCATGCCACCGTCCCCCCTCCTGACGTAGAGAAACCACCTCGACTATATAACCCCACGAAGTAGAACAATAAAACGCCATTTTGACCATCTGCCATATTGGTGTTGTGTGTCTGTGGCCCGAGTAGCTTGGGGGCAAGGCCGAGCTGCCGTGCCGGGTTCTTGAACCAGGTCGCCACTGCCTCACATACCGAGAGGCATCACCCCCTGCTCAGCACCACGATGGTGCCTGGCTCTGCTCTTGCAAAACTCACCTGCCAAATAGCACGAGTGGCCACTGAACATAAAACTGCAAGTTTCCCTAGGAGAGGGTTTTCCCAGAGTATTGGAGCAAAGCAGGGAGCTGGTCTGTCCTTGCAGTGAGGGGTGAGCAGATGAGGGCTGGCAGGGTGGGAGTTGGCAGGGTGACACTGCCCACCCCTCATGCTCCAACACCCACAGCAAGCTTACAGCTGGGCTAGAGGAAGTCACCAGGTCTGGGAGCTGTTCCTCTGTGGCTCTTTGCTCTTTGGCTCTGCTGAGCTGTGTCCTTTGGAAGATTTAATTTAGACTTGTAATAAATGTACATTTACATTCTGTTCCATGGGTTGCTTCTTGTTTTATACTCAAGTGTTGGAATGAGAGCATCTCTGGACTCAGGCCCAGAGAAAAGCCAAAACACAGGAGTTGAATTAAAGCCTTTGAACAGTTGAGATACATGAAATCTTACCAAAGTGAAACAGAAGTGTAGAATTTTGAATTTCTAGTAGAAATACATGCTAGGTGCCTTAAACATTGAAAAGCTGCAGCAGAGACCTGAAGCATAGTTCTTTCTGCTGTGGCACCGTTATCCTTCTATAGAGTTCTTTATTTTAGACAAAATATGGCTAGAACTATATTGTTTACATTTTTTAGATATATTATTTTAGACAAAATAAAGATAGATTTTTTAGCTATAGTGTTCACATAAACAATAAGAACTGATAGAAACTGTATATACAAATCTGTGTAATACCTATGTAATGCTGATGATTGTTAGAATTAGACCAGGCTAGGTTAAGAAAACTAGAATCGTGTGTTAATTTCATTGGTTAATTACAAATATAATCCACACTTCTTTAAGGAAAAAAAAAATCCATCACTGATTAGAGGGAATTTGAAAAAATCAGAAGTTGTTCACTGCCTGCTGTTTTACTGCTGCTGCTGTTGCTGCTTGGCTTTATCATGTAACCCCCTTCGAACTCTGCCTTCAAGGAACTATGAGACTGTGAAATAAAGAATTTAGCACAACAGCAGCCTCCTCTGCTCTCTCTTACCCTGGTCGGAAAAAGAAGGGTATCCCATCAAAAGCACAACACTCAAGGGCAACAGTGATTTATCTATTGGTGTTTCTTCACACTGGGATGGCAGAGGCTGTTGCTGAAGGGATTTAGGGTCTTTCATCGCACCCTGTAAGTGAGTGAACCCAAGTGAAGAGAGATATGTACCTTCTGAGGGTACAGAACAAAAAGTAAATTTCCCCTAACAATCCCAGCTACTGTCAGGAATGCTAATTGTGGGCATGAGGCCAGGCAAGTATGGGTACACACTGCTGCTTCAGGCCAGCAAGGTTGCAAAGAACTGCTGAAATGCTTTTTGAAAGAAGTCTAAAAACCAAGGAGGAGCTTTGAGGAAGCGTTCAAATGAAGTTAGAAATGGTATGTTTTCAGGTACAGAGCTCGATGCTGGCTGTACGGAGGGGGCAGGTGGTGCCCATCACAAATAACTCTCCTCAGATTCTTTCCCAGTGTGGTGGCAGCAGGCACAGCCCTGCGAGACAAGGGTGCCTTCCCTGTTGCAGCACCATGGTTTTTCAGAAGGGGGCAAAAGCAGACAGACAGAGGGAGCAGCTGAAAGCAGCCCCTCTCCAAAGAGAAGGAGCACAAGTACAGGACAATAAGGATTTTCCTCCTCACCTGCTGTAGTTACTCAGTGAGACCCATCTTCATCCCAGACCAAAGACCAGGGACTGAGAGGGACTGAAATTCTGTGCACACCCACAGGAAACCCCTCCTCCCAGTGCTCAGCCTTCCTGCTCCTAAGCTGGCAGCCGAGGCTGGGCAAATGGAAGGGCCTGAGCACATCCAGGTTTTTGGAGGATGGAAGATACCCTGAAGCCTCCATCCATTGCCAAGAGAAGCACTTACTGCCATTGAGGAGGGTGCAAAGCAGCCCGGTCAATAAGAAACTTACCTGGGTTTTTCTTCTGCAGCACAAGCCACACAGTACTGCCTACCATCAGGGGCCTTCAAAAATGGTTTTCCTTACTCTGAACAGTCTCTAATAGACCATCCACCAGCACTTCCCTGTAAACATTTTGGGAAACATACTCTGAAGTCACAGCCATTACTATAACCAAGCAAAGGCACATTTTGACACATGGAGTGAAATGCAAATCTCAGTGAGATTAGTAAAAAATATTAATAGGTGATAATAAAATCAGTTTGGGGCTGCTTCTGGTAATCCTTGCCTGTCTACCTGCATCCTGATGGTGGATGTAGAGGGACTGGTCTGCAGGGTTGCTTTGGGGAGCAATTGCCCTGCAGTTGGATATTTGGGTGTACGACATTCTATACTACATTCACTCTTCTGGAATTACTTTATGGGCCTTGCTCTGATCCGCAGGGTCTTGGATCTTGGTCTCTGATCATCATGACTTGGGAGAGTACAGAGCTGACAATCCCTGGCCAGTGAAATGTGTGTTTCTCACTTCCTGAGGTCCTCCGGAAAAAAAACTTCTCCTGCCAAAAAGTGCTGGCAAACTGTAGGCATCGTGTGGAATTCCTGATGCCATTCCTCCAGATGATTAATATACCAAGCCAGTCAGTCTGGGTTCACCTTAGGCTGTTAGCTATGATTAACCTTTTAAGTTTGGGAAGTTGATAGATACAAACTTCTATCATGAAATGGAATGGCAAGGGGTGTTCCCGAGACCTTACACCTTGCTTCAAAGCTGGCCTGCATGAGAGGAGACAAAATAGGTATGTGGCCTTTTCAGCTTCCCTGCCACGTGCAGAGAAGGGGCCGGAGCTTGATCTCCCTCCCACCACCAAGTGATGAGTATTTTCAACAGTGCCTTTAATTAAAAAGTGCAGGGCCTTACAATAAAGTCTTCCAGCCCCCTGCTGCCATCGTCCAGCAGAGATGAGGAAGATCAAGCCTGACAGCCTTCAAATGTTTGGCTTACTAAAATCTGACCCTCCTTTTCCTCACTGCTCCCTCCTCCCTTATCCCCATTGACACATTCCTGCTAAAAGCCATGCAATTCCTGCCCAAAATACAAGTGGGGCTGAGTCCACTCAGCCAACCTCAGCTGCACCTGTAGAGTGAGTGAACAGGCTCCCTGCCTTAACACATGGGATATTTCATATGCCAGTAAATCCACTTGTGCTTCATCTCAGCTTAAACACTCCTGCTTTCCAAAACTCTTGTGTCCAAAGGGCAGAGTTTTAGGTAATAAAAATCTTAAAGGAGACTAAATGCCTGAAATAAAAATGCTAAGGTGCTAGAGCAATTCCAAATATGTATTTAATACATGAATAAGTAAGTCCCTTGTGCCAGGCACTGAATATGACAAATGAAGTATCCAAGTATGATGACCAAAACCAGCCTTTGCTTCGATTTCCAAACACAGGACTGAGAAAAATGGGGAAGTCATCCCCATCCATCTTTAAACACTCAACACTTTGCCAATTACCTAAAAGCAATTAGGTACTAAAAAGAGAAATTATTTTAAGAAATGATCCTCCTCATGTAGAGTACGAGCTGAAAATATCCGTATGCTATCCACAGCACTGATGAATTTCCACCATCCGCCCCACACCCAAAAGCACCCACGGGAGCAGGGGCTGAGGAGCACCCCTATATCCAGCAGGGCTGGGATGGGTTTGCTGCTGCTCTCAGGGGCGCCAGCCAAACCCTTTGAATGCAGATCCAGTGGCAGACTGGCTAGAAGAAAAACTGAATTTTAATTTTCCTTTTCTTGCTGTGTTGCCTTCCATAGCAGAGCAGGGCCTCAAGAGGAAGGTGCTGCCCCCAGGAGGAGAGCAAATCTCTTCCCAATCCTCTTGGGAAATGCTCAGCAGAGGAATAGTTGAACACCTGAAAACTTCAAGACTTCAGAGGCTTTAAATAAGAATCTAAATGGAAAAAAACCCCAACCCAGCACCAAAAGTCTTTTGACTTAATGTTAATTTGTATTTACTAGGGATTGAAGTTCAAACAGTGTCATGAGAGTTTTCAGCCGCAGACTACTAAACATGGAGGAGAAGAGAAGCTGTGGATGCCCTGTCCCTGGAAGGCCAGGCTGGCCAGGGTCCTGCGCACCCTGATGTGGTGGACGGTGTCCCTGGCCATGGCAGGAGATTGGGACCAGCTGATGCTGAAGGCCCCTTCCAAGCCAAAGCGTTCTGGGAAGCCATGGGGGTGCAAAGAGCTCTTCTGCTACCGTCAATGGAACGTTGCCAGCACCAAAGCGTTGCCACGAAGATTCCATCCCCGGGTGCCCAGGTAACCTGGGCTCCGTTGAGTCAGTTGATGGATCCTCTGCTGGGAGGCGGACGCAAAGTGTCTGTGTCCTCTGCGTAGTGTCCATCTTCTGCATCCCCGGTGGGAACAGAGGGTGATTTGCTGACATTTGTGAGAAAAACTCTTGACTGACTACACGCGTAAGCGTAGATGATTTTTTTAGAAGGTTTCTGATGCTGAGGGGCTGTTCTGGGCTGCTGGCCCAGCTGCAGGTGTCTGAGGCTCCAGTACTGAACTTGCCCAGAAACTGGTGACTCGGGGATGGGAATCCTGGAGCAGGGGTGGTGTTTAAGAGAACAGGTATTCCAGATGGGTAATCTCCTCTCTTCTCTTCTGGTAGGTTTGGAAGAGCATCGTTCTCTGACCCCTGGAAATCAGGGCTTTGTAGCAGTGTGCTACCTAAAGGAGTCTAAGGGATCAATCCCTGTAGCTTCTCTGGCCTTCCTTCCCTGGTGCCTGTCCTGCTGTAGTGCCTTGAACCTACTCTTGCAGTGGTTGTAGGTCACGAAACACCATGAGCACAGTGAGTACTTTACTGCTCAATGCAGGTCTGATTCCTAGAACACATTGTCTGGGGTGCTTCCAGAAAGGATTGGAAGAGTTTGTAGCAAATGCCCAGGAAGAGAAGCCTGTTAAGACTTCATGTAACTTCATGTTTCGGGAGACTGAAGATTTTGAATGTGTCTGGGTGCTAACAATATTTCAGAAATGCTTCCAGTGTGAACAATGACGTGATAAAATTGTAAACTGGTATCCTCATTTTCAAACCTTTGAGATAGGCTTTTTCTTGGTGAGACAGCTGGTAAGAGATCAGGGGATGCCTTTCCCTTGACGCGGTGTGCTCAGGGAGGAATGAGCTGTGGCACAGTTTGATGCTTATTCCAGCCTTTGTATAAGTGTTTTCTGTACCCTCATGCTTTCATTGGTGCTGCAAAAATGAGGGCCACGTTACCCTCACTCCCACAGAAAATGCTAAGGCTTTGCTCCCTCTTAGAATCCGCGAAAGCGCCGTGGAGAAGACGATGATTCTGGTCCACCTCAGAAACGGAGGAGGCTGCTGGCTTCTAGCCCAGGTGAAGCTTCAGAGCCAGGGCCAGCAGGCCTGGAAGAAAGTGGTACACTTTGTTTTGAGCTTGGTAAGAAGAGGAACTGCTTCTGGAGGGTTGGGGCCCAGCCAAATGTGTGTGTTTGCCAGTCTCTAGGCCCTTCAGTGGGGAGGAAGGGAAACCTGGGATTTTAGGAGGCGCCTAGTGTGGCATCTCTAACCAGCAAGGCTCCTGACAAGGCCCTGGGGTTGTTACTGAGCTGTGATACGTTTGCACTAGTGGGATACAGCTACACTGGCTGTGTAGCAAAGGTCCAAGTGCTGCTCAAACACCTGAAGGTCTACTCTGAGCAGCGGGCAGTTTCCCCAGCTGCCACTGCCCAGGGTGGCAAACTAAGGCTGGAATCTCCCAGGCTGGAAGCATATAGGGAAAATTTGTCATTAGCCATGCCCCATGCCTCAAGGGAGCATGTACAGTATGGTTCTGTAAAATTAGGATACCTGCTATGATTCCGGCTTTGGTTTGGGGTTTTTCCTGTGTGATAAACATTCCCCAGTGTCAGATGAATCTGATGTTGGTGCGTAGCTCCTGCAAGCTGCAGTCATCCAGCAGAACTGTGTGAGGAGCTCAGCCAGTGCTCCTTGCAGAGGACAGGGCTGGTAATGCTCTCCTGTGGACTGTAGAGAGCAAAGCTTGAGTGAAATATTGGACACATTCCTGAAAAGAAGAGGCTCAGGGCATAGTTGACTCCTACCTCAGCCTGTTTTGCTGGGCTGCCCATTTCATCCCTCTGCAATTTCTGTTCTCGATCCTAACATTCTGGTTTTCAGCTGGTGAAGAATTCGTAGCTGTCACAGCTGACTCTTCTGAGTCTGAGGACATCAATCTAACCAGCAGTGATTCTGGCAATGCTGAGGTAAGGAGTGAATGGCACACTTCTCTCCATCTCACAGTCAAATTAGTTTTCTCTTGTGCTGCCAGGCCTGGCTTCTGGCATCCAAATAGTCTGCCCTTCAGGGATGAAACACAGCTCCCACTTACCTGCTTCAGACAGAGCTCCTGGTCAACCCCAAAGGCACCTGTGAATGCATCAGCATCTCTGAGTATCACTTGCAGAGTGTGGAAGAGTAATTTAAAAGACCTTGTTGCTGCAAAACTTGGGGAGAATGTTTAGCAATCATGGGAAATGGAACAGAAGGAGCCAGTGTAAAGCTGAAGCTGTTCTAGAGATGCCCAAGATATAGGCCACTGATTTAAAGAAAACAAAAATTAAGAAAAAAAAAAAGGAGAGGACAGGAAGCCTTTGATTTCCCAAATATGAAGTGTTTAGCTGCAACACTGGTTTGAGGCACTCCTGTCAGTGAGGTACCAAGCACAACTCCAGCTGCCTGGGGTACAAACTGTTTATTACTCCAAGAATTATTTAAGTTTATTAATGCAGTTCCATTTATTCCTCCAAGAAGTATTTCAAAAAGATCCAGCCCACAGGGTAGTTTATCCCCTGAGTTTTGGGATGCCACTGCTGCCATGCAAAGCAGAAACCTGCAGCAGGAATAGGAAAAGGCCTTGAACTTTATGGAAGAATCTGCGTAACCCAGCTCCAATTCTGCAAAAATAAGAGCGGGTTTGGAGTTGGGGCTTTTCTTCATCTCATCCTGAGACTTTATGACTATCACAGCTGAATTTGCCCATTTGTGGGAGAAAGAGGGAAAGAAACACTTCCACGAAAATCCAGTCAGGGAGCTGAAACAGAGGAGCAGGGTTGAAGGTGTTGAGGAGATTCCTAAGTTGCCTCTGTTTCTAACCCGTTCTAGCAGGAGGAGCAGAACGAGCAGCCCCTACTTGTTTCCAGAGCAGCAGATGATTTGTTCGTGCCAGTGGCAAGTGGTGATGATGTGGAATCGTCATCAACACCTGCCAGTGATGATGGGTCACCACCAAGAGACGTGGGATCATCACCAAGAGACAGTGACAGTGATGGGTATGTGAGAGATAAAGTGTATCTCCAAAATCTAATTTCTGGCATAGGGTAGAAAGAGGTTTTTGTCAAGTTTCTGGGTTCTGCTTAATTCTGTGCAAAAACTTCAGACATAGAATATAGTATCCTGTCTGGAAGAGAACTAAATAAAGAAAAAACTCCTAGCAAAATCCAGAAGAAACCTTTCTTCTCTGTTCATGAAGCCATGAATGAATGTATTTCTATTATGGATTGAGATATGCTGAAATGCTTGCAGTACATCAAAGGTTTTGGAATGATTGTGTTGCTGGGCTGGGATGTTGCTAAATCAGAGTAGGGGATGTTTTAATTCCTGACATTTGAAGTATCAGTGACCCTTGATGTGTGGTGCAATTAATGGCTGCCTGTTCCTTCTGGTTGTGTTCTCTCTAGTAAGTGGTCAACAAGTGCTGCTTGTTCTCCACAATGGATGGATGAGTTCTCAGAGGTAAGGATCCATGAGTGTTCATCATTTCTGTTTGTGGAGGGGCATGGGGCAGAGAGGGAACTGCACAGCTCAGCTGGCCAGGGTGGGATGCTGAGGGCAGCTGGCTTGAAGCACAGCCCTTGCTTTGAAGTTCCGAGTAGCTCGTCCCTCCAAGTCACTTCTTGCTGCTGTGCACTGAGGGAGAGACCCCTGCCAAGGTGGCACTGGCAGATCTGTGGGTTCCTCACTATTCTAGCAGCTGCTGACAGATTGCAGATATTCAAATCCTATTTGCCTGCTGCCCGTGGAGCAGCAAACTGGAATTCTTTCCTCCTGATCCCTGTCTGGTTTTCTTTCTTCATCAGCTCTTCACCCAGTATGAAGTTTTTATGGCTAACACAACTGAAGTTGCCTGTTTCGGGGAGAAAGGGGGCAAGATTTGCCTGCAGCCGAAATCCAGTCAGGGAACTGAAACAGGGGAGCAAGGAGGAGGGTTTTCAGATGGTTCCTAAGCTGCTACTCTTTCTTCCTTGTTGCAGCAATTGGAGCAGTACCAGGAGCTTCCACTTCTCTCCATTGCAGTGGATGATTCAGTTGCACTTCTGGCCAGCGATGATGATGAAGAACTGAGAGATAATGATGGGTATGTGACAGATAAAGTGTCTCTCCAAAGTCTTATTCTGGACAGAGTAGCAACAGGTTTCTGCCAAGATTCTTTTGAATCCTGTGCAAAAGCTTCATAGCTGGATTATAGTGGCCTGTATGGAGGAGAAGTAAGTAAAAAACAGAACAAAACCGTAAAATCCATCAGAAACTTTCCTTTTCTGTTCGTGAAGCCATCATTGATTGTATCTTACACTGTGGCTTGGGACACGTTGAAATGTTTGCAGTACATAAAAGTTCTTGGAATGCTTGTGTTGCTGGGCTGGGATGTTGCTAGACCAGAACAGGAGATCCTTAATTTCTGACATTTTATTGATCAGTAACCCTTGTTATGTGGTGAAAATAATGGCTGTATGTTTTTCTTGTTCTGTTCACGCCACCACAAGGCTCTTTGGTCCCCTAACAAGTGTGCTCTATGCGGATTGCTTCTTGTGGGTAAGAATCCACACGTCATCATCCTTTCATTTCCTGTGGGAGGGGAATGGGGCAGAGGGGGAGCTATGGGACTCACCTGGCTCATGGGCAGCTGGCTTGAAGCACAGCCCTTGCTTTGAAGTTCCAGCTGACACATCCCTCCAAGTCACTTCTTGGTGCTGTGTGTTGAGGGAGAAACCCTTACCAAGATGGCACTGGCAGATCTGTGGGTTCCTCATTATTTAGCAGCAACTGACGGGTTGCAGATATTCCAAGTCTTATTTGCCTGCTGCCCATAGAGAAGCAAACTGGAATTCCTTACTCCCAGTCCCTGTTGTGGTTTCCTTTCTTCAGCAGCTGTTCATGTACCACCAATTGTTTGTGGCTATCACGGATGAATTTGCCCATTTTGGGGGAGAAAGAGGGGAAGAAACATGTATAGGCCAAATCCAGTCATGGAACTGGGGGAGCAGGGGGGAGAGTGTGTAGGTGGTTCCTAAACTGCCTCTGTTTCTGCCCTGTTGCAGCAGCTGGAGCAAAACCAGCAGCACCCACTTGCTTCCAGAGCAGCAGATAATTCAGTCCTGCTACTGGCAAGTGATGGTGAAGAGGAAGGAACAAACAGCAATAGGTATGTGAGGGGTAAAGTGTCTCTCTAAAGTCTCATTTCTGACATAGGCTGGAAAGAGTCTTTTGCCAAAGTTTGAGTTTGCTTAATATTATGCCAAAAACTTCAGACCCCAAATATAGTGGCCTGTCTAGAAAAGGACTACGTAAAAAAAAAACCAAAAGGAATCCTATCAAAATCCAACAGAAACCTTTCTTCTCTGTTCATGAGGTCATTAATGAATGTATCTTACATAATGGCTTGTGATACACTGAAACACTTGTAGCACGCAGGAGTTCTTGAAATGATTGTGTTGCTGGGCTGGGATGTTGCTAAATCAGAGTAGGGGATGTTTTAATTTCTGTGTCAGTGACCCTTGATGTGCAGGGAAGTTAACGGCTGCTGTGTTTCTGGTTGTGTTCTCTCTAGTACGTGGTCATCAGGTGCTGCTTGTTCTCCAAAATGGACGGATGAGTTCTCAGAGGTAAGGATCCATGAGTGTTCATCATTTCTGTTTGTGGAGGGGCATGGGGCAGAGAGAGAACTGCACAGCTCAGCTGGCCAGGGTGGGATGCTGATTCTTTCCTTCCAAGCGATTTTGGTTTCTTCTCTTTTTCTTTTTCTTTTTCTTTTTCTTTTTCTTTTTCTTTTTCTTTTTCTTTTTCTTTTTCTTTTTCTTTTTCTTTTTCTTTTTCTTTTTCTTTTTCTTTTTCTTTTTCTTTTTCTTTTTCTTTTTCTTTTTCTCTTTTTCTTTTCCTTTTTTTATTCTTCATTTCATCTAACATGAATTTTCCTGTTTGGGGACAATTGAGGGAAAGAAACACCTCCAGCCTAAATCCAGTTTGGGAACTGAAAAGGGAGGAGGGAGGAGGAAGGAGGGTGTTCAGGTGGTTCCTAAGCTGCCTGTGTTTCTACCCTGTCCCAGCAGTGGGAAGAGAACCAGCAGCAACCTCTTCTTTGCTTTCAGGGCAGCAGCCATTTGGCTACTACTTTTAATCTTCTTAACCAAAATTAGATGGCAATAGCCTACAGTTCTTCATCTGTTCTGTTGTAATTGCTTTGCTGACCTGGTGTTGGGTATGTAACACCAGGGCTGTACACCAAAGTCTAATTGTATTTTCTTTTTTCTCTTTTCCCATATGCGCTGATGCAAGCTCCTTGAAGGTGAGTTTCCGTTTTATAGTTGTTAATGGAATTGTTATAAACAGAATCATTAGCTTTTCTATGTCCTTTCCAACCATCTTGAGCAGCAGGGATTGAAACTGCATTTAGCAAAAGGCAAAGACTAGTGCTAAAGCCTCTGGCCAGTGTCTTAGAGAATGGATGGCATCTGTGTCTGATATCTGCTATCAAACACAGCGGAAAATCCCCACAACAGAAGTTGTAGCTCAATACTTATGTCGGAAGGATCTTTAATTTGGTGCCATTTTCTGTTATTTTAATTGATTAGTGCTTGATTGTTGTTACATGGATACAGGAGTGTCAGAGATCACTGTTGCAGGTGTATTCTGAGAATTAAAAAGCAAACAGCAGTTCTCACCCTTTGGCTGTTACAGACCAGGCCATTAAAAATTGCTCTCCTTTGAATTAGATGTGTTATAATTTTCAAATTGTAGACCCTGTTAGTAAGAATTGTGTGAGGGAGCTTCCCTTTATAAGGCAGATTTGTTCACAGGTAATGTAACTTGTGAAACATAGGAGGCTGAGAATCTCTCAGGCAACATGTTTAGATGTTTGTAAGGTGAATAGAGCAAATGGTTAGTGTTGGTCTGTTGTTGTGGAGGCTAAGTTTAGCTTAGCAGCTGCAGCTTTCTCTAGGAGCTGAGCTGGGGCTTCTGAGGGCAGGCAGCCATTGTGTCCTCCCGCAGTCCATTCCAGAGTGCCCCACACCCTTGCTCCTTTAGCTGTCAGCCTCACAACACAGTGATAGCGAGGAGGTAGAGAAGGGACTCTCATGGCGGCCCCTCATGGTTTTATTGATGCATCTTGTCCAGCCAGTTTCCAGGAGCAGAGAGAGCAGGAGGCCAGGGAGCAGGGGCTTTTTCCCTGGGACTCAGGGTCAGTACAAGGGTGGAGTTGGGGTACAGGAACAAATAGGAAGAGCCCGAGGAAGTAGCCAGGGCTAGGGAAATGTGGGGGAACACTATAAACTGAACCCCACAGTCTGTAGCAGAATAGTCACAATGTGTGGAAGAGTTCAGCCTCAATATTTAGGGAACTAGTTTGTTTAAGATTGCTTTGAACCCAATTGAATAGGGTCCGTTTCAAACAGGAAGCTTTCCAGACCATTTCTAGTAACACATTTCAAAAATAGTTCCAGGGGGAGAGTGTAAATAATAGATCTAAGTTACCAAAATTAAATTGCAGAGTGGGAACAACAAAGAAACCTGCCAGACAGCTTTGTGCTCAGTGATGATGATAAAGAAGATGAAGAAACAGATAATGATGTGTCTGTGGCTGATTCAGCATCTGAAGAAGGGCATTCTTCAGAAGAGGAAACGGAAAGTTCAGAGTACGTATGCCCTGTGACTACCAAACATTGAATTTTGCCTTTTGTTTTTCATACAGACAGGACTAAGTTGTACTGCTGTGGCCTGGCTTATCTTTGAAACCTTCACTTACTCTGCTTATTTCCCACTCCCAATGACAACCACATCCCATGCTGCAGGATGATCAAATGATACCATTTTTACTTTAGGAGAGTAAGGCAGTCCAAGGCAGGTGGACAACTTTGAATACAACCTTAGAGATGAGTTTGGGGATATAGCAAGAAAGGGTGATTAGTCACAGGCCATAGCTCCCAATGCCTTGCATTTTATTTTCATGCTGGGTTCTAGTGGAGCTGTTAGATAAGGAAGTGTTTTCATTGCTATTGATGGTTTGGCAGCAGCCAGACAAATTCTGTGCAGGTTTTAATAAAGCTGGTGTGCTTTGAGCCTTTTGGATTTCGTAGGAGAGAACGTAGGAGAGAAGCGAATACAGAAAGGCATAATTTGTTCCTTTGATCTCAAACTCCTCTGTTACAGCATGTGCCTTGCTGCTCTGTGCAGGTGAGGCTGAAGAGCAGCACTTAACCCTGAGCAAAGGGTCCTTCTTGCCAGAGCCGTGTGCAGTGTCACTGTAGTGTCAGAGCTTGTTCCGTTCTAGAACTAATCCTTTGCAGAGGACAGCTCTATGTTTTAGTTACAGAGCTGTTACTGATGACCCGTTGAGCATAAATGCTGCCTTACATTGAGTGCCCAGTGCTGGAGGCTGCTGCTACTTCAGATCCGAGAGCAGGGTGCCTGCCTGCATCCTTCTCCCAGTGAAAAGCAAGATGCTGTTTCCTTTGGGACAGGGAGACCCACACTCACTATTACATACAGCAAAGGGAGAGAGTTAAGGATGTGTGGGGTTCTCCAAAGGAAATGTGCCATG
Organism: Monarcha castaneiventris obscurior; assembly: GCA_026261815.1. Lineage (NCBI taxonomy): Eukaryota > Metazoa > Chordata > Aves > Passeriformes > Monarchidae > Monarcha > Monarcha castaneiventris. The sequence goes on from JAMPIT010000890.1 coordinate 46,602, forward strand.
GCTGCTCAGTGCAGTGGGACGATTACGTGACATTTTATGTGCCAGTGACCCTTGATGTGTGGTGACAGAAACAGCTGCATGTTCTTTCTGCTTCTGTTCTCTCTAGGGCTTGGCCAGCAGCTATTCTTAGGTGCCCGATCTGCATGGATTTTTACCCACAGGTAAGGACCCACATGTTGTCATCCTTGCAGCTTTGTGGGAAGGGAATGGGGCAGAGGGGGAGCTGTGCAACCCAGCTGGCTGATGTGGGATGCTGTAGAAGTTACTTCTTGTTGGTGCACGTAGAGGGAGAAACCCTTGCCAAGGAGGCACTGCCAGGTCTGCGTGTTCCTCATTATTCAGCAGTAAGCAACAGACTGCAGATACTCCAAGCCCTATTTGCCTGCTGCAAGGAAAGCAGCAAACTGAAATTCTTTCCTGCTGTGATTTCCTGTCTTCCAGATTGTGCTAAGCGGGCGACTGATTTTGTCAACGCTGTGTGGCCATGTCTTCTGCAGTCACTGCCTCCTTGCTGCCCTTCAGAGTGACGGCTTTTGCCCAACCTGCAGGGCAGACCTCACTCCAGAGCAATACCATCCCAGTTACATATAAGTAGTTCTCGTTTACAAGAGATACTCCGATGGATTTGGGGGGGGATAGGTGTTATAGAGAGTTGTTTTTCTTTGTGTTTATAGTTTTTGTTGTATAAGACTCCATTTTTTCTGAATTTATTTATAAATAAAATTTTAATTGATTTAAATATAATCAACTCTGCTCATCTGTGTTGGTTTCTGCTGGTAGCCAGATTTCTTGTAACAGGTGGATATAAAACCCTTGGTTTGATCAGTCAGAAGTGCTTGTTCTCTTCATCCCAATGTAGTCATTGATTTTTGGGGGGAAATGTTGAAGGCATAAGCTTTGTGGTTCTTGTGATAGCGTGTGCTGTATAGGGAAAAGGAAACAGGCACTGCTTGGGGTGCGAGGACTTCTGTTTCTCAGGCCAGACTCAGCTGGATGTTTTGCTAAAAATGTCATTATTTCAGTGCTTTGAAGGTTGAAAGAGCAGCAGGTTGTGCACACATCCAAAGACAGCTCTTTTCTTTGAGAATAATTTGTATGTATCTAGACAGCTTGTTGATGGTCCAAGCTGCTCCTTGTTATGTCCCTGGTTGCAGTGTTCCATGGATGACTGTCAGCTGATGACAGGAGCACTGCCAGCTTCTATGAAGGTCTTCTCCTTCTAAAAAGCCTGTAAGATTAAGCACTTTACCATAATTGCTTCAATGCAATTGCTTTATTATAACTGCATCAATATTGCTTCAAAAGCAGTGCACTATACTTGTAGATTTAGTACCTATACTGTGCTGTAAATAATTCTTATTAAGCCTTTTTTTTAATCATTATCATTATTGCAACCAATTTAAATGAACAATTCATTTTATTTTTGTGAATATAGTTGGTTTTTCACCCTTAATCCTGCTGGACAAAGTTGTATAAAGGCTCAATTAAACCTGTATAATCCTTTGGACATAAACCAATGGCAAAGTGTGCAGCCCAAGATTGGCTCCAGCTGCTCGTAGGCTCCTCTTTGAGGAGTTCAAAAAGCAAGGGGGTTCTTTCCACATCTTGTGACTTAATGGGAGGGCTTCTCTAATAAACTTTGTCTGAAGCTCCCACTCTGCCAAACCCGCACTGTTGTCTCGGGTATCTCAGAGCCCACAGCCCTTGACACCTGTGTTTCCCCTCTGGGAAGATGTGCTGGAGAAGCCTGCTGGCCACTGATCCTGCAGGCATGGCTGCTTTACACACTCCTCCCACCAGCAACTTGATCCAAGGACAATTTCTGGGCATGAAAAGTCCACGTTTAAGGAGGCATGGCAGTCCGACTTGGCTTGCTTTGTAAATAAACACCAGGGGTGTGTAATGCAATGGCAGGTATGCTTGGCCCCAGCTGGGCTGTTTCTCTATCCTGTGTTGTTTTGGTGTTCCGGATCAGAAATCTGTAGGTTTGTTTTTGTGCCAGCCACTCACCCACTAAACTGCTTAGCCTTCTCCACAGTCAGCGTCTCGGAAAAGCCAGACACAAGGAGCCTGGGCTGCATGGAAACATGAGTGAGCAGCAGACTGGCCTGAAAGCCAAAGGAAAGGTGTAATTTATGGGAAGGGAAGGTCCTCCTCAAATTTACAGAAAAAGAGCATGTATAGAAATCTAACAAAGGCATGTAATGATTGTCTAGCAGGGAGCAGGGAATGCTGCTGCGAGAAGTGATGATGTGGATCAGTTATCAGATTTTAAACACATTTTGTCTTGGTAAGGTTATAATCCCACATCCTTGATGGGGAGCATCTCTTCCTACTACTAAAACTGTGGGGATGCTGTTAGAAAAGCAAAAGCTCTGTTTGAATTAAAGTTGGCCAGAGATGTCAAAAACTGCCAGAAAGGGTTCTTTAGATGCATAAACAACAGGCAGAAACAGAAAGGAAATGTTGGCCTACTGTTAAAAAGGAGACGTGATTTCATCACCAGCAATGCTGAAAAGGCAGAGGTTCTCAACACTTCTTTACTTCTGTCTTTGTAAGGCTGCTGCTCTCCACCTTGGGAGAAATTGGACAAAATAGTTGCAGTTGGCATGTGTTTAAGTGGAGTCCTGATGACAGTATAGGCCGCACATGCCAGCCATAACATGGACACCCTTAGGAACCTCTGGAAATTCAGAGCACTGCATGAGCACCAGGATTTGTGCCACAAACAGCAGTTAAGTTTACACTCTAAGTTTTTTACGCAGATCACACCAAGCTTTAAGGCAGGGCTTGCAAAATTGATTTCTTGGGGATAATATATTAATTAAGCTATCAAGCTCATGAGAGCAGAGTTGATGCAGGAGTACAGACACTGGCAGATCTGCCCCAGCAGGGACCATTGCCACAGACTTGTACAAAAAGCTGTGTGGTTCTGGTGGGGAGGGAGACTTGGGGCCATGCTCTTTCCCTCTGCTTGAGCTCTGACTAACCTAACTCTGCTCTGCCTTATGGAGTGGATTCCGCTTCATTATTTTGCTTTCTCTCCCCCTTTTCCAGCCCAACTTCCTCAGCTATCTGTGCTCCAAGCCCTCTCCCCTGCCAGCCTTCTGGATTTCTGCCCTATTGGCATTTTCTCCCTCAACCCTTTTTTTCCACTGCTGTTTCTCCAGCCTTGCCTTTTCCGCTATGCCTTTCCACCCTGGTGTTTCATTTTTTCCTGCTCTGCCCTCTATCAGCGCTCACCTTCTCTTCTCCAACCTGAGTAAACTGGTGCTAGCTCCTTGCTCTGCCTGTCCAAAATTCTCAGCCAAATGAGGTCAAGGGACTCCTTAATGAAATTCCTTCAGTTTTGTGCAATAGTCTCTTACTCATTGTATCTGGTTCTTTTATGCTTTCAAGCTCCATTTTATGCTTTTTGAAATGAGCCAAAACAGAAGTGAAGGGAAGATGCTGTAGGGAAGGCTGTGGGGGAACATCAAGAGACCCTGTGCTGCCGTGGCCTGGCATATCTTGGAGTCTCATTTGCTGTCTGGAAAATTTTTGCCTTTATTCCTGTTTATCATTAATCCATCTGAATAATGATCATTAATGCTAAGGAATGGTTCTTGCTGTGAAATAGTCCCCTGTAAAAAATTAAATAACTGCTACACTGGTGATGAGAAAATTGATGTTGAAGACCTGTAGATTGGTTTGTACAGGTCCTGTCTTAGCAGGCAGAGGTTCATCCTGCAGCTAAGGAGGGACCCTTCAGGGTGAGCTTCCGTGGACAAACTCCCTGGGTTTTGCAGGCAGCTCCCCCGCCCAAAGGTTAAGGTATTCTGGATGTAAATCACTAACAGGCAGGGAGGGATGTTGGTCTCCAAGCTAATTGCCTGAAGCTAAGTTGCTTGAGGTGAGTCACAATCAGATGATGATGGTTTTGTCATCTCATTTGGACCCAGTGTCTGCTGTGGCCTCCCAGCTCTCACGGGTCACTGGAAACAGGCTCTGACACATGCCTGGGGGCAAGATGGGATTTTCTGTGCAAGAACCAGGGAACAGTTGCTGCTCTCAGCACTTCTCGGCAATGAGTAAGTTCTCCTGGAAATGAACGGGTGTCAGGAAACTCTGCCCTTCTCTGACCTCCCTGTGTGCCTTCTCCCTTAGCCACCAGCTAGGGCTGTGGGGGGTACGAAGTGTGTTTAAGGTGAGATGCTGCCACGCACGAGGTCTAACATGTCCTTGCCCTCTCCCGGCAGAGGAGGATGTCTCCACCCCCTGTTTCCACCCTGCACAGCCCCTCTCTGTATGCCCTGTATGCTTTCCCCCTGCCTCCGTGTTGTCCTGCCTGCCCTAACCAGTGTGTCCTACAAAAGGGCTTTGTGGAGGTGTGCTGGAGGAATGTAGGGAAGTTTTAGCTTCCTGTTTGCTGAGCCAGGGGTAGGTTTTTAACAGGAATTATGCTATACTTTTAATATTACTTACTTAGTGTGGCCTGGCTCTGGGCCACTTAAAACAGAAAGCCAGACTCCAGAAAAGAGCAAAGCATCGCTATGGTCGCTGGAAAAACTAATCTGTGTCCTTCCTCCATGCAGCTCAAACACTGCCCAGGCCTGGGTTTTCAGAGCTAGAGAAACCTCCCCTGAGTCAGGAGGTGGAGGTGTTTGTTGGGGTGTGGGCTTGTGTTTCTCCACATGGGGATGTGGAGGGAAACTGCAGGGCGTCTGTGTCATCCGGAGGAGTTTTGTGCTGGGGGAGAAAATTTCATTCTTTCTGCACTGGCTGCTGCATCCTCTTCCGGGGGGGAAATCAAAGGGCTGATGCCCCAGGGACTGAGGTCTGTGGCCAGGCACTGTCCTGGGTCATGCTGTCTGGGCAGCCTGCTCCGGCACGCCTGACAGGAGGGGAAGGTGTTAGTGGGTTTGGCACAGCAAGCTCTGCACCACACTTAATCCCTGAAGGTCCTGCTTATTTAAAGGTATGAATGCAGTCTGATAGTTCATGGCTAACTAGAAAATGAGATTTAGTTAACAAGGTATGCATTAGGACACCAGTGAGATTAAATCACTTGATTTTTAATGCCAGCAATAAAATACTTCAGCCCCATGGTACAAAAGCCTCAGCAGCAGCCGGTGTTAGCCTTGGTTTCTCTCCATGGCTTCGAAGACCATGCTGTCAGGGACAAAGTGACTGGTACCCAACTTCATGTCAGAGCCTTATTCAGGGCACTGTAGAGGGGAAAGGAAGGGAACCCCTTCCTAGGGATGCTAGGCTCAGGAGGCAGAGCTGTGCTGGGCTCTGACACAGACTTGCTGTATCAGACTGTTCTCAAAACAGCTATTCTGCTTCTCAGGGTTTGCAGAAGAATTCCAATAGCCATGAGGACCACAGAAAAGGGACACATTCTACTAGACACAGGGACACATTCTACTAGACCAGGTTGCTCAGAGCCACATCCACCCTGGCCTTGAACAATTATAGGGATGGGGATTCCAAAGTTTCTCTGGTCAACCTGTTTCAGTGTCTCACTACCCTTACTGTAGAGAGTTTTTTTCTAACATCTAATCTAAACCTGCCTTCTGTCAGTTTAAAGCCATTTCCCTTTTGTCCTTTATGTACTCTTGTAAAATGTCCCTCTCCAGCTCTCTTGCAGCCCCCTTTAGGTACTGGAAGGTGCTGTAAGATTTCCCTGGAGTCTTCTCCAGGCTGAACAACCCCATCTCTCTGAGCCTGTCTTCTTAGGAGAGGTTCTCCAGTGCTCTGACCATCTTTGTGACCTCCTCTGGACTTCCTCCAGCAATTCCATGTCCTCCTCATGCTGAGGATCCCAGGGCTGGATGCAACGTTCCAGGTGGGGTCTCAGCAGAGTGGAGTGGAGGGGCAGAATCCCTTTCATTGACCTGCTGACCACGCTGCTTTCGATGCGGATTTTGCACTTGGCTTTGTGGAGCTTCATAAGGTTCACACAGGCCTACGTTTCAAGTCTGTCCAGATCCCTCTGGATGGCATCCCCTCCCTCCAGCGTGTCTGCTGCACCACACAGCTAGGTGGTGGCAGCAATCTTGCTGACTCTGCACTCAATCCTATTGTCCATGAGTGCCACAAAGGTGTTAAACAGTGCTTGTCCAAACTGACCCCTGAAGGACACCATTCATCACTGGTATCCAGGTGGACAAAGAGCCATTGACTTTAATTTAAAGCATGCTGCCATCCAGTCACTTTATCCACTGAGTAATCTATCCACCACAACCATACCTCTCTAGTTTAAAACAAGAATGTTGTGCAGGACAGTGTCAAATGCTTTGAACAACTCCAGGTAGATGTTGTCAGTCATTCTTCCTTTATCCAGCAACACTGTAATTCTGTTGTGGAATGCCACCAAATCTGTCAGGCATAATTTGCCCTTAGTGAAGCCACGTTTGCTGTCACCAATCACCTCCTTATTTTCCATGTGCTTTAGCATAGTTTCCAGGAGGATGTGCTCCAGGATCTTTCCAGGCATCGAGGGGACACTGACGGGTCTGCAGTTCCTCAGGGTGTAATGTTGCTGCCTGCTTTTCCCCAGCGATTTATTCAGCCAGGCCACTTGTGCTGCAGTGTCTTGTCTTATGGATGGAGGACAGAGTACTCACTTGTACATTCCTGCAGTGAATAAAGAAGATAAGATAGAAAGCAGCTGATGTTTCTTTAAGGCTCACAAAGTTTTATAGGAATGATTATAGAGCTCAGATCCCAACACATTCAGTAAGCAAATGCCGCCTCCTGCTAGTGAGGGCTTGTGCTGATGGAATGTAATTTTTCATTTATGTTTAATGATTGACCTGGCATGGAGAGCAGGGGAAAGTAAACCATTTGTTATTTCAGTCTCCTGTTTCCGTCTTGGATTATATGCTTTGCATGTGGGGACACGTTGCAGGGAATTGCCCATCTGGGTAAAGTGACCTCCAGCCAGGAGGTGACTCACCACTGCTTTCCTAGGCTGCAGCCACCCAGTCCCACTGTGCCACACTCCATTGCTCTCAGCAGCTCCTGGGGCTCAGCCGTGTACAGGTTTAAGTGCTTTGTCACCTGAAGAGCAATTGTAAATACACATGAAATGTAAGTGAAATGTGAGGATGATCCCTTGTTTGGTCAAGTCCTTAGGAAATGTTTTTGCAGGAGAAAGCTTGGCTCCTTTCTTTGACTTTGAAAGAATATTTCACAGCCTTGTGTGAGCTGTGTGTGAGAAGGTATACAGAAACACAGAATAGTTTGGGTTGGAAGGCATCTTGAAGGCCATCTCATTTCAATCCGCCTGTCATGGGCAGGGACACCTTCCACTAGACCAGGTTCCTCAGAGCCCCATCCAACCTGGCCTTGAACACCTGCAGGAATGGGGCTTCCACAGTTTCTCTGGGCAACCTGTGCCAGTGCCTCGCCAGCCTCACAGTAAAGAAATTTTTCCTGAAAGCCAATCTAAACCTGCCCTCTGTCAGTTTAAAGCCATTCCCCCTTGTCCTATGCTCTTGTAAACAGTTCCTCTCCAGATTTCTTGTAGGCTCCCCTCAGGTACTGAAAGGCAGCAGATTTGTCAGAACTGAGGCATTTTTATGTGAGTTTTAACACAACTTGAAATCGGACCAGGGTTTGCCATGTCCCACAGCATCACAAAGCATGTGCATGTTATGGCATATGTTCAGCCTTCAGAAAACTGCATTTATAGATTGGGGGAAACAAGTTTCCTTGGGTGAGCTGACCGTCATTATAGGTTACGGCAGCCCTTCCCAGACCACTGGCTTAAACAGGAAGGGAGAGAGACGTCTGCCCTGTCTTCAGTTTGACAAACCAAACTTGTCACAGTATTTTGCTGCACAAAACCATCACCCAAAATAACCCCATTCTCGTGTGTCGGTTTATATTTGCAATTATACTTTGCAGCAGGAAGAAAACTATGTTAATTACATTTCGCAGAAGAAACATTCCTCTTGTGCTTTCCTAGAACGCCTGTAGGGAGATTACTATGTCGAAATAAAAACCCAAACAAATAAACCAATAGCTGTTTTCATTGGAGAGCCTAATTTCCGCCTTGCTGCTTATTAGAGTAAGGCCTGGGCCGACAACGAGATTTTCTGGAGAGTAAGAGGTGGAAAACCTGCACAAGAATTGCTCCTGCCAGGCACAGGCCCTGCATGATGACAAGATGTTCTTAGGAAGTTAGGAAAAGCTTTTGCAGAGGAAAGAGCAATGAGAGTGCACTGTATTGCATTGAGAATGGAATGGAGAAATACTTTCACTTTGAAAAATTTTTTAATACCCATGGGTTTCTAATCCATTTTGCACAAGCTGTTCAGCTACTTTGACCATCTTGCTGTCTTTCAGAGTTGATCACTGGGAGGAGAAATATTATTTCCAGAAAGCCAGGACATGTGCATGCAGCCTAATGGAACTAGGGAAGCTCCTGTTTCCCTAGAAGTTACAGATAGATTTGCCACACAGTAAAGCAGACTTCTCGGGCAGAAAAAATCTGAAACTGGAGCAGGGTGAGAAGCCAGTGTCCTGGGGAAGCCTTCCCAGCTTTGAGCATAAGGGTGCTGGAAAAACCTCACCAGCATTGCCATCAGGCTTATCTCTGTTAAAATCAGAATATAACTTGTAAATACCAGGGGCTGGAACAGAACTGATAATTGTGAACCAGGCTGCTGTGTTTACACATGGCTGAATTGTGTAAATGGCCAGAATAATCTCTTCTCTGGCTGTTAAAAACAAGGGGAAATCCAAAGGCCTGTGCATAATTTAATTCTTAGAGTTACAAGTGGGTGGTGTAGCTAGTGCTCATCAATGTGATTTTATGGAAAGTAGCTTTAACACAGAACAACCCCAGTGCAGGAGGAATAACTGCATTTGGCCAAATGCAATGTGATAAACACACATGTTCACATATGTGAAGTTTGTCCTTCAGTCTGATGTGTGCAGGGGGGTCAGAGTAAAAGATAGCCTGTTTCAGCTTTAAAAATCCACAGATTCTCATCCTCTGGCTTGTATCATCTGTACACTGTGGTAATTGACTCTTCCAGTCTGTCTGTATCACCAGTTCAGGCCTGGGGGAGTTGTCGGCTTTCCAGGAAAGATCTTCTGGGTAATGACCTGGACCCCTGGATAGCCCCTGCAGCTGTTCCAACATGTAACAAGGGAGACCACAGGCTTGCCTTTGCCCCGTTTAATTGCTAAGCAGGGATGGGGTAGGGAAGAAGCAGACAGGCTAATTGTCAGCAGGCCTTATCGTGGTGAAAGGGGAGCAGCCTTGCTGTCTCAAGCTTCAATTTGTAGCATCTGTGTAGCCCACGTAATGAAAAGAGCCTCTCTCTTTCCCTGCCTCCAGTGTGCAATCTGTGTATGTGCAAACAGAGCTGTTCTTCATCAAAGTCTATGGGGAGGCCTCCCTGCTAAAGAAAGATATTTAAAACCTGTGGCCAGGGAACGCAATTACTTGGCCAGGTTAATTTTTTTCTTCTTTTCGAGTTTGCCTCTGTATTTTGCCTTGATTTTCATGGTGATAATGATGGGAAATCAATGTGTTGAGAGAAATGGTAGTACAATTAGAGTTCAGAGTGAGCTTTTAGTATCACCTATGCCTTGTCTCATTTGTTGGCACTATCAAGCCAGGAGATGATAAACAAAATGTGCAAATTATTCTTACATCAAGATTTAGAGCGGCCTGCTTTTTAAAAAAATACATTTAATAATCTACCCAATAACTGGGCCTGATAACTATTTGATCTCTAAGAGAAAGCTTGTGCCCATACAGTAGCTTTGCAAGACCAGAGCCATAATTAATGCTATTTTTGCTGAAAATTATTGAAGTCACATGCTATAATATCAGTGTGGGAAGGGTAGGTATGGTACACATGAAGCTAAATGAAAGGCTAATTTTAAAAAATCTTGCTATGGTAGTTTGCCTTTCTTATTATTTTGATGCTACTGTTTTTTAATTATCATTGGAAAATCTATGTTATTCCTAACATTTTAAGACCCCAGACAAACCAGTGAGAGTGCCTTGTAACTTGCCTGTGAAGCGGCAGTATTATACCTCAGCAATGACACTCCTAGCATTGCCCAAAAGAGAGTCACGGATAATATTCCCTGGACAGCCCACCTTCTATTGCCCTTGCTCTGAGACTTGGTCCTGCCTTTCCTCTTGTAAAAATCTGTGTCCAATGGGACTGCAGTGTGTTAACACTGCTCTCTCAGGAGAGCAGCTACCTAAAAACTGGGTAGGATGAGTGAATCTTCTGACCTGAAAGATTGGAAAGTATACATACAAATGCCCAGTGTGTCAGCCTGGGTTCTTTGCCTGGAGGGGAGGAAAAGAGACATCCATGACCGTGAATATTTGCTGAAATTAAGCCTTCCACTTTCTGTCTTTACTTAAGCATGAAACAGAAGACTAGGGATAATCTCACTCGGACTTGCTGGGATCCAGCACTCTATTTTGCTGTTGATTTTTTAAGGGGGGTTTTTAGGGAGCCTGGATAATGTAGCTGTGTAATATGCCTCTGCCTGCACTATTAGGGTAGAGCAGAAGTAGGATGTGTCAGGGATGGGGCAAACTCCTGTGGGATGCGACTGCATCAGTGCCAATGAAGGTACAGGTGCCAGCATTCCTATAGTCCTTCCTTCAGGGACTGAATGCCATAAAAAATGCTTTTCAGCCCTGCAGAGGGCACAGAGTTACCTGCTGACAACCTGCCTCCTGCGAGCTGAGTTCTCCAGCCTGGCTCAGCCCAAGTGTCTCTGCCCTGTTGCTGCCCTGCTGCCTGAGGTGAGACCAACTCAGCTCCAACCATCAGTCAAGCTTCTTCCTTTTGCCTAATCAATTGCTGAGATGAGATCTAGTCTGTGTTTCAACATCAGTTATTTTGGGTATAGCAGATCAAGTTTCTCCATACAGAACGGATGTTGTTTCCCAAAATTGCCTGTCATCCTCTGTGTTCACATTTTCCGTGGGTGAGGAGAAGTCATTTGACTTCTTTGTGATAAACAAGACTTAGTGAGCAAAATAGCAGTGCTGGCTTGTTATTTATTGACTGGTATTTTCCTCCTAATGCAAAGACCTCTGATGCAGCATATGCTCCTCAAGAGTTAGTTGCCCTGTCAGCTGCCCCATCTTATTTTTTGCATCAAATCCTGCTGATTAACTCAGTTTCTTAGGCTTTCCTCTAGTTAATGTATAGCTGCAGTTTGCATCCTGCTTTGTGTCCATATGCCAACCACAGTTTGCCATTTATTCTGCCAAATTTATAGCTACACACTCAACCAATAATCTGTCTAGGTAGCCAGTATGAATTATGTGCAAAATGTTATTTCCTAAATCTGGATGTGATTATCTCTCAACTGTGTATTTCCAAAAGAGCAGCTCCCTTCCTAAGAGAGCTGGTAAGCAAGGAGGGAGAGCAGGGATTTGCCAAAAGTGTTTGTGCTTCTGTGCTTAATGAAAAGAAACCTTTTTACTTTTTCCCAGACACTTGTATCTGAACTAGTCAGTCTGTCAATTTATCCTATTTTCTTGAAAAATTTTACATTTAAGAAAACATCCCCTTTGACTTGCTGATGGTAAAACCTGTCAGGTGTAAGTTATTGCTTCACATTTCATTAAAAAATCCTTTCAAGTTTAAAAAAATTTAATATACAAAACACAAGGAGAAATTGCTGTGTCTCAGTGATGTTCTCTATTGGCACTTTTACTGCTTGTTGTACAAGGGGTGGTGACTCCAGTGTTAATTAAGAGAGGTGTACTGACATGCAGGAGGTGTTCTGGCTTTCTAAGCCAGAGCCAAAATGATTCACTGCTGCAGTGGAGAAGCATGGATCCTGCAGAGCTCTTGCCTGGATAGGCTTTGCAGGAAAACAGCAGCATCACCTCCAAGCTTGAGCAACCTGTGGGGAATCTCTCCATGATTCAGCTGAGACGGGACAGGCCTTGACCCCGGCCTGCTGATTTTTAGTTCCCCCACAAAATCAAATCAGCTTCTTGGCCAAACAACTTCCTCCCCAAGCCCAGTCCCCAACTCTTTAATTTCCCTTCACCAGGCCCACAGATGGGTTTTTCCTCCCACTCCACTGGCAGGGCCCCCACACCCTGGGGCGCAGTGCCTGGGACATGTTTGCTTTCACACTGACTCAGTTCTGCGCCCATCCCGCCTCAGACCACAGTGGCCCTGGGCTGAGAGTTGAGAAAACTGCTCACAACAGAAGCTGAAGCCACGTGAAATCTGACGGGTTTCTGATAAGTAGCCAAGCCTGTGTCTGAGGTCAGGTTTATTGACAGAGTCACAACATGCGAACAGCACACGTGTCCCCTGCTCCAGACTCTCCGCAGAAAAGATGCCTTGTGTACAGATAACCACAGATATGCAGCGTGGAATCCTGGGTTGCGTAATGCCCGGCACCTCTCCAAATTTTCTGTTTTGCACTGGCCTCTTCCAGGAGGAGCTCAGAAAGTGTGTCTTGTGAAAGGTTTGTCTCTGGGATTGGGAGCAAACTTTTTTGGACTCTCTGCTCCTCATGCTGTGATCCTTGTGTAGCTGTGTGTGGAAACATGACATGAGCTCCACATGGTAAATGTGGAATGCGAAATCAAGGCTGCTGTGTGATAAGGGTTCCCAGGATGCAGTTAGGACTCTGTCATGCTCATCTCAGTTATGCACAGAAGCAGTGTACAGATCACTTGGTGTGTCATCTCCCTGTCTACCTCTTCTCTCTCCTGCTGTGCTGTGATCTGTTCTGTTTCTTGCAGCAAGGAGGTGGCTCTCTGTGCTTTGCCAGCAGAGCTTCGTGAAGATGCAACCAGAGGGGTGCAGAGTGTATGGAATCATTCCTGCGGTGCCCTGCCAAAACTCCCCGCACTAGGGAGAACAAGCATCTTGTGACTTTCCAAGTTTCACAATGCAGAGTGAGGAGATGCCGTTCTTTCCATGCCCATTCTGCATATTCAGATTTTTCCATTAGTGTCCTTTCTCAGTAGGAGAAGAAAATTTTGCAGTAGGATAGGAAACAGGGAACTGAGCAGGGGGGAGAGAGGGGAACAACTTGTCACAAAGTTTTTGCAATGCTTGTCTGAGAAGCAATCTTCTGTAAAACTGTTTCCTACCATCGAATTCCCCTCAGCACTCAAGCTGTGAGCCCTGAGCTGGCAAATTGATGGTTGCTGTCTTATGAGCATGCATGGGATTTAAGCACAAACACCTTGCATGCTTTCCTTCATCCTGAAGTGTTATCTCTGCAGCAGTATTCAGGCTTCAAGTTGAGCTCAGCTCCCACTGAGATGAGAAAGTCTCCTCCTGCTCTCAAAAAATTCCTTTTTGGGGGTTACATACATGACAAAATGGCACAGTTATGAAAATATTCTATACACCATATATTTTTTCACTGGTCATTCTTGTTTCTAAGAGTACTTCATACTATTATTGTGTTTCTTATTTTCCAGTTGAAACAAATGCAATTCTTCTCCTGTCAATTCAGAGCTAAAGCACAGCCACAAAGCCAGCACTGAAAAGCTGGTGTTTTGCTCTTCACACCGGTAACTTTGCTGACCTGAAAATAACCTACGGTTTCTGTGCTGGTTTAATTCCTGCTGCTACATGGACTTCAGTATTAAAATACATGACTTTCAACAGAAAAAAAAAAAAAATCTGGAAATTTTTTTCTAGTTGGCTGTAAAAGTCAAGGGAGGAAACATCAGTGGGGCTCCATTTTAGCAAGTTATAGACAGCTGGACTGTATTTATGCTGTAGCAGCAGCAGCCTCTTGCCTCTCTGAAACCTGGGATCTGACTGAGGCTGTCCAGACTCCAGGATTTGTGAGCCACAGCTGTATGGCAGTTTCTCAAATACTAATTTTTTTTTTCACTTTCCAAAGCTGTTCCTAAATAGCCATTTAAAAATGGGAACAGGTAGTGACTAGTCTCAGAAGTCAGAGACAAATGAGTGGGCTCTCTTTCAGTGGAGGGAGATAAGGACAGACCAAAAGATTGTGCAATGTGTCAGACACTGGCACTTTCTAATATGCTATCAGCCTGTGGTGGGGTTGTTTCACAGAAAATCACAGTTCTGTCCCAGTTTGTCACCTACTGCAGCTCTAGGTCAGTGTTGTGCCTAGTTCTGGAACTCCTCCAGGAACTGCTGGGGCTGACTTTGGGAAAGTGAGAGACTGTAACTCCTTTTATTGCTCCAAGTGGTGCAAAGGAAAAGATACAGAGCTGTGCTGCAACACGTATTATCAGGGTGTCCTGCTCACACATGTAAGGAGCAAATCTCTGTTGTAATTTCTTTATCAAACAGATCTGACACTCATATCTCTTCTGCATACCAAATATTCTCCTGGGCCCGGACACAAACACTGTGGTGGTCTGTGCAGTCTATTTAAGAGGCAGAAAGCTTTGTTTGAAATCTACCCACTGTTGTATGTAAGATTTTCCTCACTTTTGAAGCTTTAATTAGGAAAATAGCTTTGGAAGATATATTGGTTTCCAAAGAGCATTTTATGGTAGCAATATAGGAAAGCTTTGCTTTTCATCTATCTTTCACAGAAACTTGTCCTTACTAAGTATGCTTTTCTTTGGGATATTCCAGTTGCAAAACAGTATCTGATAAAATTCTTAATGCTGCTGAAGAAATGAACCTCTCTCTTCCAGTCTTAGTCTTTGCCATCTAGTTTTTGCTCATGTTCACCTCCAAACTTGCTTTTTGTTGAACAAAAATCAACAAAAGCCAGCTGTTCTGAAAGCTGACTGAGCACTACAGGTCACTGCAGGCAGGCTGGGACTTCCCGAGCCAGCCAGAGGTATCACTGGGCATCACACTGCTGTCCCAGCTCAGGATCTTAGGTAGGTGCTGGAGGTTGCACAGGGAGGCACTGATACAGCTTCTTGACAACACGAAACGGCAGCCTAACCACGTGTTTCCAACACAGCCCAGGATGGAAGGAATTGTGGTCAAAAGCTTTGTTCAACAGGACAGACAAGTAGAAAATGTCACCTACATGCAGCAAATTACAGCCTGTCACAGCCATGCTCTGCACAGACCCTGACAGCTGTTGAAAGCTGGAATCATGTACCCTCCCACCTGTACAAACTCAAGCAAGTCGCTTCTGCTGTGCCACCAGCAGATAAGTGTTCTCTCCAGAACTAGGGATTTTAATGTGGGAAGTGAAAATGGTGAAAGTTCCCCGCTTTCTGCCCTGCTTGTTCCTTATCTCTGAGACAATAAGAAGTACAAATCCTACCAAGGCAAAGGATCTTTCAGCTAGACAAAATGATTTATAGGAGCAATAACCACATAATGATAGGCATGAGACAAGTGCTAAATTTACTACAGCTCTGTACAGGCTAATCTTGCATAAAATGAAGACATTTAGTAATAGCTGTCTCTTCAATAGCTGTCCTGCTTCTGGATTCCTACAAAACATCCCTCTTGTTCCTTAGTTCTCACAAAACCAACCATACAGCTTTGGCAACATACTGAAAAACACTGTCATCTCCCAGCACACTGGAAATACCAGTTGTTTGCCAGAAACAACTCCCAGGGGGTCACACAGAGACTCTGCTGGGAGACAAGAGTTCCAGGTTCTTGCAAAACATTTGCCTTGAGGTGCCACAGTAATAATTGACCTGTACAGGAATGTCTGTAACAAACGGCAGGAAGGCTGTTTCTAATGTCTCCATTAGCACGACTGATAACTGCTGCTGAACTTGGTGAAACAGGCTCTTTACATAATATGTGTTTTCCTGACAGTCTGATACACAGTAATACACCATTATGCAGATTGCAAGTGTTGGTTTTGGCCAGACAGCAGCTCTAGAGGATCTTTGAGCATAAGGTTGTTTTTCAGTTCTGTGTCTCTTGATGAATGGTTTGTAGGGAAAGTAGGTTTTTCAGGCTTAAAATTTAATCCAGGGTGTGGACAGGAGAGCAGGATGCAGCACACCCAGTCCCACATCCAGTGGTGTGAGCCACTGGCTTCACTCTGTCTCCGTTTTTGCTCTGTCAGATGGAAGTAGTTTTTCACTGATGGTCAGGACTGGTGTTTGGGATCAAATGTACTTGGCTACCTAAGGGCCTGGCTTGGGGTTCCCTGGAATCAACAGCAGTGGCCTTTTAAAGCCACCCTAGTAACTAAATAAGTATCAGCTACTTCGTGATGCTCAAACCAACACTTCAAAGAGCACCCACTTCCAGCTGGAGTCCTGTGTCTGCATTCAAGGGCTTCAGCAAACTGGTTTCCAGCAGCACTGAGCTGCAGATACAGTGGGAGATGGTAAATCTGTCTAAATCTGCAGAAGATCATGCTATTGGAATCCTAGTTACTGAAGGCTTTTTTTGGTTGAAAAGTCTTTCCTGAGTTACCACATAACAATGGTCACATAGCTCCAAAAATAAAAGCTAGGATAGTCCTCATTTAGGTAGATCCTTACATGCAGAGCTACTAAGGAGATGCTATATACTATGTTTTCATCTGATTCTCCTTCTGGGATACTAGAACAGTCTCTTAAGTAGACTAAATTGAACTTCTGGCTGTTGACAATGGCAGCTCAAAAACATAATTAGCTAGGTCTGTGTGATGATGTGATGGGCAGGTGCTGAGCTAACGTGGGTATGTTACTCCTGATGTCTCTAAACATGCCCCAGAAGTGTCAATGAGCACAGGATAACTGGTAACAAGACTGGTACCAACAGGTCTCGTCTGCCTGACTAAGGACACAGCAAACATCAGCTGGGTATCACAAACGAGAAGAAAGATAAGCACCTTGAAACCATTATAAGTATTCTGCCTTCAGAGAGGCTGTTTGGAATGTTTTCCTGTGTTTGAATGACACCTCATTGTCCTTTTAAAGAAACACCAAATGAAAGAGTGTCTGAGACTCCTCCAGCACATCCCAGCTGATGCCGAATTAGTTCAAAACTATGGACATCCAAGCTGCCACAATTGCCCATCAGCAGGGCTGATGTACTTCTCCATAGCAGACAAAGAATTTCATCCCATGGTGTCCCTTGTTTCCCAATCCCAGTCATGGCACCCTTTATGCTTGGAACTATAGGTGCTTTTTTTTTTCCCTTTTTCATTTTAGTTGGGTTTTTTTTTGGTTTTTTTAGACTGAAAAATATCTGGTATCTGGTGCCTGAAAAGGGTTCTGGAACAGATTTGACCAAACCACCTGAGAAAGAAGCCAGAAATGAATAGAAAAGGAATGAGAATTCCTCATAAAGATGCACCAATCTTCTTTAATTAGACCACCACTGGCTCTTCCACACCTTTACAAACAAGTTTCTGGATGCAGAATGCCTACTGAGACAACTAGTACTACTGATTTATTTTTTTTTCCCAGGTCAGACCAAAAAATGCGAAAGGCCATATTCTGCACCATCTTTGCAATTCCTGTTGCACCATGCATGCCCTCTACAACTTTGTGGAAACATTAGCACCTCTTCGGTGAATTTCATGTTCAGATTTATTTCTTCCAGTAAACATTAGATATTCCTACCCCCTGCAGAACAGGGCACAAAAGTTTTCTGGGAAACTGAGCTCTGGCTTTTCACAAAAGGAGGACAGACATGCCCTGAAGCCCTCCTACACGATACCAAATACTGTGCATTCAACAGACCTGCTGGTTAATGATCTTGCCCATAAGTAATGTTTTAACCTTAGAGTGGTTTTTGTTTGCTTCAAAAGCCACAAAGCCAAAGAGGAAGTGTAGGAGAACGTGGGCAGGACAGTGGCCAGGAGCCTCATGACCTCATCTTTTTCCGCCACATGGGGATTGGTGGCTGTGCTTGGGACAGGGTTTAAATTCCCCGAGCTCAGAGATGTCAGGCAGTCAGGGGACAAGGGGAGAAAGCCAGAGCTGCTGAGAGCCAGCTGGCTGGAGCTGCTGCTGGGATCACTAAGAGTGCTCTTCTTGTGGCTCACTCCTCCAGCACCAGGAAAGGTAATTTTTGCTTTTTTACCTGGCATGTGCCAATCCATCTGCAGCTTTGGTCTAGGAAACATTGAGCAGATCTTTGAAACTGCTTCACTGGGCAGGGATGTTTGATATTTGCGGAAAAAGGTGTGCTTTTGTAGGAGCAAGGTTGCTTTAGCAATGCCAGGTATTACACGTGTGCTGATAGATATTGGGAGAAGGTTACTGAAAACCCTGCCGCTGAATCACGCACTGGAAACTCAAAGCTGGTGCTTGAACACAGAAGGCTTTCTCCCTCATGTAACCACTGCCTGGCAGTGTCCTTGTTTCTCCTGGCAGGCTTACAATTTGTGCTGCACAATCTTGAGTGGATGGGACAGCCACACTTCTCTGTGAAACTGGAAATTGCAATACCTCTATTAGAGTGTCCTGTCTCAGGGCCAGCCTTACTAATGCCTTTTAAATGTCCTAAGCAGCTTTCTTTCCTGCTGTAACTTACCAAGGTTTTGAATGACTCTTTTTCATCAGTAAATTGGTTTAAATTCTCAAGGATGTTCCTTATTCTGGGAACTGGTCAGTAAGCACTGAAATTTACTGTAGCTCTCCTAATTTCAGCAGGAATCAGTTATTTATTAAATTGCTAAAGCTGCAATGTGAGCAGCTATGTCACTTCATTTCTTGTTTGGAAACACAGGTTAGTTTGTTCAAACTTCTGGAGGGGGAAATACAGGTCTATGAATAAGAGCTCTAAGGTCTATGGAGAATATATGTTCATATAAACTGACTTTACTCAGCAACTTGATTTAATAACCCTAAAAACTAGTTTTAAAATAACTGACAAGAGAATACAAATTGAGTTTGCCTTAGCCTGCCTCTTCTTAAAAAAACTATGTTAAATGAATGAAGATAAACCAAAGCTGATATTAATAGCACGTAGTTTTTCACAAAGCTTTTCCTTTGTCTGTGCATCAGTAGATGACAGGAGTCAGTTCACCTTTTCAGTGTGGCTATTCTCACTGCTGCTCAGCTCTTCTCAGTACTTAGTTTTAAGTAGCTTTTGAGTAGCTAAGTCATTACAAACCAGCTGGGTGGGGGGTAGTGATGGAGGACAGAGGAAATAAAATCAGCATGGGCAGCTTGAATCCATAGCAGGGACCTGGTCTCGGCACAGTGAAGCACACCAAAGAAAAAGGGAAAGCCTATAGCATTTTTGTGGTAGCTTACCTTATTGACTTACTGTTTCAATGTATTTTCTAGGTAAAACATCACAATGAAGGTGGCAGTTCTGTGTTTATGCCTTATCAGCATCACTGCTGCATGGCCAGTGAGTAAAATCACAAACACACATCCCCAGCACTCACATTATTTCCTTTGCACATGAGTGAGAAATACTGATAAATGCATTTTCTCTTTTCTCCCTTCAAGGTGTTTCAATCCAAGCAGCACGCCATTTCTGCCAGCTCTGAAGAAAAATATGTAAGCTCCTTTTGTCTTTCTGTTAATTTTCTTCAATAAATACTTTTTATGGGGTTTTTTATGTTTCCTCTAAAACACATTTTTTGGTACTTGTTCTTGTAGATGCTTGCAGAACATATCCTCATCTGGCTGTTATGAGCCAGTTTTAAAGCAGAGAGCCACTGATGTCCACAGACTTTCTCCTGTGTCATATGTCCTGGTTGTGGACTTTCATTAGTTCCATCTCTGGACTAACCCTGGAAATCTTTTTTATTAATGAAAAATGTGTTAGCTGTTAATTGCTGAAAAAGAGGGACTGCAGTATGGCAAAATTACTATAACCCAGATTCGTTAGTGTGGATCAGATGACAATATTTGGTGTTGGAGGAGCATTTTAATCCAATTCCCTATTATTTTTTTTGAGTGGTGTCAGTGAACTGCATTAATCTTGTATACAGCTATTTAGTTTATTCCCCACTGCCAGCTCTTACCCTCGTGAAATTGATTCTTGGCTCTGAGAACCAGCTACTGCATTTGGTTTAGAGTCTTCATGATGTGGGAGATAAGTCACCCTCCAGAAAGGGCCCAAGAATTAGCAGAAACAAGGATTGTTAGATATAACTCCAAATTCCACTCAATAAAAACAAGCTGGGGAAGCTGATCTGATTTTCCCCAGGCTCTGCCAGTGGGAGAGACACATCTATATATCTTTTGGGTATAACGTTCATCTGGGATCATGACTTGTTCTGAGTCCTCTTCCTACTGCAATGAATAGCTGAGGACACATCCCATACAGAAGGACTATGTACTGCAGATGCCACATCTGCCTGAAAACAGAGGCTGGGATGCAGGCAGCTTCGCCTGCTCCTTTGAGGATTAACCCCTCCCTTTTATTTTTTCTCAAAGGACTCCAGGAGCCATCACTTGCGCAGATATCACAATGACCACGTGAATTCTCAGTCTCAGGAGAGTCAGCAGCACCCACAGAGTGATCTGGCATCATCTCAGCAGGTACAGGCACCTAACTGGAAGAGAAAGCAGAGTATCCTTCCATGCCAAGATTTGCAAGGTTTAAATGCTTAAAGAATAGTCAACATGCTGATCAGCTCTACTGTACATGCCTTTGTGTGCTAACAGTGAGTTTTGTGTTGTTTTCAGACCCTTTACTCTTCAGAAGAAAGCGTGGATGTCCCAGTACAGCTGGTAAGTGTTTAGAAGGACAACATGTTAGTTGAGCCCTGCAGGGCAGCCAGCATGTAGCAGCTCTCATTTTCCTTAGTCAAGTGTGGCTCTTGCAGGAACATCTCTCCTGAAATAAAACAAAGCTCCAGGCAGGGTGAGGTGAATCCAGTGCTGTGCCTCCATGTAGCTCCTCAACAGTGCCTAAGTCCTGGGTGAAAGGGACAGATACCAGTCTGCACCTGCCACATCTGTGTTCATTTGCCTGATGCACAATAAATGTTTTCCAGCACTTTCCTGATGTGTCAAGCAAGAGCCATGAAGATGTGAGATGATGATGATGATGACAACGATTCCAATGACACGGAAGAGGTTGTCACGAGTTTTCCCACAGACATTCCAGTAACTGAACCATTCCCCACTTTCCCTTTTACCCGGGGAGACAATGCTGGCAGAGGTGACAGTGTGGCCTACAGGATGAGGGCAAAAGCCGCACTGTTGAAGTCTATCAGACTCCACAAAGCTGCCAAAAAGGTAAGTAGCACTGAGCAGTGGTACCCATGGTTTTGGAAATGGGCAGCGAACTTGAAAATGGACATGGCATTTTATGTGAGTTGGTTTTGAAAAGAATTGGTATGGGGAAAGTAGGCATAAGTGAAGGAATGCATTTCCTTTCTCTGGGTACCACAGGTCAGGGGGTTTGGATGGCTGCCGATGCGCTGGGGTGGGAGTGTAGCCCACTGGTGCAAGATGTGCAAAACTGCAGTTTGCACGATCATGATATACTTGCACACGTGAAATCTGAGGCCAGGATCAAATGCGAGTTTCTCATAATGTGAAAGGTTCATTTAACTCCATAAAACACCAGAGTATCTCCGGGCAGAGGTGCATCATGCAGGCTTTGAGCGTCTCCGCAGCCCGAGCAGCCTGCGTTAGTGCAGCACTTGACGGAGCAGCTTCTCAGGAGTGACAATGGCTCTTGTTCTGCTCTCTAACACAGCTCATCTATGGTGCCACTGAGGAGGATGACAGCGACATGGATGCAGACAGCCAGCGCTCTGTCTCCCGGGAGGATTCTGCTTCCCGCAGCTCCCTGGGGAAGCACGCCAGCAGCCTGGTATGGTCTGACCGGAGCCACGGGCGGGACAGCAGCGAGCAGGACAGCAATCCGCGTGACTGGAGCGTGGAAAACGACAGCCGGCACAAATCCGACAGCCACGAGCCAGAAGGCGACAGTAGCAAGTCTGGTGTCAGAGGGGACAGCCTCTCGAGTGTGGAAAGCAAGGAGAAAGGGGACAGCCACCCGAGTGCGGAAAGCAGGGAGAGAGGGGACAGCCACCCGAGTGCGGAAAGCAGGGAGAGAGGGGACAGCCACCCGAGTGTGGAAAGCAGGGAGAGAGGGGACAGCCACCCGAGTGCGGAAAGCAGGGAGAGAGGGGACAGCCACCCGAGTGCGGAAAGCAGGGAGAGCAGGGACCGCGTGTCAGCTGAGCTCTCTGACGATATCAGCAACCAAACCCTGGAAAGTGCCGAGGATTCTCAAGATCGTCGCAGTATCGAAAATAACGAAGTCATCCTTTAGAGGGAGACAAAAAAAAAAAAAAAAATTCCCTTCCTTTTCAATCCCTACCTAAGGGAAAGAGGGGAGTAGCTTCATTTCGGGGAACTGTTTGTTAATGTAGTTCGCGTGGTGACTTTTGGGGTTCGGGGCGGTCCATAGCCCCTGGGGCGGTGCCGGCGGAGGCTGTGGGACACACAGGGCGAGGGTCGCCCCTCGGGCAAGCTGCTCTCTGCGCTGCCGGGCGCTGTTGTGCTGCAACTGGACTTAAATAAAACCTCAAAACCCTGTACCTGCGTTACTGTTCACGGGGGCTGGGGCCGGGCGGGGGGAGATTTAATATTTCTTCTTAAAATGATGTGAAGTCACTGTTCCCCACAAATTTAACCAGTATAACCCCTTCGCGAGGCCTCCTTCTGCTTTCACCGAGGATGAGCGGGACTCCAAACACCCAGCGCCGGCCCCTGCACCGCTACCGCAGGGGCGGTCCGGGGCTGCATTGGAGAGGGGAGGGAGGCGTGGGAGAAGGAGAAGGAGGGCGGGAAGGAGGTCCCGGCCGCTGCTCCCGCCGGCAGCCAGGGCGACTACATCTCCCTCCGCACCCCGGGCTTTCCGCCGGAGGGCGGGGAAGGGGCGGCGGCGGCGGGGCCGATGGCGGGCGGCGGCGGCTGCCGGCGCGGGCGGGAGCAGCTGGAGCTGGAGCGGCTGGGCCAGGCGGCGCGGGCCGGCTCCTGCCCGCCGTCGCCGCCGCTCTCCGCCTGCTCGCGGCAGGCCTGGAGCCGGGACAACCCGGGCTTCGAGCCCGAGGAGGACGCGGCGGCGGCGGCGGCGGCGGCGGCGGCGGCGGCGGTGGGGCCGGTGCTGGAGATGGACGTGGAGTGGGGCAGCCGAGCCGCGTCGTCGCTGGGCAGCGGCGCGGGGGGCCCGGCGGGCGGCGGGCGGCGGGCGCGGCGGGGCCCCGCGGGGCGCGGCGGGGCCGAGGGGCCGGGCCGCCTCCCGGGGCCGCCCGACGGAGCCGCGCCCCGCAGAGCGGCCTGGGCCAAGCGCCTGGCGCGGAGACTGCGAGGTGAGAGAGCCGCGGCCACGCACCCCACACCCTGACCCGGCTCCCGAGCCGCGGGGGCCGCTTCCTGCGCGCTGCCGAGTTGGTTGTAGTCTCTCCTGTAGTTGTCTGCAGTCCTCCTTTTCCTCTGCCCGTGTCCTTTTCCATCCATCCTTGCCTGTGTCTCTGTGTGCCCATCTCTTCGTGCACATCCATCTTCTGATCCCGGTCCCGGTTATGCCCCCCAGCACACGCAGGTGCGCCCACACCTCGCTCCTTCCTTTCCCCACCTCTGCCTCCCAGGTCTTACCCCCGGCTGCTTTCCGTGTCAGACTCTCCTGTATAGGGGAGGTTTAGGTTGGACATAAGGAGGAACTTCTTCACGGAAAGGGTGACGTTGGAATGGACTGCCCAGGGAGGTGGTGGAGTCACCGTCTCTGGAGGTGTTAAGGGAAAGCCTGGATGTGGTACTCGGTGCCATGGTCTGGTTGACATGGTGATGTTGGGTCATAAATTGGATGTGATCGCCTCAGAGGTCTTTTCCAACCTCAGCTTTCTGCCCCAGCACCAGGTCTTTGGAGAGTTGGAGCAGAATGCTTGTTCTTCTGTCTGTCTCAACATTCCTTATTCTATAGAAGAGGTGGTTAGGATGGCATAGGATACTTAGAGCGGGTTTGCTGGAAGGGTGTTTGAATCACTTTTTCTTTGCTGCAGTATTGTGCAGTGCTTTGGTGCTGCCCTTGATAGTCAAGAGCTGCCTGTTGTCACACAGCTGGTGAGCAGGGACAGAGTGAAGCAAAACCGGGCACGCATCAAGTGAACATTTGGGGTGTTGTTCAAAGCTTATTGCATTAACTCTCTACTGAGCAGGCCTTGTATAGGGTTGATTTGACACAGCAGAGAAAATGCTCGATGGGGAGTTCTTTTGATTTAAGGTTGTGGGAGCACATTGGAAAACCCTCCTTTTCAGAGAAGCTCAAAATGTCAAACTGTGAGGATTTTAAACGGGGGATTGGTTTAAGTGTCAGGCAAAATCTTTATAGTTAAAAAGCTGCAGAAAAAGTAAACCATATTTAGAAAATAAAGATTCTTCTTCTGAAATGTGGATTTTCTGAAGTGGTAGATAGTACTGTTACTGGCTGCCACGGCATCAGTGGAACTATCAAAGCAAACTTGACTAAGCAAGGATTTGTACCTTCTCTGATTTTCATGTGCATTCAAAGATCATTTGCTGTACTGATTTCTTTGGCTTTGATTGTATTGCACCAAAATAAATCCCTCTTGAGCATTGCAGCATCTTAGTTGTATGCAAGTCAGACTTACAGAGATTATGGAATAGAGCATGTTTTCTTTTTAGCAGATTTTATTGGGACCATGTTCAATGACCCAAGTCACTTCATAACAAGAGACCAGAATGACCAGGAAAAAAATACCAGTAATAATTGTGTTGCACATGAATTGGCACTGCTCTCTTTGGAGTCTTCAGTGGTGTGTTTGCTTGCAGTGGGTTGTTGCTGAGACATGTAATTGCCTAGGAAAAGACCTGCTTCACTTGGAGAAAGTAAAGTCCTTTTATAAAAACTTTTATCTAAGTTCAGATGCTTCCTTCATCTTAGTTGTTGCCAAGAAGGGACCTCCTGTGTATGTTTTTAACTGTGGTGGAAAACAGCAGTGTCTGTACGTGAGGCGAGTGTGAGAGTGACTTAGTGGTGACCTGGCACGTGTCGCTCCTATTTGATCTCTGTTGTGATTTGTGCAGTAATGCTCAAAACTGTTTCTGTCGATTCCTGACCTGCATCTGTAGGCAAGTGTAGCTAAAGTTACTGTAGTCGACAGATCCGTTTCTGGCTCTCTGATGAGAATGTTGCCATAAATTCCTGGGCACAGTAAATGTCTGGGCGAGACTTTGGTGCTGTGGAGGTGCTGCAGGGCGCTGTACTTGCCTGTGGATAGGTAACACCTTCTCTGAAGAAGGTGATCCCTGTGCTGCGCAGTTAAAGGGCTGATTGCAAGCTTGACATTATTATGGGGCACTTGAAGGATAACTGAGGATTTAATATTGGAAAGAACACTCCACAGTTGTTTTGACATTCTGTGGATATTGATGAGGATCTTTGAAGACTGGAAAATGCTGCACTCAGCTTTATTTCAAGATGACTACAGGAAAGTTGGCATAGATTTATTTGATGAAATTCCATCTCCCTAGACAGGATTCAACAAGAGGGATCATTCCTTTGGATACCACCAGTGATAGTGTTACCATGGCAAAAAAGGGGCCACTCAGTACTGAAGGATGTTCAATGACAGCTTGCACTTTACTTGCTGTCACTTACAAAAGAAAAATGCAGAGAGGATTCAAGGTGTTGGGATTTTGGTAATTGCAGCTATTGGGGAAACTGTAACAGGAGTTACTAAGTGAATAGAAAGTCAACTAATTCAGACCGGCAGTATTTTAGGTTCTTTTTGTGGATTCTTTTCAGGTTCTAAATGTGAGTGTCTGTGAAGTGGCTTTAGTTCCTCTAGGTTTTCAGATCTCTTCAGCAAATATCCCGGATGCTGCGAGGAGAAGAGGGGCTGACTATCCTTCTCTGTTAAGGAGGAAGTTACTAGAAGTTTTGATGGGTAAAAACAAGGTCTGTTTCCAGAGCCAGGCTGGAAAGGTAATCCTGATCTGTAGAGCTGTACTTGGTCACCCAGTGCTGCCATGTCCTCGTGTGTGTCCTCACTGATGTGTGTTGAGCATTTCTTGAAAGGTTTTCTTAGTTATTGTTAGATGCAGGTACCAAATACCCTTCCCAGTCGAGTGACTGGTATTAATTGTTACTTTCATGAAGAATGCTACATACAGAATGAGTATGAGCAATTGTTAGTTGCAGATTTATTTGATGAAAGTACACAGATTCTGCCAAAAAAAGGTGATGAATAGCAAATTTATATAAGGAAACAAATCAGTTTTGTTTTGCAGCAGATGTTAAATCCAGCATTGCTTACCTCCACTATGCTTCATGCATCTAAATCAATATTCTAATAAGGCAAAAAGGGGAATAATATATGTATATTGCAAAAATGTTACAGCTAATGAAAGCTCCAGGCTAGCTGATGGGCAAATTCAGAGTTCATTTAGCACAAAGATCATTGTATGATCCCTGGTGCTGTTTGGTTGGGTTTTTCCTTTGCTGTAACTTTCTGTTCTTTGCTGACTTGATTCCTAACAATAGTCTAATATGACAGAGTTTGAGTTTGGAAGCTTTCTGCTTCTGCTCACCACATTTCTTATTGGTGAGTAATGTGCTGACAGTCGGGACTTGGCTTTCTCGCCAGCTTAGCTCACTGGCTTTTCCAGCCTTTTCTTCCTCTCTTCCATAATGTTTTCCTGCCTTTATTATGAGGGTTGCTAGTGCAACGTAGTGCTGTGCTAGAGGCTGAATTCGCTGAGTTCTTTATTATTAGTGACTCTGTAAATGTTCTTGGATTTGTTTTTTGGTCTTCAAGAATGATGTAATGGGGAGGATTTGGCACTCGGTGTAGTAAAGTTGCCATTTTTATCTGCACATTTTCAAACTTGGCCTTAAAGAACTGCTTTGAAAAAGCTCTCTTATTTGAGGGCTGACCCTAGGGAAGGTTGTAAGTTACTAATTAAGCCATGTGGACAGAGATTAATGCTGAGACTATTAAAACTTGCTGTACCTATGCAAGAGAAGTTTCCAGGTTTATGTCACAACTTGAAAATGTGGTAGCTGAAAGGCTTCAAGAAACATCTAACACGTTATTTTTTTTCTCATTTATGCAGGTAGAGGGAAGAGCTTCCTTATTCCTAACTCTTGTTAGCAGACAAAGGTCTGCAGCAGGCACCTTAGCCCTTTGTATTAGTCAGTGGTTGCAGATTGACTTAACTCATGCTTCATTTTCAGCTTTATAATAGGTTTTGGCTATCCTTTGTTACTCTTCCATTTTGAATTACTGTGGTATGTTTGACAGATCCAAGATTTTTCCTAGGGAGTTTGAGGTTACTTCATTTCCATCTCCTGAGAATGTAAATGATGTTTTGAAAGGTTGACTGTTTAAAACCCCTGAAAAGGATGAAAGTTTAGTGCAGTTCTGTAGGAGTGAATTTTTATTTTCAAATGCTTTTTTTCTCATCAGAGAAGGTCAAATTGCCTTGCTTTAGGTGTAAATGAAGAGAAGTTCCATGAAGGGAACAGTCTGAGCATCAGCACCTGTTCCCAGCTTTTTTTCTGTTCTGCACTAGGCACAGGAAATAAGTATGGTGGTTGCTAACTGCAGTTTGTTTCAAGGTGGTTGTTCCTTGTAGAGACTCCATTTAAAAGATCCTTTTGCTTTTCTGTTACCCATGTGGAAGGGATCACCAAAGTTCAATAGCTTTTCCTCCTGTCTTTTTGGGAATGTCAAACATAATATGAAGTGGGTAACAGGCAGAACAGATGCAGTTGCTCAAGCTGACAGCTAGACTGGACAGCAGTTGCTCATTTAGGCTGCTACTGATGTTTAATTGATAACTCATTGTTGTGCAGGGAAAGAAACCATGTAGAAATGCTCACCAACATCCCTGCTGTGTCTCTGTTGGACGTGCCTTGCCTATCTGGGAGGGGAACATTATGATTTGGGTGTTGTAAAAATATGTTTGACTCAAGTATCCTCCTTTCACATAGAAAGTTAAGACTGCTCCTAAAAGCTCAATAATTAATGTGCATTTTCATGCACCGAACAATGATTTTCATGTTTAAAAGAAAAAACACCAAAGCACTGCGCTTCCATTTCTTGAAAGATGGCTGTCTGTGCATGTCTCCTTGTATCTGTTTTTGTATCATGTGTTCTAACTGACAGCACTTCTGCAAATCTTCCACAGATTCTGTTAGAGTTCTGCTGAGCTGTTCCTAAATTATGGTATCTCACTGATAGCTGATACTGTCTCAGGCCCCGTTCAGTCTACTTACGAAGCTCTTCTTGCTTAAACTTAGATCAGTTTACAATCCATAGAAGAACCTGCAGCAGACATGACATAGGTTAAGCTTCCAACACCACTTTTTATGTCACTTGTGTATCTGTACCAGGCATCTGTGCACATCATTATATATATTTTTTTTTCCTTTTAAGGTCTCTGGGGGACAAGACTCATGGAAGAGAGCAACACCAGCAGAGAGCGGTACCTGAAAAGTGTTTTACGGGAGCTGATCACATACATGATTTTCCTCGTGGTCCTGTGTGTCTGTAAGTACTGTTTGGCACCAGTGCACCCAGTTCTGTACTGCCTGCTTCCTGTGACTCCTGAATGAAGGTTGCTTGATGTGGGAGAAGAATTAATGGGCAGGTGTCTAGGCAAATACTTGGAATCAAATATTTCTGTTTATTCTGCTCATGGATTGTTGCTTGAGACTGAAAATACTACAACTTCCTGCACCTTAACAAGTTTTGAATCTTTAGGCAGGATGATAATACACTTATTCTTTGTTTTTAGAGGGCATTTTTTAATTGTAGTACCATATTGCAGTGTAATACTTCTGCTGCACTTTTTGAAATCACTGAGCAGAACTGGTAAATATGAAGGAGTTAGTCATCTAGAACAAATAATTGAACTAAATCACCATGTTTGAAGTTCATCACTGAGGTTATGTACAGACCACAGCTGGAGACTCATGTCATTTGTTTGTTGTCTTGATACCATATGAAGTATCATAACACTGAGGAACACAGAACAGAGTAACATTCAACTTAAAATGCAAGAAAGAACTTTTTGTGGAGTTACAAAATATCTATTTTATTAATGTTCTAGGGAGAAAACAAAATGTGTATACACTGAGTTAGTGTATCTTTTAGAAAGCTTTGAAAATGTTTCAAGTCTCAAGTTTTTAGTGTGGGCAGTTCTGCCCCAAATGGCTGAAATGTCAGTGACACTTAAGTTGCCATTTATGATCAGGTGTAATACAATAAGGTGATGTTTTTAATTTTCATGACAGGGAGTCTCAGAGTGGAAAAGCAGATGCAAAACTATATTGGTAGACTGTCTCTGAGAGCAAGTCTGCTCTGCTTGAATGTAGCAGGATTACTAAAAAGCCCAAATTTTGTACCATTGACACAACTGTTTTGATGTTGTACTGCAGGTGTGTTTATATATTAAATATAATGTTTTTTTCCTTCCTGAGTCATTTAAAAATGCTTAGAGCAGGTTTATGAACAAAGCAGTGCAAGGCTGCCTGTGGCTGGCATGCTGTACCATCAAGGGAGGTGTAGCAGTGAGGGGACTGCATTAAAATAAAATTTATTTCAGTAGGAGAAGTTTGACTTTTAACAGGCTGTTAACTATTTGTTTTGCTACAGAAAAAGATTTTTGCTAACAAAATGAAGGAGAAGTATAAATATCTGTTAAATATCTAGAGATACTGCTAACTAATTAGTATTTTTTTAATATCCTTTCTAACTTTCACATAAGCAACAACTGTAGGTCAGTCTGGTCTGTGGCTTGGCATGCTCTAGGAGAGAGCGTCCAAGTGCAGACTAAATGCTGTGGGCATTTCTTGTTCTCTATTGGTTTGGAGAGTACATATTTAGGGATTATCCAGGTACTGCACAGTCATGTGATACTATCCATGTGCACAGCAGAAGTCTATTAAAAATAGTTCTTGTTCTCTGGTTGTTTAGGGAAACACAAAATTTATAAATCTTACAAAATTGTCATAACTGACAGTGATTGTTCAGTGTAGGCCTAATCTTTCAGACTCCTCTGAGTTTTAGCCATAGAGTGGTTTAAGTATTTATAGGTGGTAACAATATACATGCCAGAGACTATTTCCTCAAACCATCTTAGTTTTGTACATAATTTTATAATTTATGCTCTAAGGCCCTCAGCTAAATGTTTGGCCTGGTGTGGGGAAAAGAAGTAACAGTCATTTATTTTCTGTGGGGAGTTTCTCTTAAAGGCACTGCACATCTGAGGTGGAGGTCCATTGCCTAATCCATGATATTCCCAGTGCCCTGCAGTATCCTGGTTGACTGTCATTATCTGCTGAAGCAGAGCGTAGTTCTCCTGAGGTCTTAGTGCTGTCTGTGCCAGTTCTCCATGCATGCCTTGGATAGCACAAGCCACTTGAAAAGGCACTACCTGCCTCTCTTCAGGCTGCTGAACGGTGCCTTTGTTTTCCTTGAGGTTAGCTTTGGTAGAAGCATTAATAATAGAAGGAGATGTGGGAAGGAGAAGAGAGTATTTTAAACTGATTGCTCAGTCTACCTTCGCTGCTTTTTGTGTTTTAATCACAGTTGACACATAAATGCTTCTTGGTGTAGATTTTGTTTTGAAGCTTAATAGTTCCACTGCAAAATCTGCACAAATACAACCTGATGTATTCAAAACAAATAAAGTACTTTTTCTTCTTCTTTTTGTTTTCCTCTTTCCCTCCTTTCCTTTATCTCTCACTCCTTACCAAATCTTCTGCAGTGACTTATGGGACAGTGAGTTCCAGTATGTACTATTACACAAGAGTTATGTCACAGCTCTTCCTGGAAACACCTGTGTCAAAAACAGAGAGAACTGATTTCAAAACTTTGTCTACGATGGATGACTTCTGGAAGGTAATCTAAAACCAAGTTTTTATATCTCTGTTGCTGTGGTTTGCTGGTCCTGTCATGAACTGTAAATTTAACCTGCAGGATCTTACTTCCTAATGTGGTTGGGCTTGTGCATGAAGATCATGTGCACAATGTCAAAGCCATGGAACAAAGTAGACCTTTAAAATGTGAAAATTTAGAACTCAAATAATGTTGTTGAGGCAGGGTAGGGCAATTTTGTGGGGTGTCCTTGGAGGACAGGTAACAGTAAAGCCTTATGTCAGAAAAATTTAACTGCAATTCTAACACTTCTGTGGGATGAAGATCTACAAAAGCAGTGCTGGCAACATGCAAACTAAAATTCTGTCATCCTCCCCAGTTCACAGAAGGCCCTTTACTGGATGGTCTTTACTGGGAGATGTGGTACAACAACAAAACCATGGCAGAAAACAAAAGCTTCATTTATTATGAGAACCTGCTCCTAGGGGTGCCTCGCATTCGGCAGCTGAAAGTCAGAAATGGTTCATGCTCCATACCTGAGGATTTAAAGGATGAAATCAAAGACTGCTATGATGTCTATTCTGTAGCTAATGAGGATACTGCTCCTTTTGGACTCCGGAATGGAACTGCGTATGTAGCATTCCTGTAGACACCTTCTCCTTTTTAATATACTTGTGACCCATCTTCCCATCTTAATTTTTTGGTGTTAGTCAAAGGAACTTTGTAACTTCCTTCTCTGAGGGGGTACATCAAAACTGTGTAGCAAGCACCTCTTAAATGAAACTTTCATAATAACTAATACATGTTTTTTGGTCAGGTTTTGTTGGTGTCTGTTTTTGTTAATTGTAAGTTGAAGGTGGAAAGACCAACGTGCTCTGTTTCACTTCTGGACTAGCTGGACATATACCAATGAGAAGGATTTGAATGGGAGCAGCCACTGGGGCTTGATTGCCACATACAGCGGGGCCGGTTATTACCAAGACCTCTCGAGGACCAGGGAAGTGACAGCTCTGCAGATTGCAAGCCTGAAGAAGAACCTGTGGCTGGACAGAGGGACCAGAGCAGCTTTCATTGATTTCTCTGTGTACAATGCAAACATCAACTTATTCTGCGTGGTCAGGTATGAACAGAACCATGGCAGTGTTCAGTTGCACAGTGTGGGTTGTAGCCTTGGGCTTTTCTCGTGATTGCTTTGTTTTGGGGACATGGGTAAGTGTATGTTTTGTGTAAAGGGGACAGACAACTGAAGTGCCATGCCTCCCTGTCAAAGAAGTAAGACTCCTCATGGAGTCTGTCTTGGCTTTCCTGGTGCCACAACAACTTGGGTGCAGTTTGCAGGAGTCTGCTCTAGGGAGTTGGCTTATTCAGGTAAATATGTGGATATATAGCATCAGCCTTAAGTTTAGACAGCATGAAACAGGGATAGATGAAAACAAATCTGTTTCCTCACTGTTCCTGAAAGGCTTTGGATTTTAGTTGAAATTGAGTGCGGTCATGTTTACAACTTTTGTGTGGTGTCTTCTCTGAATCACATGTGGTTTTGTTTGTATTATTTAGATAATTATACAAATAAACCCAGGTGTCTTTCAGTAGTGGTTTTCATCAGTTCTGGTTAAATGAAATTCTTTTTTTCTTTACCTTTTTTTAAATGCAGGTTGCTAGTGGAGTTTCCAGCCACTGGAGGCCTGGTTACATCTTGGCAGTTTCAGCCAGTGAGGCTGATTCATTACATCTCCACTTTTGATTTTTTCCTGGCAGCCTGTGAAATGTCCTTCTGTCTTTTTGTTCTCTATTATATGGTGGAAGAGATCTTAGAAATTCGCATTCATAGACTGCGGTATTTCAGAAGTCTTTGGAATTGCCTTGATATCCTTATCATTGTGGTAAGTAACCTTTGTAATAAGGCTAAAATTGCTTTCTAAAATGCAGTTTGTGGGAGACATTGATTACTCAGTGTTCCTGTTGTGGGTTTAAGGGATAGGACCATCATTAGGAAGGATACTTACAGACCTATTAGGCTACTCAGTCTGAGTAAGATAGTTTTAGTCTATGTTGCAATGCTGGTGTGTTTTGCAAAGTTGGTTGTTTTGTCTTTAGTGGTTTCAACCTGGTGCAAAGTTAGAGTATTTGTCCATTTTGCTTTTTCACAGTTTTTGTTTATACAGACATAGCTTTTATTGCAGGTGACAAACTTGCCCTCTCTTCTATATATCTAGTACAGACTATTGCACTGGCTTTCCAGTAAGAAAATCATCTGCTTTAAAGAAGTGATTTGCATTTCGAGGAATGGGACTGGGATTTGAATATGTGTGCAAAGAACCACAAAGAGATTTATTGTGGTATTAAATACTCACCAGCTAATACCAAATTTGAAGAAGTGTCTCAAAAATGTAGAGCGCTAGCAGCTGTCTTGGTTAATTGGACAGTGTTGCACATCAGTAATCTTAGTGTCCCAGAAATATGAGCTTTGGATTTAAAGCTGCATAGTATAATTCTCTCTGGACTCATATCAAGCTATGCTTACCAAAAGTATACAAAGCCAGAAGTGCTGAAACAGTTCCAGTCCCACACTCATTTTCTATCTTCAGGCTTGGATGAATCAAAGGTTTCAAGTCTTGAAGTTAGTGTTTGTAATCCAAAGAAATCATATTAGCATCACAGTGCTTTGTAAATGAAGGGCTGTTTAGGAGGATGTTTACATGAACTGTGTGCTATTTTTTACATTTAATGGTAGGGGCAGGGATAAGGTGCTTTGCTGTTACAGTCAGTGAAGAGTATTCAAGTGTGGGTGTAAAATTCAGTTCACACAAAGGGTCAAAATTCTGTGTTTATGCCTTGCCTGAGGGGCATTGTTTAAATGCAGGATTATGTACTTTCGACTCTCTCTGTATGGCGAAGTATTCACTTACAGTAATGAACAACTCATTTGCTGAAGTCAAAGCAAGAAACCTCTATGGTAAAACTGCAGTTTCTCTGTTGTTGCTTGTTCTGAGCAATACTGGTCGGTCTGTGCTCTGGAGAAACTGCGGGGCCTTTTTGGCTATTGCTGTCTTTCTGCTCTTTGTTCATTTTCACCCTTGTCTTTTGGAGGTGGCATATTCCCTTCCTTATATTTTCTTCTCTGTGACAGCATTACTTTTCTAAGCCTGCTAGGTGTCACTGTCATCTTGTTTTTCACCTGTGGCAAGGAAATGACTTCTAAATCTTCTTACTCCCCGACTATTTGTCTGTAGTCCAGGACTATAATGATTTTCTTGTGAAATGCATGAAGTTCCTCATATCTTGACTTTATCTGACATCCATGGCTCAAACAAGTTGTTGTAAAACCCTAATCATCTTTTGTAAATTTGTGTATTTCTTTTGTCCTCAGCTGTCTGTGGTAGCTATAGGAATTAGCATCTATAGGACATCAACTGTTGATATGCTCCTGAAGAAGCTGCTGGAAGATCAGAACTCATTCCCCAATTTTGAACCTTTGGCATACTGGCAAATGCAGTTCAACAACATTGCTGCAGTCACTGTGTTTTTTGTCTGGATCAAGGTAACTCCAAGACACACATCCTTATTCTAACATTAGAGTGTAAGCAGTATCCTGAGTTTCATGAGACATTATTTGAGGTTTACTCATGTTTCTCCCAAAGTCAATCATGTAAGAAAGTCAGAACACAGGGATTACTTCTTGCAGATGAAAAGCAAGGTTGTAATTTGCCACAGGATTAATCAGCTCTTGTTTAGGTCCAGAAGATGTAGTCTGTGCTTGTGTTTTGTCAGCAGACATGTTAAGAAATGTCTGTATTATTCCTCAATTGATAAGTCAGTAATTCTTACTGGATACTGCTTTGTCTCCAGTCATGTTCAATAAGACATCTCATGTAAAAGACTGGAGAGCAATTAGGTTGAGAAATTGTCTTCCTTGTCTTTACAGCATTTTCTTTTCTTTTTTCTTTTAACAGCTTTTCAAATTTGTTAACTTCAACAGAACGATGAGCCAGTTATCCACCACTATGTCTCGCTGTGTCAAAGATGTCATTGGATTTGCCATTATGTTTTTTATTATTTTCTTAGCATATGCTCAATTGGCCTATCTTGTCTTCGGCACTCAAATTGATGACTTCAGCACTTTCCAGGACTGCATGTAAGTACAGGTATAAAAAATGCAAAAAAAATTTCGGTGCATTGGTAAATTGGTTGTTTTATCTGAGGAAAATCCTGTGACGTCCATCTAAACAGATAAGCGTCAGGCACACCACTGTTGATATAGCCTGGTAGAAAACACATTTTTATAACACTTTTATCTCAATGTTAGTGCTGTGAGATTAAAAATATGCTATAGTCAGAGTAGTGAGCTAAAAATGACACGGTTTGGTTGATGTGACATGATTTTTACAGCAGCTGGTTACATTCCTAGACAAAGCAATGACCCCATGTTCAGTGGTTAAATGCTTACTGAAATGTTGGATGCGTAATAAGGCTGTGTTCCTGATGGTGTTCAAAGTTGCTTGACTCGGAGTCCGTCTTGGCCAACCACAAAATTTACAAGTATCTGGAATCCAGGAGAGAGAGAAGACTTCATTTAAGGTTGCTAATCAGTTTTTCCTTGGTTGATTTGGTACAACCTAACCTGATTGTAACTGAGGCAATTAACAGGTTGTTCAGTCACTGATTTCCCCTGCCCCCTTATGCTGGGGCAGTGTTGCAAAGAGTTTCTTGTAGAAAAGTGAAGGAACTTGAAATATGCTGATGGTGCTATAAAGTGCCAAGCTTTTTCCAGCTTAGAGGGAGAGGTTTGGGGTTGTATGTGTGTGACAGAGATGGGAATGGGTCTCAAAGCTTCACAGTAGTAATTATTAGTTTGCTCTGCTTCCTGTTGTGACCAAAAGGGAGAAGTAACCACCATGGTTTTGTTCTCTGTGTGGCACCTGACTGTGAGTTTGGTTATGCCTGTAGATGTGCTTAATGGATTGTTTTTGCTGTGCCTGATCAAGTGTTACAGCAGTGCAGATCTCTCTGCAGCCCATCAGTCACACTGCTAGAAAAAAATAGTTTGAGAATCCTCACACAGTTTCAATGATGTTTTCTTCAACCCCTGGATGTGTTTTGTTTTTTAAGATTTACTCAGTTCCGCATCATTTTGGGAGACTTCAACTTCACAGAGGTTGAAGAAGCGAATCGGATTTTGGGACCCATTTATTTCACTACATTTGTGTTCTTTATGTTCTTCATTCTTTTGGTATGTACGTTTTGTTTATGTGGGGTGGGTTAGTGGCTGGTTTTGCATCACTTGTCCTTTGATTCCTCCTGCTACTTTTGGGGCTTTTTCTGATAATGGTGTGTGGCCCATGAAGGGGCCTGACTGCTACATGGCTGGTCACTACACTCTTTCCTTTTTTCTTAACTGCAAATTGATTTGCATTGTATGTTTGTTGTCATTCTTATGTAGTGCTCCACGTTGTGTTTTTTTTAATTTTTATTATTACCAAGAATTTTATTTCTAAAATCTGAGTAGTGCCTGGTTGGCATACACAGCAAGGCTGTATCTCTTGGTGAAACGTGGCTGTACTGTTCCATGCAGTCTCTTGGTTCATAATAAAGGGCTCTAACGTGTGGCTGGCTGTGTTTGCAACAGCCTTGTTCTTGCATGCCACACACATCTTTGCCTGCTGCAAGAGCCTGCTTCATCAGCAGTGCAGCAGCTTTCAGATATGCAGGTTTGCCTCTCCTGTCTTGTTCCATGTCTCTAGGGCAGAGTCAGGCCCTGCCTTTCTCCCTGCCCCAGTGCAGATTACCTGTACACTTTTCAAACAGGTTTGTAGGAAGCTCAGCTTACCTGAGAGGTAGTATGTAGACATTATTGACTAATAAATCAGGGAGTGTATTGTAATCAAGTACTCATCTTAATGTTATTTAGTGACTGTATTGGTTTGAAAACAAACCAGTGGGAGATCGCAAGTCAGGATTAAAATTTAATAGGAAAAAATTAAAAGTAAGTGAAATAATACAAGGAAAAAGCACTGACAAAGTCAGATACAACCTGACACCCTGTTAGGGTGGTGGTAGCAGTCCAGATGATGTAGTTCAGTTGAAGCAGTGATCCTATGGAAGGTCTGGTCTCCAGCTGAAGGGCCAGTGGGATCCAGTCCTCTGGGAACTCAGTAAACAGGCCTAACTTAGGCAGTTCCAAGGCCAGGTTATATCCAGGTGGGAATGCTTGGCTCCTCCCTCCTGGGCGGAGCATCTCACAATAGGATGGGGTGAGTCCATGAGTCATGCAGTGGTTTCTTGCTGGCCCCTTGTCTGTTATCAGGGGTGGGTCACAGCAGGAGATAACAGCTAATGGCCCACAGCTGGTGGTAATAGAATATATCTATGTTGTAACCTAGGTTAGTGACCCTTATACTTAGTGCAGCTTTTTATTACTGTTTGAGATGAGGAGGAATGGCATTCAGATTTTTTTGTGGGAAAATACTTCATCTTGGATGTTCACTAGTAAGGAAGCAGATAATTTTAAGTGTTCAGTGAGGTGGACAAGGAGTCAATGGGAAAATAACATGTGGGTCACTCTGGCCAAAGGTGCACATGAAGCAGGTTTCCTTTTTTCTTTGTAGCACCTCACACATTGCAGAGGAACAGAGTCTAGTGTCCAGCAAGAGAAAGAAGTATTTTTTTTTAAGGAGCAACAGAAAAGCACTGCAATGTGCTTTAGGTTAGGTTAGGTTATCCAAAATACTGTAATTTGTGTGTTTATCAGTATCTGTGCAGCCTCTCATTTAGCCTGAATGAAATGTTGATGTAAGC
Organism: Monarcha castaneiventris obscurior; assembly: GCA_026261815.1. NCBI lineage: Eukaryota > Metazoa > Chordata > Aves > Passeriformes > Monarchidae > Monarcha > Monarcha castaneiventris. Next base: position 84,102 of record JAMPIT010000890.1, read on the forward strand.
CACTTGAGACAAGTCTGAGACCTGGAAATTAAGTTATGGAAGATAGGTGCAAAGCACCAACTCTTAAAGTTGGGCAAAATAGCAGCAAAAAATAGCACAATAGTGAGTTGTCAAGTTGCCTCTTGCTTCTCTGGTGTTGGGCATGAATGCATAAAGATACAGCACTGAAAGATTGTTCCAAAGCATGTTTTTGAAGTCCATGAGGAAACAGATGAGAACACTGCCTTTCTACATTTGAACATGCCAGTAAATTTAGTTACTCTTTTTGAATGTGAATATCCAATTTGCAATTCAGTCATGTTTGCTCCATGTCCAGCAGGAACCTTTCAGTAATGACAGTATGGTTTGATTAAGTTATATGCTTGGCACAGGGTTAGTGAGACCAATATTTTCTCCTTTCTCTGAACAAGAAAGATCTCTTTTTTAGAGTTGATGCCATAAATGCCAAGTGCCTGATTTTAAGCTTTTTGCTTTTATCTTTAATCTGAAATGCAAGCAGAGCTGTAACTAGATAAGAACTTTTTGTTTCTGCTGGTTATTATGGGATGAATAGTTACCTTGATTCCTCAGGCATTTTTGTTGCCAGCTGTGTTGCCTGGATTAATTCACATTTGCTACCTGTGTAAGTTTGGCCTTGCAGGGTTTACTGCCACTGCTGCGTGTAGCTGTGAACCCTCTGTGGAAAGTAATTCTCCAGTTATGTTAATAACCAGTAATGTTGATTAAAAGTTGTTATACTGCAGCATGTCATGTTTCAATATCAAGCTCTGGATGTTAGTTTCTTTCTAAACAGACCACAATTTTCTTGTGGCCTTTTAAAACAAAATTCATGTAGATGCCTGCACAGGAAGGTCATAGGAGTAGTTGGGCTCAGTCTTGTTGAAATTTCAAATTTCAAAATGTTTGTTTTCTCTTATGAACAGAACATGTTTTTGGCCATTATCAATGATACCTACTCTGAAGTCAAATCGGATATGGCACAACAGAAGGCAGAAATGGAGCTGTCTGACCTTATCAGGAAGGTAAATGTAATATTTTATTTGTTTGACATCTTACTCCTCATATCTGAACTTATTTCATAAAGTACTATATAAACTGTACAAAGTAAAGCTGGCAGCAGCTGGTGAGAGTAGACATCTTAGTTAAAATAAATTGATCTGAGTGTAAATTAAATGAGTGAAAACTTCCCATTGCAATGTATTTCAGTTACATTGAGACTTTGTCTTGAATGATCATACTGAACACACTGAATGAGAATGTACAGTGGCTGATTTTTGTTATCAAAAAAGTTACTAGAAATCGTATTTCATGAGAAACAACAAAATTTCACTTTCTCTTTTAGGGCTACAACAAAGCCATGATCAAACTTAAATTGAAGAAAACTACTGTTGATGACATTTCAGAAAGTCTGAGACAAGGTGGAGGAAAACTCAATTTTGATGAACTCCGGCAGGATCTAAAAGGGTAGGGGAGTTGTTACGTCTTACCTCGAATAGTATCCCAGGGACATGTGATGTCAAGCTTTTGATGTGATTTTCCTCTAGCGAAAGTACACTAATGTGAATAAAGGCACACAGCACAGTACTTTTCTCTGCACTATGGCTGGTGTTGGCATCCTACACCAGAGAAACGATTTGGAGCTCTGGGGCCCAGCCTCCTTGAATTCCTGTGTTTTGGGGAGAAAACCACAGAAATCTCTGAGGAAGCAGAAACCTAAGGCCTTTGAGGAAATGGTAATTTTTCTGTCAGACCTCTGCAGGAGTTTGTGGACAGTCAGGAGTCCAAGGCAAGGATACAAATCAAGGAGATATAGAAGGGAGTTGGGAAGGAGGGAGGTTCAGTGTAGGGAAGATTGGTGCTTTAACTAATGAAAGGTGAGGACTGAAGGGTTTTTATCAGTGTTGTGAATTTGTAGGCAGTGATGAGATGTCTTTGTCTTCGGGATAAAAGTCTGTCTGAAGTGAGGTGTTTTCTAATATACAGGGTTCTTTCGGCATCTGAAAAATGGAAAGTAAAGGAACTGCTTTTACTGCCTTTTCAGGAAGGGGCACACAGATGCGGAGATTGAAGCAATATTTACCAAATATGACCAGGATGGGGACCAGGAATTGACAGAGCATGAACATCAGCAGATGAGAGATGATCTGGAAAAGGAGAGGGTGAGCTCAGCACTAGGAGAGGTGTTCCACCAGCACTGTCTGCCAGTCTGCTCCCTGTGCTGTTTTCCTGCCTCAGAAGAATCCTCTTGCCTCCCTTCACTATTGCTGTTGTTCCTGGCTGTCTCAGCAGAGCTGTTTAAAGGCACAGGGGAGCTGATGGAGAGGGCAGGAGGTCTTTGACCTTGGCACCACTATGCCCCACGTACAGGTGAAAGTTTTTACATCTTCTCTCTCCCTTGTGTTTTCACGAAGGAGGATCTAGATCTGGACAGGAGCTCTCTGCCACGTCCTCTGAGCAGCCGCAGCTTCCCCCGGAGCTTGGACGACTCCGAGGAGGATGAGGATGAAGACAGCGGGCACAGCTCCAGGAGGAGGGGCAGCAGCTCTAGTGGTGTTTCCTATGAAGAGTTCCAAGTGTAAGTTTATTCCTCTGAGGGGTACAAATCTGTGTAGTGGGTCTCGGTTGGTTTTTTTTTCATTGTGGGTTTTCTTCTTTGGGTTATATAGTATTTTCTTCTTGATATTAATCAAATTACGAATAAAAGCGAATTTTACTATTTTGTTGTGCATAAATCACTCCTTTTAGTAGCTTTCAAATAATATTTGAACTGGAAGTGCCTTAGAGAGCCTCATGGGAGCTGGTTAGAAAATAGAAAATCAGAACAAACAAAAAAAAATCAGCAACAAAACCTCTGTCCTTAAAACTTTATCACTGAAAAGTCAGAGAAAAGGGTCATGTTACAATAATGCCAGAAAAGACCTTTCTGGTTTTTTAAGTAGTAAAACCTTGAGTTTATTTTAGGTTCAGTGAGAACTTGAAGGGTTATTTTTAATAAGATTAAGTTACTTGTGAGTGTGTATTTTGTCCTAAATGATAGATCTCCATATTAATTAATTACAGCAATGCTAGCTGAATAAAGAATTGTGTAACTGGAACCAACAAATTTTCGTGATGATGCCCTAAGAGCAGTGAAAGCAGAGTGCAACATGTACTTTTTTTTCCCCATGTGCTTTGCCCCTGTTTTACTTTCTTGCTGTGGTGTGCCTTGTCCCTCCTGGACAGTAGGACTGGTTTGTGGGATGTCAGAGGTGTGCTTGGGTAACAGCAGTGTCTCATCCCTGTGTGCTCTGTGTGTTGACATGCTAGAACGGTGCTGACTGGGCAATGTCCGAGTCTCTGAAGCTCCCACTTGTTGCCCTCAGACTCATGAGGCGGGTGGATCGCATGGAGCATTCCATCGGCAGTATCGTCTCCAAGATTGATGCCGTTATCGTGAAGCTGGAGGCCATGGAGAGGGCCAAGCTAAAAAGGAGAGATGTGTTGGGAAGGCTGTTAGATGGAGTGACAGAGGTAAGAAACCCACTCTCTGTGGTCTGGTCACAACCTGCATGTTTTGCTTGCTGTTGGCACTGCTTCCTACTGCTTGGCTTGGCAGGATTGGAGAAGTGGTGGTAAAAAGGAGGTGGGTGCTTTGGCAGTGCGTGATTGATTTCAGTTAGGTGTTAGGAAAACATGAAATTTAGGGAATATGATCCAAACTTCAGATATGACATGTCTTACAGCAGGCCTATGTCACCATTTAAACCCGTTGATCTGGACAGCAATGGTGTTCAGTGGTTGCTGAAGCAGCTCCTCCATCCCTTGGTGTCTGTTTGCATTAATACAATATTTTTTGTGGACTAGTCTGTTAGAGTTTAGGGGATCCAGCCCAGCAGGCCCAGCCTGCTCTTATGCTCCTTTGTTGCTCCTGGGACTGTGTGTGGCAGGTGGGAGTAGTTCACTTCTGTCACCAGGCTAACCTGACTTCTACTGCTTCCCCTTTCACCCTCTCTTTCCTGAGGACCCTTTGGAAGTGGCCAGTGGGAGAAACATGTTACTTCTGTGGGTTCTAAAATCTGTCAGCTGGAATACAATTTGTGGTTTCCTAAGTGGCAACCTGGGTGTTTCATCACTGGAAATAAAACATTTTGCTGTGAGAGCTGTGTTTCCCCATTAGCCTGTGGAAGTACTCGAGTGGCATAAGAATTTCCCATGGTTGTTTTGGGTTTTGCCTAGACTGCAATTTGGAAGCTGCACTTCCACCTTGTGTCCTTTAATGTGTTTAGGATGAAAGACTGGGCCGGGACAGCGAAATCCACAGGGAGCAAATGGAGCGGCTGGTGCGAGAGGAGCTGGAGCGCTGGGAGTCGGACGACACGGCCTCCCAAATGAGCCATCGGCTGGGAACGCCCCTGGGGATGAATGGCCAAGCTCGTTCCAGGAGCTCCCGGCCATCTTCTTCCCAGTCAGACGGCATTGATGCGGGAGCAGGCAATGGGGGGAGCAACGTCCATGTGTAGGCTGGGCTTTGTAGGTGATTCCAAATGTTTCTGGTCAGTATTCAGCCAGCAGATTGCTGTTCCCCGGCATGAGGGGATCATTCTGATCATACCACTGAGGACAACTTTCACTGGTGGGAAGAAGTAAATATTCACTCCATCAATCATTTTCAGGCCTGTGTAATGCCAGCAGTGAGAGTGGCAGCCTTGGAAACAAAAATGCAGGAAACTGAATGGACATCAAGTGGGACAAAATCTACCAGGACAGAAATCTGATTCCATAAAAGTATTATTGGGAGCACTTGCATGAGGGCAGCAAGCTTCAGACAAAATAATGTGCAGTGGCTGGCACACTAAAATAAAAGGCTATTAATTTTCTGCTTCCTCTAGGACTAAAGTACAATTTTTAAAAGCTTTTAAAAGCAAATTTTAAAATAAGATGCCATCAGTTTGTCTTATTCATTATAACAGCTGACAGATAAAACAGCACTTTTTTTAAAATTTGAGTTTCTACTTGTCTTTCTGAGTTATTTTTGGTATACTAATATTTTACTTAAGTTAAAATATTCCTTTTTTTCCTGTTTTGAGAGGTACTACGTTTCTTTAAGCAGAAGAAAGTGCACTTAGTTTGTACAACTGTAAATTACGTAATTCTGTGGTAGAAACTGAATGCATTATAATTAGCATTTCGGAAGGAATTTTTGAGAAATGCCTCTTCACACCCAACTAACAATAATTTTCAGCTGTGTTGCAAAGTGTCCATTTTTTAATGCTACATTTTCATGATCTAAGTGTTTCTGGAATAAGCATTCCGGAGGTTCTTAGATAAATACAGTTGCTTTGCAGAAAATACATTATTTAAAAGCACACAGGATTGAAGAACACCAAGTTTTCCTTGGGTGTGACAGGGAAGGGGACAGAGAAGTTTCTGACAGTTGGGAAAATCTGATTTTGTGCCATGTGAAGTTCTAATCACATCTCAGCTATGTGGTCTGTATTTACATTTAACTGAACTGCTTGTGAAATTATTAGGTATATTTCTACATAGATTTTTCTGCTGAGGTGCAGCACAGGATTTCTTTAGGAAGGTATTTGTAGTATAATCACTGATTTTTGGTATTTAATTCCCTCTCCTTTCTTTGTCACAGAAGCTTTATTTTTGAGAGGAGATGCAACATTGAAATTCTGTTGGTTTCCTAGAGAGCAGTGAAGCAGTGTTTGGAGTTTTGTCTAGCAGTATGTTTCCTTATGTGGAATGCTAGTTTAGGAGGGAGGCTGTCAATTGTTCTTTTTTCCTGAAGATGGCAGTTGTCTTGTGTTTAAAGACTTGGAGTTGGTGAAAAGGGTAATGGAACGCTACATAATCAATCACATCTCAGCTATTGGTAGGGTATATAGAGGAAAAATGCCAGTTTAACAAAGTGTAAGTAGCATGTGTTGGGTTGGTGCCTTCTGTTTCAACAAGCAGTTGTTAGCTCTTCATTCTTGTGGGAGTGCTGCTTTGGCAAAGCTTCCATGTTCCATATATTCTTGCAATGGCATTGCCTGGATGAGCAGTGGCTCTGAATGCCTTTCCTCTAACCAGAGAACTTGCTAAAACCAAATAGACTTCGTGCCTTTCCATTTTTAAGTTTATGAGAAACCATACGCACAGAAACCTAATTAAGGTAAGGTGGAAGAGGAGGAAATTCAGTGTTGGAATTTCATAGTAACTGTGTCTCAGGAACAGAAATATGTGGGAGCACAGGTTGTGATTCTTGTGGGGGTTCTTCTGTGGGTTATTTTGTCCTGTATTGGGAAGAAATTCATACCCTTTCACAAGAGTCCTCATGAACTTGCCAAAACAGTGCACAGCACAGTGGGTGGGGCATTTGTGTGAGATGAGGGCATTCAATGTAAGCTCTCTCTTAACTTGATTGAAAGGTTTTGCACGTCAGAAACCTTTCTGAGGAAAGCTTTTCGATGTTGAGCTGCATTTCTGACTGTAAACAAACAGACCAAAAAGAAACATCAGCTGTACACATGGCCAGCTGGAGTGCAAGGAAAACAGAAGGTACAATACCAAAGCAATTTAAATATACAGAGCCTTGTTTTTATATTCATATCCAAAATGTGTCTTCCAGAATGTGTCTTTCAAAATGTAAATTCAGTCATGCAATTCATCTTTCATTTGTACTATATGTTTATTATGAAAATGTTTGCATTAATAGCTGTATTTGTTGGGGTGTATTTCTGTAACGTGTCGTTACTTGATAACAAACTTCATCTTGAAGTGCAATAAGTTCCCATGGGGTACCCGTGTGTGTTAACAGTGGGCCTTGCAGTAAATGCATTGCCACTTGACAAATGTTACAAACATTTTATTGCTGTATTTTAGATTTTTATTGCTCAATTTTAGATTATAATATCATTTTTCACTTATTACAAAGGTACAGTTTTTGCATAGTAATGTACAGTGTTTGGTCTTATTAGGAAGCTGTTAATTATGCAAGTCTTCTACAATGATCAAGAATGTATTGATCTGTAAAACTGAGCACTTTACTTCCTAATAAACATTTTATATAATCTACAGAGCAAACATTGTGCCCTACACTTGGTTTGTTTATGATGGAACATGAAGAATCCTACATTTTGTTTGTGTTGCTTTTATCTCATACCTTATTCTCAGATTATTCTCCCTGATAAAGGGAGTAGAGGGTGTAAATGAGCACAGAGGACTGGGCTGATCATAGTGCTTCATTGCCCAAACAAGCCTTGTTATTAAGACTTTATTTCAGATTTGTGTTTCTGCACAGGTCTGCTTTCTGCTATTTCAGGTAGCAGCTCCCACTGCCAGTAACTCTCTTCATTACTTCACATTTGCTGTGTAATTTAACTCTTTTTTTTTTTTTCTCTGTTCCCCTTTATTTTTTCCCCTTGTTTCAGGGAATACTACAGCATTTGAGTAGTGCTTGGAAAGCCTGGGCTCATGTATAAGACCCATAGTGCTCTCTGGACAGGTGTCTAACCAGCTTGAAAGTATACTCTTTTAATGAAAACTGAATGATTAATGTAAAGCCATCTCAATCCTTAATGAAAAATATACATACTGAGTTAAAAATATACATACTGAGTTTATTAAGTATATTAAACCTTTAGCCAGTACACTATAAAAGTCATAGTGTGTGGGAAGTGGGAACCTTTATATTTTTTTATACTGTGTGTATGCTGCAACATTGCTGATTTTGGAAGGTTTCTTTAGGAAGTGCAGCTTGAGATGCATGTTTGGAATAAGAGCTTTCTGGAGTAATTCTTCCATGTCCACAGGCATCACTTGGATGGCTTGTATATTCAAATATTCTTCTCCAGTAAATCTAAACAAGATGAAAAACTTGGTCAAAAACTGAGGAAAAGGGGTAAAAAGGTTATGATAAAACGTCTGCAAGCAACTATCACCTCTGTAACAGGTTTTAAGCACTGATCATGCAAAAGAGGTACAGAAAGGTGGAGTGGCAGCTTAATGGTTCAGGTGGCACACTGACATTCAAAAGAGTTGTCTTTTATTTGTGTCACCTCACACTGATGCCTTAACACACATTCAGCTGCTTCCAGCTTGGTTCAAAGGGCTGCTACAAACATGTTGCTTAAGCACCAGTAATGCTAAAACTGCAGTGGCATCACAAGTTTTCCTTGGATTGGGGCTTCTGGCAGCTCTTCTGCTTTGTTTCTGCTCCAAGGAATACTTGGGGAGACTGAAACTACATCCCCGGAGGCAAAGAGCAGCAAACTTGTGCCTTCTGTAGTAGGCCTGAATTTGGATGTAGTGTGAGAGCAGATTTCTTGCAGCCAGGTGTTTGGGTATTTTGGGGCAGGCCTACGAGCAGTGGAGTGCTAGGAAGAGAGCAAGAACGGTTTTGAGATTTGGGGAGTGCGGATTTGCGTGGCTCTCGAAAAAGTTGTTAGTAATAAATGCAGTAAGATTTCCAAAGGATTCATCATGACAATTTCCATCAGCCACAGTTTTGCCAGTGACATTTTGACAAAAGTTTAGACCAGTAAATTCATTCATTTTCAAAGTCTTGAAAAGAGTTGAAGATTAGCAGATATTCACAGGGGACAAAATCTTCAGTAAAAAACTATTCATACAAAACAAATTAACAACATAAAACTCGTACAGAGTCAGAATTTGGTTCAGAACTGTTCAGATTTTGAGACCTACTTAAAAAAAAAAAAATTCCAGTGAGAAGAGTTAGGTTTTGTTTTCAGAGCAGTCACATTTAAGGTATTTTTGAAATAAAAACTGCCAGAAATGCCTGTGTGTTGTGCACAGGCTGCTGCTTTTTGCTGTTGTGTGGAGAGTGGTGTGATGTAAACTCTGAGAAACACTCAAAGGAAAAGAATGCTCCTTTCAGGCTAAACTTGCTATTACCAGTTCATTCCAAAGTCTGAGGTAAGCACACTTCTGTACTGCCATCAGCTTTCCCTGGAGCCAAGGTGGATGTTGTCAGACTGAGTTCCCCAATTCCCCAGTTTCAGATGTCTGTGTGCAGAAAGATGCAGCCATGACAAACCTTGTGTTGCAGAAAGGCAGAGCTGGCAGGCACTAGAAAGAAATTTCCATTTCTCTCAGTGTTCCTGTGATGCCACAGCTGTGTAATAAAGGCCAGCTGTGTTTCCTGGCTTAGTCATTTGAAACAGTTAAGTGAAGAAACGGGTTTGACAAGGGCTTTAGCTGTCTTAACTGGTTGTTATTTCATGCCCAGCAAGAAGAGGAGGGAGATGTGGACTGGGAGAGGAAAAGCATTTACGTTCAGGAGACTTTTCCATTTTTTTATGGCACAGGAAGATGAAAATTAGCTCTGTCAGGAGAGCTCATTTTAAAAAAGGAGGGAAATATTTAGATTGAAAGAAGCTGTTCATATCTGCAAGAACATAATCACAGATTATTTAGCAAATAGAAGTGTGTCACATGGAAGACCCAGGGGAGCAACTCCAAGAGTCTTTGTTGGCATTGCTGTTATTTAAGTTACCAGATTATACTCCCTCCTCCTGCTATTTACATTTTGTGTAAAAAGAAACAGCTAAACACAAAGTGAGCTCTTGCACTTCACTGAATATTCAGGAGGTAGCAAGTTGATGCTTACCAAAATGGCATTTACCAGTTAATACTAGAAAACTATTCACCTTTATTTTTTTCCCCCCAAATGATTGTGCTCTCTTTTGGAAGATAATTTGTATAAAGTGTGCAGAAAACCTGGCACTGTAGCAAGAAATGCTGAAATTTTTCATCCAGGAAATAAAAGTTTGAATACTTATGGTGTTTATCAGCATCCCAGAGAAAATTTGCAAACTGAAAATACGTAACTACAAATCCATAACAGGAATCATTTGAGGAGGTTTGATTCACCTTGAACTGATGCTGGTGTGTGTCCAGAAACAATCCCCATCACGTTACCTGCAGTGCCTGTCTGCAGCCATACAGAGCAGGGTATTGCATCCTAAGCACTTGACTCTGTGCCCACTGGGTCAGTGGAAAAGTAATCAGAAGGCAGGTGGCTATTTCATAATCCTGGAGTGCTGTGTTCTAGAAGAAGCAGGGTGACTAAGATATTGGCAAGGCAGCTTTCTTGAGAATGAACCAGACATGACTCAAAACCTTACAGAGGCAAAGATTATTTCTCTTGAAATATGAAGGAAAGACATGAAAGTGGAGAAGCAGAGTTTACTTCTTTTAGCAGGCTAGGTTAGGCTGCCCTTGAGACTATCCATCTGTTTCCACATCTAAAGAAGCTGGGTTTTTTGAGCTCTTAATCTATAATTATTTAGACTCTGAAGACCAGATAAAGACATACATTACTTAAATTTTTTTTGTGATGCTACTATCTTAATTGTTTTCTTTTTTCCTTCTCTAGTGGCTATATTCATCATCATTATTGGCTGTCAAATTCCAATGTCCACCTGACATAAATTCTTTGTGGCTTTTATGTTTTTTTTTTTTTTTTAAATTCTTCCTCTGTGTTGGAACAACACAGGACTGTGAATCTTTTTACTGATTTATTCTCTGCCTTAGTGGAATGCTAGTCTACAAGCACATACCTCAAAGCCTCCTGGAAAACCCAAATTAAATGTCTTTCCTCACAGGTGGTCAGTGTATGGCCCACAAGGCTCTTATTGCATCTACCAGCACTGAAGTCAAGAAAGATGATGTTTCTTGTGCAGCCCAAAGCATCCAGACAGTAGAAGTGGCTTCATCAGCAAAACATGTAAGCCCAGGGCAAGAACTGGAGGGTCAGCAAGCACTCAGGCACTTGTTAAATCTTTGCTTGAACAAATACAATTTATAAACCCTTGGTACACTGGGAAAAAAGTCAGTGTCATGGGCCTTTTAGTTGTGTCATTTGAAAAGCCAGCAGCCTATATCATGCAATTGTCCAACTGCATGTAAATATGTTACAGACTCAATTCAATAACTCACTCACATCAGTTTTGAAACGGAGGCAGCAATTCTGAAGATGAAATTTGTTTTCCATACTGTCTAGCCTTCTGCCTCCTCATCAAAAGCCATTCATATTGCTCTGCCACCTGGCTTACTGACCTGCTTCAAATTCCACTGAAATAACTCTTCATTAGAGAAGAATTGCTCCAACAATTGATGTTATTTATTATTAAATATTTTTAGCTACAAAGAAGAAGCTTAAAGAATAAAAATTGAATTCCAGTGATTTCAGTTTTGCCAGTGCCCCTCTGCATATTAAAAGCTCTCAATTAATACAGATTTTCTCCATGGGTTGCTATCAGCACTTAGACTGCCTTTTACTTATTTTTTCTGCTTATTAAATAAACATAGAGATTTTTCAGGCTTCTCTGAATTAATGGCTTTCAGAACCTGTATAAGTTTTAAATATTCTGCCTGGGACATGAGCACTCCAACTGGATGATACATTAGCTGTATCTAGCCAGTTCTTGCCTTCATGAACATTCACTACAAGGAACAAGCAATTACTCTCAGTTACTGGCACAAAAAAATATCAAAACCTTTGTTTCTCTACTGAAAGCAATAAAATTTAAAAGTGGTATCTTGTAAGATTATTGTTATCATAAAGCTTTATTCAAACTAATGGAATTAAATGAGTTTAATAACTCTTTAGAAAATAACAACCCTCAGCTTGTGATTAATTTTAATTATTTTAAAGTAGTTCAGATGGAGGATGTAAAAGAAAAATCTTCATCCAGGCTGAATACTCTAAAACCTAACTGTAGGTCTTTTAAAGCCTCCAAGAGTCCAAATTAAATCACTTCCTGTCAAAATGTAAGCAAACTAAAGAGGAGTTCTCATAGATGAAAACACATTTTCAGTCGAGCTAGTGATAAAATCAGCATCATTAAATTCTGTACATCACACTTTTTAAATGCTAAGTGCAAATGACAAAAAGCTCAGGAAAACTGATGGTATCAGGCAGTTCTGTCATTTTTAAGCCCAAGCAATGCATGAGTCTTAACACCATAAACTACTTGATCCATGGTACCCTCTCGCTAAGATCCTGCCGAAAGGAGCAAATGTCAGGGATAATTCAGCTCCTAAGCCAGTTGCAGTGGAAAGCAGGGATCATTTCAAGACCAATTTGGAGCAGATTAATGAAAAAGAGGCTTAATGAGCCATGTACCCCTAAAAGAATGCTGGACAAATCCATCCCTAATTAGGGTGGGGAGATAAAAAGATTGTGAGAAACAAGTCGGGACCATTAACCTTGGGCTTTTAAGGAGGTTCTTGAGGGCCTAATTCTTGTCACAAGGTCAAGCTTTTACAAAGCAATTATTAAGGATCTCCATAGTATCAACATACAGGCACACACACGTACTCAAAGCCTTTTAACCTCAGGGATTCTGGACTTGTTTCCATTCTCTTAATAATTCCCCCCCCTTCACCCCCCACCCCAAGTAGAGTGCTTGTAAAAGTACATGTTAAAGTTATTGTATTACACATTACTGAGGTGTCTCCTGGCTTTTGCAAGCAAGGTAGTTGTACTAATCAGTCCCAAACTAAAGGGGAGAACCAGGTATATCATAGAATAATAGAATGTTAGGGATTAGAAAGGACTTTAAAGATCACCTAGTGCCAACCCTCCTACCATGGGCAGGGACACCTTTCACTAGAACATGTAAAGTACGATGCTGGATAAAAAGAGAAAAATAAAAGCTTAATTTAAAGCCTATGTGTGACAGAGAAGTCTGACATGACTACTACTGTAATTCCTGCACATGCAACTGAGGTACAGAATTTTACAAGTTTACAGAGTTAAATATGGGACAGTGCTGGAAGAAATATTTGTTTTACATAAATATGTTCTTATAGATGACCAGCTGCTGAAATGAGTAGTAGAAAGCAAGAAAAGTTTAGGAGTTATGTGGTAAATATTATCTGTGCTATAGGGTGTTAAAGCCTGTTCAAAATGTGAGTAGTTCAACTTGGTTTGATTATTTCCTTTCTCCGAAACCACTTGGTTCCAATTGGAACACGGTCTGTGTGATCACATTTATAACTCTTTAAATGTTGAAATTACAAGGACCAGCTGCAATTAGCTGGGCTGTACATTTCTACATTTTTAAATCTGTGATGATTTTCTTTTTGGTTTTTTTCCAAAGGCAAAAATTCCACTTTCATTTCTTTGTAGCAACGGGACCTGGAGTACCTTTCCGATCACTTTTCTTGAAATAACCACATAGCTGTTATCTCCTCACTGTTTCCTTCTGCTTTGAAAGGACAGATGTGTCAGCAAAATAATGGTACAGAACACTCTCTGCCAATTTTGGTGCTCTGAAGCTTTCTTTTTCCCCAGCAGCATCACATCTTATCAAAAAAGCAATAAAATAATTAGTGATTAGATCAACATGAATCCTAATGTCATATGTATGAAGATGTTAAGCTTAAAACACGTGAGCTGCCCAAAAGCTTAGATAATTTAATTGTTGTATAAGCAGCATCCCAGCTCTGAATTTTTGTCTATATAAATCTCAGAGATTTTTACAGATAGCCACTAAACTTGCCTTAAAACTAATCTAGCCTCAGAAATTTGTAATGAAATAGTCTTATTCTATTGGAAGTAGATTACCATCTTGCAAACACGTTCTGGTTGCTTGTTCTCAAGCTGTGCTTTTGCTATACAGGAACAGGGAGGCCTCATCTCAGTCTGCAACTTCCTCTTGAGGCAAAGAGAAGGGGCAGGCACTGATCTCTTCTCTGGGGTGACAGTGACAGGACCCCAAGGAAATGGCCTGAGGTTGTGTCAGGGGAGGTTAAGGCTGGATAGTAGGGAAAGGTTCTTCACCCTGGGGCACTGGAACAGGCTCCTCATGGAAGTGGTCACAGCTCCAAGCCTGACAAGAGTTTAAGAAGATTTTGGACAGCACCCTCAGGCACAGGGTGTGATTCTTGGGGTTTCTGTGCAGAGCCAGGAGTTGGACTTGATGATTCTTTTATGTACCTTCCATCTCAGGGTATTCTATGATTCTAAATGTCTTACAGAAATAAGGCCGTGTAAGTCTGTTTCTTATGATCTACACAATCTGGGGCAAACACTGCAGGAGCAACGAGACCAACAGCAACAGCCCAAGAAAGAGCTGTAAAGTTGTCTTCTATGCAACTTCTATGCATTTAATGTGCATAACTCTGCAAATAAAGAAGGAGGTTATCTGGCATTGCTGCACGTGGCCAGGGACAAGCTGGCCTGCCAGGAAGGAATTGCTGCAATCTATGGACCCTTACAAAGGTGCTACCATTCTGCTTAGTCATGCCCTTGAAATTGGCCACCATAAAAACGACTAAGAACTACTCATGACAGCAGCACGAAAGGGACAGTGAAGATGACTTGCAGTTACGCAGAGGAAGGACAAGGATTCAGGATTTCAGGACAAGGATTATGGGAACTGGCATGGTAAGTAAGAACACCTTTATTTAAAAAAACAGTGCTTCTACCACCTGAGTGAGGCAAGAAAGGCTTGATGGCATCAATGAGTACATTCTAGAGCAGTAATGATTCCCAAATAGAAAAGAGCACTGGGATGGAGAGGATTTTGTCCCTGTCTCACATATCCTGTGACCACTTAAGCAGCTGAGACTGTGTTGGTGTCCTGATAAGCATCACTTTGGACTGAATTACTTGGTGGTGAAGGTAGGTGCTAATTAAAGTATGGTACCACTATTTTTTTTCAGGTTAAGCCACTAAGTATTAGTTATAGTGTTTGACAAGTTCATAGCTAGACCATGCAGAAAGGCTGAGTAGTCTCTTGAAGAAATTAATAGCTGAACACTTTTTGTGGCAAAGAGGAGTGAGCCGTGCTAAACATTTTGGCAGAGTAAATTAACAGTAAGTATTTAATATACAAGGATGGCATTCACTTTGTTGACTTGGGTAATAATAAAAGTACAAAGAAAGGTGTCTAAAAATATTCAAGTCAGTTGCACAGTCAGTTCACCAAACTACTGAACAGTGGGAATTGCATCTTTCCCTCTGGTTTTAAGAGAACTTCTTCATGAAGTGCAGTTTCAGGTAGGCAATGATGAGGAAGATTATTGACATGCAGGCCAGAGCCAGGTGGTTCTGCCACAGGCCCCAGGGGCTCGCATCGATGCCTTGACTCTTCAGATACTCCTCTCCAGTACATGGCCTACAGATAAACACACAAACATTGATAAACTTAGTCACTCTGTAAACCAGTCAGCAGGATCTAGGGAGATCTTTGGAAGTTGTAGTATGATTGCATGCATGTAGTAGGCCAGGCAAACACCAGCTGTATGTCAGTGGTTAATTTTCCATTTGTAAATTTGCTTTTCTTGCAGCTCCAGTTTCACGTAGGAAGCCGAAATGGATTTTGTGAGGCTGTACAATTATAGCGGGTGTGTGCATAGCTCTCACTAAATACAGTTTGAAGAAAAGTGAGAAGCATAATGCCAGATATTTCTAGTGTTATAAGTACTAAATACTACAACAAGCAGAATGTTCCACGCAGTCAGAATGCAAAAACCCAGTCAAAGATTCATTTTCCATGTAAAAATTCACAGATTCTCTGGCCATCAGTGAGTATCTCTGATACTCAGACAAATGTTCTGGGACTTCTGAAGTAATTGATGGTGGGACTATTTCAGTGTACCAAAATACTTACAGAAGGCCTATCTGTCGATATCTACTCTCGCTGCTTAAAACTGTGTTGATACTGCTGTTGCAGAAGTTCAGACCAACCAACTCATTGATCTGTAAAGCCTTTTAAAATAAAAGAAACAATGGTAACAGAAATTAGTAGGTAAAGGAGTGATACATTACCAAGATGAGATATAATGCAATTGAAATTAATTCTAAAAATGTGACGGTATCACTGTTATATGGGCCAAATCCCCATTTTTTTATCAGAGTAACAGAATTCTCATTTTCTTTTAAGAGAGGAATGTATGCAGCCCACACCCTGTAAAGCGTGCATCACAATAGGCTTTACCACCTCCCCCAGGCCAGACTATTCCTGCACAGGCCTAGTAAAGACCAAATTTCTCTGCAATATATCAGCCTGGCTTTAATTCTCACAAATTAGGAGAAAAGCTTTAGCCTGATGAGTTTTTGTTTGATTGATGGAAAAGACAAATAGAAGATTTTTACTTTTTTGGGGGGGATAACATTGTTCTTTACTTTGAAACATTTCTGTCTAGCTGAATTCCAGTGGATGTAAGTAGTTGTGTTTCTCATACGAGGTGTTTCCTAATTACAGAAATGAGGTCTTGTAAACAGCAGTGGGTGCTGGTTGATGAGAAGCCCTTCTTGTTTCAAGATACTGCACAATGCTCAGAGGTTGTTGTACTTAATTAGCTTTCCTTTTGCTCATTAGGCCATCAAGTTTGAAGATTTCTTTATCATGATTAAAGACATTCCTTTCTAGCAAACCATTTCCAGGTTTGCAGACAGGAATACAGAGCACTTACTGTCATTCCATATCGAGGGATGCTAAAGTATTTGAGCCAGGAGAGCCAGGACAGGACACTTGTGAGATTGACCAGCAACCCAGAGAAAAGCTAGAGGCAATAATTACAAAAAAAGTCACAACAACAACACAAACCAATTACAAATTACACGCTTTTATCATGTGTTCTTCTCTAGCTCTTGATTTTGCTTCTTCAGATAAAAAATAATGGGAAAGAAGAAACTCTTCCAGTAGAAGAACAAGAGACAGGGAAGGATTTATGTTACCAAGGTTTGGGCCATAACCTCAGGTTCTTCCCCCAAAATGAGTAAGAGGGAATGCTTTCTCCTGCGCAGCAAACCCATGTGCTTCCTATCTGGGGGTCCCACATGGGTTCACGTGAACTCTTCTGCTCCTCCATGTGCTGGAGGTGTGCCCTGGGTTTTGCCTGTGTGCCCTGAGCCTGAGGCAACGTGGATTTTGGCTGTGGGCTCAGCGCTGCTGCCTTGTTTAAGGTGCCTGACAGGCTGTCTGTGTGTTGTCCAGTTTAACACGCCCAACGTGGGCTCTGCAGCTGAGGAGGACAGCTGGGGTAATGGTCTCAGAAAGCAGGGGGCTGCAGGGCATGTTCTCAGCTAGACACATTTGCCTTTCACAAAGTTAAGGGAGGGAGAATGAAGTGTAGCCCTGAGTGGCTTTCCTACTTTCCAAGTAGTTTGCTGGCTGCCAGAGGCACTGAGAAGAGGGAAGAGGAACCACTCTCCCTCTCACACCCAACCCTCCAGCCCCCCACTTCTTGTTAATTCGAAGGACAAATCCGAATATTCCACCTCACAGCATCAGGATGCTCAAATCAGACAAATCAGGATATGTTGACCCCAACAGACTTTTTGCAGAATTCAGCTGAACTCTGGGCTAGTAGGATTTCTGGATTTCAGCATTTCTGAGATTTCATGATCCAGTCTAGAGAACTGAACAGTGCTACTCACAATCATAAAAACAAACGTGATAGTCATGAGTAGGTTTGCTATGGCGACCACGCTCTGTCCTGCTGCAAGGGCAAGTGCCATGGAAGTGGCTGTGTAGGACACCATCATAAGGGTGAACATCATTGTAAAGAAGGCTTCTACTGTTGGTTTCAAACCTTAAAGATCAGAACAAGAAGGGTTTCAGTACAATCCTGCTGAAAGCTCTGCCATAACCTGGACATTATCCTGACTTTCCTAGTGTGTCCTGCCTACAGAATACACTTTGTCTGCCAGCAAAGGCTGTGTCACTGAGACCCAAGACTGCCATGGTGCTTGTGACAGCCCTAGTGTGTCTGTCCTGACAGTGGAGGACAGGATGAATAAGTAGTATGCCCAAAACTGCAGTAACACTGAGGATAGCAGAATGTGTAGAAGTACTGTACTTCACACATCCAAAGTGACTTCAAGTTGTCCGTCAAAGGAGAAACTTCTAGCGCACTTCCATGAGCAGCAGCTGTACAGCATTCCACTAGTTTCCAGCAGAGAGCTCTCCTAAAGAACCTAGCAGCCTTTGGGTGGTTATGGATTTGGTAGCAAGGTCTGTCTCACTCCAGTTTCACAGTCTGAGAGCCTCTTGCTGATGTGCCCTTGTGTCCTATTGCTTAGGGAAAAAATTCAGACCAAGGCCAACAAGCTGGTATTAATTCACACAGTATCAAGATCTTAAAACAAAACATTTTTCTTTTAGGTGTTCCTGCAAGGATCAGAAAAGTACCTTGTAAAAGTGATTGGAAGCCAAGATGGCCATAGATGAAAAGGAATAAATCAAAACTATGTAGTAATGGTTATGGCTTCCTTCTAGGGACAGTGGAGATGAGACATGTCACAGATTCTCTGATGAATGCTTAAATCTTTGTGCCTTTTCTGTTGGAAACAGCATGGTGTGCTAAAAGTAAGTTCAGTAACCACTACCATGCCAGTGTAGGGCTTTAACCTATATAAATATCCATGTATACATACACATCTATCAAGTGCACGTGCCATGCTGATTTATTGAGGGGGTTGGAATGAGCCTGTAGGTGGCCATACTTGCCTAGCATGAAGTAAACTATGCAGGTGAAGATGATGCTGGGCAGTGTCCTTATGGGTATTAAATCAGCCATTAGCTTTGCTATGAAGTATGCAGACGTTCTGTAGTACCCACTGATATATTCATGTCTGGAACACAGAGATAGGTACAGCACGTTACAAATTTAACCACTAAAAACCAGTTTGATCATTTTCACCTGGACACAAATGAATTCTAGCTCAAAATGGATGAATTCTTCTTCTCAAAATGGAAGAAAATCTTTCATACTTAGGCTGTAACGCAACTGTCCAGTAAGCCACACAGTACAGAACTGGTGACATTTTCATATGCAAATAAGCATGGGTATTTGTGCGTGTGATTTTTAGTAAATTTATGTGTCATGTCACTGAGACAAAGAGGGTAATTTTGAATAATTTTCATATTTTGTACAGCATAATATGCATAGCTTTAAAGAATCCAGTTAGATTACATTCATTGCCCTCATAGCAAGTCACAAACTTATTAATCAATACCAAAATTGAGTATTCAAGGGTTTTTTTCCTACTGTGTCAATAATATTAAACTCTGAGCCATTTGTAATCATAGGTACCTTTTGGGGAGTTTGCAGACAGCTCACTGGCAGACTAGTGGAGTATATTTGCAATGAGCACTACCAGTGAAATAATTTGAAAACTCTGCACTAACTGTACTTAAATGACAGCTACAGCATGTCAGACAAACTCACTGTCTAACAGTAGTGCCTGATAACCTTTGTATATTTTACTTACATAAATATCTTTTTTTCCACAACGAAGAGTTCAATAGCTGAGATGCTGCTGAAACACTGGTTGGTGGTCAGAAAGAACATTGCACCCACTCTGCAAAATAGCAAAAAAGAGTGAGCTGTTATTAAAAATGGGGTATAAATGTAGTGCTTCCACTACAGAGTACCTAAATCCACCTGTAGTACCTGAAGTTAGGCAGTGTTTGAACTCCCATCCCAAAATCCATGGGAAAAGTCTTGGCTACAAGTCTGAGTCTGTAACAAGCCTGACATAGATGTGGTACAGTCATTATTATTTGCTTTTGGCATGCAAGAATAGCACATTTTCTGATGCAAAGGACAGAAAATCAACTGAGGTTTTTTTTGAGGGGCTGTGGTACAGTTTTTCTCTTAATGTAATTTCCTGACTTGTTAAATTCTGATTCTCAGATTGCGAGGTGTTGCTCTGCTGCAAACTGTGAGGAACGAAATAAGCAGTGCGAGAAGTAGTTTTCACCTCTTCCACAAAAAATTTAAGGCACTTCATACCCACTTTAAAACTTTGCCATTTTTAAGTAAATGCTATGAAGTGTTTCAAGGTTAAGAGCCCAGAGGTTTCATAGTTGCAAACTCAACGTGTCAGGTCAGGTGCATACAGCTGTCAAGATGATACATAGACCAGCATAATTTGAAAATCTAGCTTTAGGTGACTTACTGCTGGTAAATTCAGGTGTGTGAATAGAAACAGCTGCAAGATTAAAGCTTTAGTTACCTAGGCTTATGTAGCCACAAGTCTGTACATTTTAACCCTCTCAGTTCTGCAGGGACCTTCCTAGAGGGACAAAAGCACATCCTCACTTCCAAGTCACATAGGCTTGGCCTTACCTACTGATGTGACGGGAAGCATTTGCTTTAAAGAGGTATTAGGCTCCTTTAAAGGGAGCTTTATCAAATTTTTGAATATCCATTACCTAGACTGACTGACCTGTTCTGTAGTCCAGTGGAGTCCTCTTTAAGTCCAAAGAAAATGGCACCTACAGTCAGTCCCAGAAAAGCTGTTACACACACCTAAATGGGAAAAAGAGAAAAGAGGAGGGAAAGTATCATTATCATTGCTTCAAAACTTTTCCAGACTGCCAGGATGAGGGTGACTGTTTATTTTCATGCTCCACAGTGTATAATTACTGGGCTCTATCACACATCTTATTCATGGGATTGTTTTTAACAAGATGCTACGACAGGGCTACAGATGTGCCGATACTCGGTAATTATTTAAATAGCAGAGATAACAACTGCCTCAAGGATGTCACTTAAAAGACTGAAGTGTGTGCATCACACTTTTTAAATGCTAAGTGCAAATGACAAAAAGCTCAGGAAAACTGATGGTATCAGGCAGTTCTGTCATTTTTAAGCCCAAGCAATGCATGAGTCTTAACACCATAAACTACTTGATCCATGGTACCCTCTCGCTAAGATCCTGCCGAAAGGAGCAAATGTCAGGGATAATTCAGCTCCTAAGCCAGTTGCAGTGGAAAGCAGGGATCATTTCAAGACCAATTTGGAGCAGATTAATGAAAAAGAGGCTTAATGAGCCATGTACCCCTAAAAGAATGCTGGACAAATCCATCCCTAATTAGGGTGGGGAGATAAAAAGATTGTGAGAAACAAGTCGGGACCATTAACCTTGGGCTTTTAAGGAGGTTCTTGAGGGCCTAATTCTTGTCACAAGGTCAAGCTTTTACAAAGCAATTATTAAGGATCTCCATAGTATCAACATACAGGCACACACACGTACTCAAAGCCTTTTAACCTCAGGGATTCTGAACTCATTTTACCTCCACACCAACCATTTATTCACTCATTATATAAACCATGGTGAAGATAATTTATACCCCTGGATACAGGCCAGTTTTTCTATTGGCCTCTCTAGAACTGCTGAGAATTGCAGTGGGAGTTTTGGTGGTGCTGTGGCTGCAGAGCTTGGTCATGAATTAGGGGATTCCCGAGGATTAGTCCCTCTGCAGAGACCAGCTGTACATTCTTTATTTTTGAAGGCAACATGCAGCTTTGAAGGAGTCAACACTTTTGGTGTTGATCCTTCTGAAAAAGCAGCACTAACAGAGCCTTTGTTTATCTTTCATGGTGGGTGTTAGACCCCATTGTGGACTTCATGACACCTCATCCAGAAGACATCATCACCAGTATGAACAGCCAAATGACCAACCAGCACACACATTATGAGACTGTGAAAATATTTTTGCACTTGAGCCAACTGCCAGCACTTCATTTTGTGCTGAAGTTTAATGAAGTACGCAAATGCACTCTGTTAACTTCTCCTGACAGGGGAGAGGATTTGAGGCCAAACCCCACAGTGCCGAGCCTGGACAATTAGAGTCAAATCTGAAGAATGTTCTTGAGCAAATGTGTGAAACTGCTTGGGACCTAATGTTCTCCTGGCTGGGAGCAGCAGAATGCCCTGCTGGGAAAGGTCTTGCCTCTCAAAGTCTTTCACTAATCCAAACTTAATTACTGAACAGTCCAGCATTTGGGAGCATTCAGGACACCTTCTATCCCCAGATTCCTAGATCTTGAGCACTCTTTCTTCAGATGCTTACTGCAATCAAAATATCAAGAGGCAAAACCATCCCAATGACTTACCTATTCATCCAGGAGCCGAATAAATTCAATGTATAGATACAAAAAAAATTAATAAAAATTAATTAAAATTATAGATACAGATAGCCTTACCTGAGCTATGGAAGCCTGAGGGTTTCCTATCAGATTTTTAAATGTGCGCCTGGACACCCATTTTAGCTGGTGGAGGAAGGAATTGGCATATGTGATTTGCCGGAAAACTCCTTTGGTTTTCATTTTATTTCCTGGAGAAATGCTCTCTAAATGTGCTTTTGTTTCTCTGTAGTAGGTAGAGTTGGAGTATTTTTCTGCTAACCGCTCAGCCACAGTTTTATCATATTCAGAGCGTTCTTCAGTGCTCTCTGCTGAAATGATTAAAAAACCAGAAGAATTAAGATGCACATATAGTTCCAGTGATTCACTGCACTCAGTCCTGTAGCAGGCAGTTCATAAGAGTCTGTATAAATAAGACCAAACCTCTGTGTTTGTCTGTGCAACCTGTCCCACAGGCAGCAGCCTCTCAGCACTCTGACCAGGCAAACCCCTGTCTGCCCAGGGAGTTTCAACCTGGCAGCAATATGGCTTTTAATGAAAAAATTATTTTTACATCCCCTTTTCCCCCAAAGATTTCTGTAAGTGATCCATTTCACAGATCTGCCAGCATAATCCTGGACTGCCCAGATTTTTGATCCAGATAATCCTGCATGTTTCTGCTTTGGTCATAAATAAATTTCAGCTGGACCTCCTTTTTTTCTCAACTATAGTGCAGTGTGGGCTTTTCCAATGGCAGATATGATGTGTGTTGCCAGCTATAATATTTGCCAGACCCTGATCACAGCATTTTTGTAAAATTATGGCTGCTCCTTTGGTAAAGGTATAGTGAAACTGTGTTTGGGCACACAGCATATTCATTACTTCATTTGCCTTTTCACTCCTGGGAAAAGAGAGTAAGCTATTAGTGAGTGGCAGCAGAAAAGGATGAGAAAGCATGCCCATAAAATAGATGAGAGCTGATTTGTTAGTTTGGGGATAATTTCTGCCTTAACACAACTTCAGGGAAACATCAGGTGAGCAGTGGTAACCTATCTCTACCCCTTCTGACCCTGCTCAGAGGAAGGAAACCAGTAATTTCCTAACAGAAAAATTGTTCCGTTAGGTAAAATATGCAAGTCATAACTGCTTCAAATTATGTCCTTAACTGGAACAATTGTCCTGGTTTATCATCTCTAGTTCCGCAGGACTTCAGCTGCTTTGCCTTGAAGATGAAAGAAGCTCTTTCTCTGTGCTGAGGGTTAACAAAACAGTTTCTTAAATTCCCATTCCCACACATGTTAGGATAACTTGACTCAGCTCTGGGTTTCATACCTGTGTTGTTTTCATCAGCCTTGTTCATTGCCACGGCAGTGGAGTCTCCATTGATGACGTCCAGGAAAAAGTCAGCAGGG
Organism: Monarcha castaneiventris obscurior; assembly: GCA_026261815.1. Taxonomy (NCBI): domain Eukaryota; kingdom Metazoa; phylum Chordata; class Aves; order Passeriformes; family Monarchidae; genus Monarcha; species Monarcha castaneiventris. The sequence continues at coordinate 107,381 of JAMPIT010000890.1, forward strand.
TTGTTGTAGGGCTCGCACTGGTAGCCTGTGGTGACAGTGTTACGAGCCCTGAGTGGGGTTGTGTGACCAGCCAAGGGCTGTGCTTGGCTGTCAGGAGCACAGCCACACATCCTGCCCATGGAGCAGCCTGCACCAAGGCCATGGCCGCCTTCAGAAAGTCCCTGATTTCCAGAGGGATGAGCAGCACTGCTGGGCAGCACTGTCAGCAAAAGCGAGGTGACAGCTGGCAGCGTGCTCTTCCTAGCCCTAACCTGGGCTTTCTCTAATTTAGATGCACCCAGGGAGAGCTCATCCAAATCTACATGTGGGTCAAGAGGGGAAACACCCAGGGAAATGCTCAGCCTGTTACAATGCTGGGCTTGCTTGGACATGCCGTGTCCAATTCCGGCCCAGAGCTACTGGCATTTTACTCCAGTTGGTGCAAACCAAAGGTTGGCCCTGCTGGAAGCTGTGCTCACCGATGGTCTGGAAGTACTCGATGGCATGCTGGGCCGGCCCATGGTACAGCACTCTCCCTGCAGCCAGCAGTGTCAGGTTGTCAAACAGTCGGAATATGGAGTACCGAGGCTGGTGAATGGAGAAGATGATTGTCTTTCCTTGTTTTGCCATCCTGAATGCAAAGAGTGACAGAGATGTCAGCTTTGAGAATTGATTCAATGTTTAGAATCTGAGAATAATAATAAGAGAGTTTGAAAATTCTGTTAAGTCTTGATAAAGTCTGATTAACTTGGTATGCCAGAGAAGGGAGAAGAAAGGGGGAAAAAAAAATATTTGGGCCATATTTAGAGTGTCTGCATGAGAAAAGAATTCTCACTTTGGAGAGGGAGAATTAATACAATTTTTTTCCTTCTCTCTTTGTATCCTTGGCTCACTGGTAAATAATTACACGTCTGAATTCCCTGTTTGCTCATTTGATCTGCAATTCAAGTCAAATACAACTGAAGTACAGCAGAGTGGAGCACTGAGAATGGGAAGCTGTTTCCAAGGCTGTCACCTTTTCAGTAGCAGTAGGACAGCGTTAGCAGTGCTGGCATCAAGTCCCGTGGTTGGCTCATCCAAAAACAAGATGGCAGGATCTGTGATGAGCTCCATCCCAATATTGGTCCTTTTCCGCTCTCCTCCAGACACCCCGCGAGAGAACTGGGTGCCAACCTGATACAAAACAAAAAACTTGTCTTGTTTGGCCCAAAGAGAAATCCTTGAGTGAACAGCATCCTACCCACATGGCAGTGTTTAGGGAGAGTTGTAAGGAATTTTGGCCCTACCCTCAGGAGCAGATGTAAATGTTATCTCACACACAGCCTGGTTCTTAATGCTAGTGCTGCTGGAGGTCTTGTCTCTTTCCCCAACTACTACTTTTCCCTTTCACCTTTCCCTTTCCTTTTCCCTTTCACCTTTCCCTTTCCTTTTCCCTTTCCCTGCAATGTAATACCATAAGGCAGCATGTACAGTCTGTACAGATCTCCATACAGAAATGTTATTAATTACTGTATTACTGAAACAGCCTGTTGAAATTTACCTTTTTTTTTAAATCTACCATGATGAGCCATTTGGTTAATTAATAAACCACCTACTATTGGTTTAAGCACCTTGTTTACAGGCCTTACCTTGGAATCTGCCACTTTGCTCAAACCCAGTTCCTTGATGATCTGATTCACTCGTTCATCTTTTTCCTGCTCCTTCACTGACTTTGGCAAGCGGAGTGCTGCTGAAAACTTCAGGTTTTCTCTCACAGTCAGGGTTCCCATCACCACATCATCCTTCATTACAAAAAAAAAGGTAGGTACTTGGTCTTTGCTCAGCAGTTTCTATTTATTCCTCTGAGAACTGCGTCTACCTATGTTTTATGCTGTCCTTGCATGCAGAGTGACAGTAGCAGCAGCCAGAACATGCAGTAAGGTGCATCTTCAATGCCTGTGTCACAGCAGAGTGCGGATTTCATACGTGTAACTGTATTTGCCTTAATTCATAAAGCAGTGCCATATAGGAACAGCCTCCATCATGCATGATATCAAAATGAATGAAGAGCAAAGTATTAAAAACTATCCCTTATGAATTCTTACCTTATTCAGTTTTTTGGAGATGTTGAGGGAGAGACTGAAGGGCTGAAGGGACCTAAGGAGCAGCTACAGCTCAGGTCCTTATCACAGTGTGTTTGCCAGTGCTGCCTCAGCCCACCGCAGGTGAGAGCAGGGAGAAAAGAGGGAAGGAAAACAGAGGTTGGGTCCATGTGGGTTAAGGGTGAAGGTGTTCCCAACTTGTTTTGTCAAAGGAGGAAGGAGGGGAGGTTTTTAGATACCATTTGCTTGTCTCTTGCAAAGGGAATCTGTCAGTTGCAGGAAGTTGAGATTTACGTGTGGTTTGAGAGACCACCTTTCTGTAACATGCTGACTGTAATTTTAAGGAGTTTTCCTAGATTCTTGGGTCAAGGCAAGGTATTTGCAACACAGCAGCAACTTCTTACAGTAGAATCCACAGTGATAAAAATTACTTACCTGTACAACATACCCAGAGGTACATTTAAAGTTGGCAGGCTGAGGAGCTCCATTGATCAAAATGTTACCAGAGAGCCCATGGGGATCCTTCCTTGCAGCCAAAATGTCGAGCAGCCTAAAGGGAAAGTTGGTTACTTTGTCAGATGAACATGCAGGAGGCAAAGCTCTCTGAACCATAAACCCAGCTCATGGAACAAACAGCTACATAAAAGCATATCACATTAAATGTTTGCAATTTAGAAAACCCCCAGCAACTTCCAAGGAGTGAGTTTCTTTTGTCCCGGTTTCCAAAGGAAATGAGATCTTTGCAGTTTCGTGTCCATTTTTTCAATAACTTGATTTTAAGCTAGAATGGTGTGTAAGGAGCAACTGTCAGCAAAGTGTGGACTAAAACTGAAATTCACCTTTCTCATATAAACTGATTGTCTTTTTTGAATTCAAGTATTTCTCAGAAAACAGTGAGATTTGCACAGACCTAAATAACAACTCAATCTTTTTCTGAAAGAGAAGTCCATTATGCTAGATGTGTGCAGTTTCATTTCCCCCTTGGTGTAATTTCTGTAGAGGGCAAAGGGGGCACTTACGAAGATTTACCACTGCCAGTGGGTCCCAAAATTGCATTCAGTCCTGGTTTCATGATGCCACTGTAAGACAAGACAGATAGGTTTTACAAAATAATTAGGGTGGAGTTATTTCTTCCCTTGTTTCAACTGTAGGCCAGTGTAACTTATCTGTACAACTACTTTCTGCATCACATTAATTTTAGAATTATTGAAGCTTCCTAATCACAAACAATATTTACCATCAGATTTCACTTTAATTTTTATTCCTAAGCACAGAAACGTGACTAAGACGTAGCAAAATCTGTACATATATTTTTACCCCATGGATCTCTACAAGAGAAGCATGCACTTGTTTCAGCCATATTCTGTTCTAAAAGTATTATTCTCTCAACAGAGAGAATAATGGTCCCTGTAGATAGAATAAACTAGGGATTTGTCTGTACTTAAAATGCAGTTGATAGTTTCTCTGTATCTGACATTAAAGCCCCATGAAACTCAAAAGCCAGACGGAAAATGTCACAAATGACCCATGTGAGTCAAATGAGGTAGCACAACACATGGCTTTTGAGGAAAGCAACAAAGCCTTTAAGAGCTCATGTTTAGCAGGTGTGGAAATTCCCTGGGCAAAGAGCAGGACAGACAGAGTTACACAAAAGGGTGAATATTTATGATAGAAATTGGCGTTGGAGAGCTGAAAGTCATGGGTGATTTGGAATGGCATGTTGTATGAGCACTTGCCACTGAGTTTAACTACTGAACTGTGAATGGGCAAACTTTATTCACTGATTATTGAACAAAGGCCATAATGACATGACTGCTTTACTGCAGTAGTGCTCACTGTTGGGGAAAAAACCCCAAAACCACTCAACAAAAAAATGCCAATAAGCCAGAAACATTTCCATCTCTTCAAAGTTAACCTAACCCTCATCTATATTCATGTGTTAAACATTTTAAGTTAAACCCCCCAAAAAATTAACCTTTCCCAAGGCCACCTGAGGGAAGGAGACACAAGCGTGGGGGACAGGCTGTTGGTATCTCAGCTAAACACCCTGGCACAGTGGGAGGATTGCCAGGTAGTGTAGAGAGAGCAGAGCTGGCTGGTGTGCCCCGTGCTGATAGCAGCCAGGAGGGCTGTGCCCCCAGGGTCGGGAGAAGTGAGCTCTCTGATGCACAGGCTCAGCACATCTGGTAGCAAACACGAAGCAACCACTCATACAAATATTTTTTCTAAATCTTGATCTACATATTGTGCCGAATGGCTCAGTGACATGAGTGAAGCCAACTCTCTGGACAGAAAGAAAACCTGCACACATTCTAAAGAGATGTTTGAATACGTACTTGACATCTCTCAAAACTTCTTTATCAGTGGTTTTTCGGAAACACAGGAACCCAGTCTTTGTCTTCACACGGTAGCAGATGTTGTGGAAGGTGAGCACGCTTCCTGCCTTGCCAGCCAAGTCTGGCAAGAACTGCTTTCTGCTGGGAATGCCATTTGTACTGGAGTCTGACATCTGAATGCATAGGTGTGGCTGGCCTTCTGCCATCCTTCCTCTGGAAGTGAAAAAGAGGAAAGGGAAGATTTGATTAGGTATGAAGAGGAAAGATGTGTCTTTTTGGCCCAGTGTTCAGCAGTGGGCCTATGGTGGGCCTGGAAGATGCCCATCTAGGAGTATCTCTTTTGGATAGGAAGGTTGGGTGCTGCAGGCTCAGACCTGGAGATGACACGAAGCTGATGCAGAGCTGGGTCTGCCAGGGTTAGGGAGATAGAAGAGCTTCCCTGAACCCTGATGGTCTTTTGGGGTGGGCTGACCTTGGGTGGCCACAGCTGCCTACCCAGCCGCCCTCTGAGGTGAATATCTACTCTGGCACCTGGACCTCTTTCTCTGGGGTTTGTAGAGCTGTTTCTCCCACATTTTCTCACTCCTCTCTCACAGCTGCTGAACAACATCTTCTGCCCTTTCTTACACAGGTTTCTAGAGAGGCTCTACCAACATCACTGGCACACTCAGCTTTGCCACACCAGCTGGAGGTGGCTGTGTCTGCCAGATCAGGTGGCACAACCCCACAACCTTCACAACTCCAGGATCTTCCCCACAGAATCCTCCCCCTCCAAATACCCCTCAGCAACAGGACCTGGCCACAGGCAGCCACTGTTCTATTAATCTGAACAATTTTGCCAAGGATATGGCAACATGGAAACTGACACAGCTGCCAAGTAATTCTCTTCCTTGGGTTTGATTTCCATGTGAAAAACAGAAAGTAGTTGTGGAATAATTAAAGTTACCTCACGTCCCTCATCAGCCAGGCTCCTGCGTGTGAGCCACCCACCTGCACAGTGGAGCATCCCTGGCTCTCCCTTTGCATGCAGACCTTTGTCCCCTTTGTGCTTCCTTAAGGGTCTGGGTGAGAGGTAGGATCTGGCCTCACTTTATATACCATGCTGACTCATTAGAGGGTAATTACTTTAATTGTCACTGTGGGAAATGTTAGCAATGCAATAGTTCATGGGAATCAAGAGAGCAGATGAACAGCTGGGAGCTCTGGGGTGACCAGTCCCCTAACTCAGCACAGTTACACTGCTTACAGCAAGAAAGGAGGCAAATTATGAGACAGTTTCAGACATGCTGAATGAATTTGAGAGCCGTTAGTAAAAAGGAGCCTTGCAAAAAAAAAAAAAAAAAGTTCCATTTAATCTAACAAGCTCATATGGTCACATAAAAACCCAAACCCAAGCCCCTATCTTGTCTGTTTGCTAAGGCTGCTTGACAGACAGCTTGAGCTGTCCTTTGTGGCTATCAGCACAGTGAAACCTCTAGAAGCTCGATGCTCAGCAACCAGCCTATCTGCACATAAAGGCTGGTTCTTCTGTCTCCCAGGGATGCTATCCCAAATCTAGCCCAAGATTGCCTCTTCTGAGAAAGCTGCAGTTTTCTGTGCTGACTAAAAGATAAGGTCTTAATGTTTTAGTAATCAGTAATCTTGGCCCAGTGCAAAGAAACCATGTTTGAAATGTAATTACAATGGGTCTAGCTTTAATTTGAGCTAGAATGCATTTTGAATAAGTTGAACATCAACCAAATGTGCAACATTTAAAATATAGAGGCCTCTTACTGATAAACTGCCTACACTCTCAACTTATGCCAGAGAAGATTTACCCACCTGGAAGAGGACAGGTAATTTTACAAAGCTATTTTTCCTGTAGTTTCTGGGCTAATCTGTCTGGACATCAATCACTGCCTTTTGAAAGAATGTATTGGTAACTCAGAGATGTGTGTTCAGAACTGCAGTGGGAACTTGTCACTTAAAGTCTCACCAAGTGCTGAGCAGCTGTTTGCAGAGCTGGGCACCAAATACTCAATCACAGGAGCAACACCATGGGTAGGCATCAGAAAATCCCTTGAGCTGTTGGATAACCAAGCAGGAAAGTGTGAGTGCAGAAGTCAGGAGGCAGTGTGGCTCTGACCTTGATATATCACTACATATATTTGGATCAATATTTTGCTTGATCACATTTTTTTCTCAGCTTAATATTCCAGTATTGCTGATGCAACATTACAAGTAAATGAGAGAAAAATGAGGTAGAGTTTGACCTCAGGACTTATCAACAGAATGGTTACATTTTTTTGTTTCTTTCATTTGATTTTGTTGGGTTTTCAGTCTTTTTTTCCAAAGACCGGCATAAAAACCTAGCTCAACACTCACATTGAAATTTCTGAAATCCTCTTTAGAGAGCAACTTTTTTTTTTTTTTTTTTTTTTTTGGAATTAAAGAAATTCAGTCTTCCAGACTGAACTAGACAGGTAGACAGTAAGCAGAGAATTATGAACTGTTTTCACAAATAAAGGATGACACTGTTTCGACAGTGTCATTCCTAAGAACAAACAGTCTGTCATCATCACATTTAATCTATCAACCAATTTATGATGAGATTGTACAAATCCTTGCAAAAATGTGTGTAGAAGCTATATTAAAAAAATCAGGTATGGGAAGAACTACCTATACCCATAGGAAACAGTCTCTCAATGGCTATTTAATACAGCTGTCAGCAGGAAACTTCCAGTTCAGGAAGGCTTGATAGCCCAACTTGCCAGAGAAAAACAGAGATCCCAAATTGCCAGAGAAAATTCTTTGCTATTGTCCCTTGGAAAAGCGTTAACGACTGGCAGCTGTGAGCAGAGGCTGGATTCAGGTCTCACTGGACCCCTGGTGTAAGTTGTTACAGCCCTTCCTGGCTGCAGGGTGCTTGTGCCACTTGCAGGGACAGGGTAGGGTGCTGTAGGTGGAATGCCTGGAACGTGGATTTACCTGTGTTCTGTTTCTCCCTTCAGAAAAAAGGTGTATCGGTGGGGACATGCCATTTATCAAAGTTTAAAACATAATCTATTTCAAAGGTTACATTAATACTGAAAATAGCATTTTACACTTTCCGAGCTGCTAGAATTTATTGCAGAAAGAAATTGCACAATGCTCATTCACTTAAAGCTGGAGTGGTTATTTCCACTGTGTGAAACCTGTGTTGGCTGCTCTCTTCTCAAACGGGCATAACCACTGCAAGATCTCCACCACAGCAGCTCCTTGGGCTGGCAGAATGACAGGGCTCTGGACACACTGGTGGGAAGGGGCTTGGGGAAGTCCCAAAGCCCAGCTTCTCCGTCTGAGCAGGGCTGGCACCAACGCGAGATCAGGTCAGCCGTGGCTTTGCCTGGGTGATCTGTGGAAGCCTCTGAGAGTGGCAATTTGGATCTCAGCTAACAGTGTGCTGGGAGAAGAGGAAGTGTTAACAGTAGAAATGATGCTCACATGCTAGAATTAAGCATTTTATTTGGTTTGCTTTTTTGGATGACTCTTTTACTGTGGAGTAAAGAGTTGTAGTGAGATAATCAGTTTGGTACTTTGAAAATCAACCTTCCCATTTCTGATCTAGCAATAAACTTCACCAAAGGAACAGACAGTCCTGCTCCTTCACAGCTAATGTAATTGTCAGCTGTTTGCAACTGCTCCTTAGAAATGGAATTTTTAAAATATTTCAGATTTTAATTGTTTAAAAATAATTGAGTTTAATGTGATATACAGCCATGAAATATTTTAAGTTAGAGCTTGTGCAGGACAAAGAAACAACCATGATGAATGTTAATAGAATCAATTCCTATGCAAATTTTAAATGAAATTTCTCAGATTTCATTGCCAATGGCTTACAAATGTTTACTTTAGATCAGAAATGAGATTCAACGACAACATGTACTGCCTGCTGTATTCAGAAATATTTGTAAATCTCAATAAAGTGTTTCATATCCTCATCATATCAACCCTGGCTATAATACATTTTGCATCAGCAAAATAAAAATATTATAAACTCTCCGGAAATTTTGTAAATTTTGGTTTGCCAATAGTTCTAAAATATTTTTATTGCCACTGATTTCAGCATAATTTCAGCTCAAGCCTAATAGAAAATCCTTTTCTTCAGAGATATTTTGTCTCAGAAAATTTTGTCAGGGGACAAAGTACTGGATCTAGAGATTTAACCTTTTATTAATGGCAAAATGAAACTACTTTCTTAAAAACAAGCAAGAAATCTCTTTGCCCACTGTTTCAATGCACATAAAATGAAAGTCTCTGTACAGCCACTTTCCTGAGTATTCTTCTGAGACTTGTAAAGTACAAAGTCTCATTTTTCCTACACACACAGGGGCACTAAACAAAATCATCGAACAACAACAAAATGTACTACAAAGTTCAATTGATTCAAACCCACTTGAACCACAACAATACCATACCTGGAATCTTTCAAAGAGTTTCAGTAACTATATTTGTGTGCCTTAAGATATAAAAAGCTAAGGAACATTTATTCCTGTCAGTCTTCCTGCAAAGCTTTTGGCACCAGACAGATTTGCAGTTCAAGTAGAAAAACACATAATACTAAAAAACAATACTTTAGGAGGGGTAGTAAAATTATGGATAGCAGAATTCAGACATGCATTTTTTAAAAACCAGGCAGTTACTCAAAAGATTTTATCTCTATGGAGAATAAGCATTGAAGTTACTTAAGCAGAATTTTAGAGACAGAAGCATCTTTCAGCAGAATTTTCTAAAGGAAGCTGCCCCAAACTCATTTTAAAAGCAGTCTCTTTCTTTTTTTCTGGATGCTTGAACACGCTGGAGAAACCACAATTAAGTGTCCTATTATTTCTCATATTTTTAATGGGTACAAATTTAAGTCATGCAACCTGCAAGCTGAGACAGTACTGTACGTGCATTTTGGACTTGGGATATATATATAAAAATTCACAGAAGTTGTAAGTATACCTTTTCTCCCCCACCTTCTTTAGCCATTTCCAGGGATGTGGACTGACCAGAGAATTTCTGTGGGGACGCAAAGGGGCCAGGACCATACATTCCTCTTTCTCAGAAACACGTGCAGGAAATCAAAAGCGTTTGAGTAAATAAGGATAATGCGATTCAGGCAATCTGTAAGTTAATTGCCAGCCGATTTACCGGGGATTTGTAACCTACCTTCCATGAAAAGAGCCCTGTGTTAACTGGGGACCGAGCAGGCAGTGCACAGTGCATAGTAAGCACTTGCGCGCATGTGGATGTGAATGAGGGAACACCGAGGATGGCAGTTCCTGCAAAATTTTCTCATTTTTCACCTTTTTACTCGTTTTAATTTATGCCTTGAAGCTTCCCCCCCCCCCCCATTTATAAAGCATATTTTCATAGATTTCTTGCCTTCCCAATAAAATCCATTGAAAAGCTAGGAGAAGGCAGGCGAGGCGTTTCGCTGTGGTTTCCTTGGCTGTTGGAGAGAAACAGCTGCTGAATATAGTTCCGCAGCAATGGCACGGTAAGCAATTCCTGGGCGAGGAAGCAAGGCTAAATGCGCCTCAGTAAAAGGCTGAACTGCTGCTACCGACTCACTCACCAGCAGCAGGTCCGGGTCAGCGCTGCGGAGCGCCGGGAGGGATGCGGGATCCAGGGAAGGGAGGAGCGTGGTGTGCAGGGGCACGGCGCCGACGGCTCGCTCAGCTTGCAGGGCAGGGCAGGGCAGTGCCCCCGGATCATCACATCTGCTGCAGAACGAGCTGGCAGCTGGCTTCCCTGCGCTTCCCTGCGCTCCGTCACCCCGGCGAGTCCCCACCCTCTCTGCACGCTGGGGAAGCCACAGGGCTTTGTGGGGAGGGCAGGGCCAGGGCGAGCCACAACTTTCACCTTTTCTCCTTTAAGCTGCAGGGGCAGGGCCTCGCCGAGAGCTGCCCCAACCCAACCACGCCGGTAGCGGTGACACTGAGTGGAGGAGAACATCTCCACCTTCCCGAATTTGCAGTCATGGACAGGGCTGGCAAAGCTGGCAGGATGGGATGAATGCCAGCACAGCATGTTAGGAAAGGCTCACCTGGCTGTGATGCCTTCTCTCCCAGTGTCCTGGAGACGGGTATGTTTTCCTTCAGTTCCAAATACCTGCAAAAATGCAGAGGCTTTTCTGAGCCCATCAGAGCAGGGGTCTCACAGGACAGCATGTGGGCATGCCACTGGTGCTGTGGAAGGAGCCAAAGCTGAGGCAGCCATTGTTACACAAGGTCGGAGCACCGGTCCCCAGCTGAGGTTACTGGGCAGCACCAGCCACAGCTTTCCAGGAGCTGTGCTAACACTGGGAGCAGGATCAGTGATGGGCATGACACCTCTCATATGTGCTCCCTGATAGAGCCTTGCTTTCCAGGACAGTTGTAGCTTCCAATAACCCCAAAGATGAGGTTGAGCACACTTTGGGGGATGCTGAAGGAACTCATTCAGTTCTGTTGGCGCCATCCCACGTGATGGCTCTGCCAGAGTTTTGATAAAAGCACGAGCCCATGGAGTCACAATCTTTCTCCTTGGCAGATGACTCAGAAGAGTACACATTATGGATGGTTTCCAGTTAAAATAATGATTTTTATCCTCTCTTTTTCCTAGCAAGACTTATCACTAATTATTAAACAACAAGGCTGCCTGTAAGAGCTCTCCTGGAACAAACACCTCAGGGCCAGATTTTTTAGGTGGCTGTAACTTGGGATAGGTAAGTATATCATTGTTCATGAACCATGCTCCTGAGACCTTGTTCTTTCCTTTATCAACGATTTTATAATAATTAACCCTCTACTGTATTTATATGAGACTTTCAAGCATGCTAGCAGCTAGTGAAAATCATTGCATAGTCCCAGTGGCATTTGAGAAGATGCACATGTGACTGAATAGGTGCAGAAATACTGTTATCTCATTCAGGGAGTGTATCTGCGGCCTGGGCCGGAAATCTCAGCAGATAATTTGTAGTATCAGATCTGGGCTATTCCCAGGCGGCTTGGATGCAGGACTCAAAGGTGTACTACGTAAGGTATTACACTGGGAGGAGTTGTTGACTCCCTTGAAAGCAGAGGCGCTGCAGAGAGGCCTTGACAAGCCAGAGGTCTGGGAAATCACCAACCACATGAAGTTTAAACAAAGACAAGTGCTAGGATGGAGCAACCCTGGATGTACAGACAGACTGGGGAATGAGAGGCTGGAGAGCAGTGCTGTGCAAAGGGACCTGGGGGTCCTGGTTGATGGAAAGTGCAATGTGAGTCAGCAGTGCCCTGGCAGCCAGGAGGGCCAGCTGTGTCCTGGGGGCATCAGGCACAGCACTGCCAGCCGGGCAAGGGAGGGGATTGTCCCGCTCTGCTCTGCACTGGGGCAGCCTCACCTCGAGTGCTGGGGGCAGTTTTGGGTGCCACAATATGAAAAAGACATTAAACCATTAGAGACGGTCCAAAGGAGGACAACAAAGATGGGGAAGGTTCTAGAGGGGCAGCCAGGAGTGGCTGAGGTCATTTGGCTTGTTCAGCCTGGAGAAAAAGAGAATGAGGGGAGACCACATTGCAGGTACAGCTGCCTTGTGAGGGGAATAGAAGGGGCAGGCACTGATCTCTTCTCTTTGGAGACAGTGACAGGACCCCAGGGAATGGCCTGAAGTTGTGTCAGGGGACATTTACGTTGGATATTAGAAGAAAGTTTCTTCACCCAGAGGGTGGTTGGGCACTGGAACAGGCTCCCCATGGAAGTGGTCACAGCTCCAAGCCTGACAAGAGTTCAAGAAGATTTTGGACAACACTCTTAGGTACATGGTGTGGTTCTTGTGACTGTCCTATGCCAGGCCAGGAGTTGGACTTTATGATCCCTCTTGGGCCCCTGCAACTCAAGATATTCTTCTATGAGTTAGGAAAAAACAGAGCACTTGCACAAGATGCAGAGAGAGGTGCTCTTGCTCTCAGCATGACTGGGGCTCATGCTTAAACCAACCAAAAAACAACAACAAAAGAAGATGAAAAACAGTGGTTATTGTGTTTGCACAGATATTTGCTCTACTGTTAAGAGCCAATGTGATTTGGGTTTTTTTAACAGTGAGCACAGGTATCCTTGCAATCGTTTCTGGGTGCATCAATTCACAGTTGCTCCTGTCTTCAGGCATGGAGCAGCCTGTCTGAAGGAAAGCCCCAGCTGATGCTTGCATTAGAGTCTGAAACACTGAGTGAAAGGAATTCAGCCTGCCTTTATGCAGTTTTGGGAACTGGCCAGGAGCAATTTAATTTCACTGGGAAGTTTTCTCTCTTAGACACATGTATAAGTGCATCTGAAGGGACTGTGTTATCAACTCTGATAGCTGCTGAGATGCTTTATGGTCTTGTATAAGGATAACACAGAGCCATTCACACTCAAATTAGTAATAAAAGAAATGCACTGTAGGAACACAATTCCTCAGAGTTAAGGTTACAGATTTCATTAGGGAGAGACCGCACACTCTGGCATCTCATCAGCTTTGCTGCTGCAGGGCTCCCAAGGAGATCAGGTGGACACAGGGCTCATGTACTGCTGTGCCCTCAGGAGTGCAAAACTTAGTAATAAATTCTACCCTCATAAATGCTTTTCAGTCTTACTGTCTCCAAGGCCGTGCTTGCCCCAGGTGCTTATTTGTCAGATAAGAATTCATGACAAGTGTTCATAAATTTTTCCTCATCTGTCTTTGGGAAAACCTGTGGTGTATTGCAGGATTACTTAATGTTAGTAACTGATTAAACACAGAGTTCAACCTTTCACACTTGTGTTTTGTGCTTGGTCAGATGTGAGGCACACCCACAACATGCAGCTGACCTTTGGTCAGTTCACAACACATAAACCCTGAGATGTTACACACACCATAAGTGAGGTATCCTCTTATCAGACAATGCTTCCAAGCAGCTTCCATGTGCTGTTTAAATATTAAATCTGGCAGAAGGTCACCACCAGCTGTCCATTAACCAAAACAAAAGGTGCAATCTGTGCAGCAGCCACACCAGCCAAGGTAAGGTCCTGGCCTCTGCCCCTTCTTTGTTTAGAGTTGAATGAGGCTCTGCACTTGCACCTCAGCACTGGGGGACAATGTTGAAAAACATAATAAAAGTTTATTACAAGGAAGAGAAGAAAACACATCTTCTATGAGTAATTGCTACTGAAAGACTCAAGGTGATGAACCTCAAGGAAGGTATGTAGAGGTTGAAGCTAATGTTGCTCAATATGATGCTCACCAGGAATTCTCCTGAGCTGCAGATCAGGCTGGTGTGGAACAGTACAGTATTTCCAGCTCAGTGTCAAACCTCTCAGGAATCATTTGGTCTGCCTCATTAGCTCCAGAAATAACATGATGAGCCTTTCCCCTGTAAGGCTTAACATTCCCATATCAAATGACTGCAACTGTGCCCCAGAAAAGTACCAGTTAAATCACTGTGATGTTAATATCACACATTTTACTCGAGTGGGAGGTTTCCTAGAAGGTTCCCTGATGCTCAGAATGAGCTGCATTTCACTGATATGTTCCAGCCTCCTGAATTTAGGCTTAGAGCTATACGCCTCCACAACCCTGCTTTGTCTTACAGGTGTTTTGACTACCTTGCTTTTCAGGCCAAAACCTGGCTTACTTGAGAATTAACATACCTAGGAAATATCTAAGAGCTCTCTTTCCTCTCAGTGAACACAACAGTCCCTTAAGCTGCTAGCACCAACTTCTTCTAACACCTCTCCATGTCTGCAGTTTTTTTCCTTCCCACCTCTCTGATTTCTTTGAGACAACAAGTCCCAGGGAGGGAGTGCAAGCACTGCACCCTCTGTGAAATGTCCCAAACACAAACAAAGGGCAAGGACAACTTGATAGGTACCCTCAGAGATTTTACATCCATTCATGGCTGTTCTAATTTGTACCAGCGACTGAGGTGTTTCCTTCTCACTGCTAAATTGCTGTGATATTGTGCCAGAGCAGAATTGTCCTGTCATGGGGAAATTTCCTGTGGACAAACGGCAGCAGCAGCAGGGCAGTGCTGAAGAGCTGTTCCTCCTTCGTGAGCTGGACTGTGAAACACAGAAGCAAGTGGAACTCTCAGCATCCTTCTTCCCTGGTGCCCTCTAGTGACTGACACTGCTCTCCCGACTCATGCTGCACAGATTCCTGAAACACAAAGCTGCTTACGGGCCAGGACCGGGGGAAGAAAAGAAATAGTATCGAGTTTGTCCATTAGCAATAGTGTGGGATGTGAAATTTGGTGGTCTGGTTTACTTCCCTGTATTTCATGCAGGCAGCACCACCACTGCTCTGCCACAAAAATGAAGGAACAGCAAAAGAGCTTCTTGGAAATGTAGAGAATCCCCCTGGAAAAGAAGGAAGGCTGTTTCAGGAGGGGCTTGCATTAGTTGTGCTTTTACCACCATCCACTACATCAACACTCACACTGTGCTAGCCTTGAAGAGAGAAGAGCTTCAGAGAGTGCCTGATCTGATGCCCAGGGTCATGCCTCACCACATCATCTCATGTCCCTGTGGGATCAGTGCAGAGCTGGGGACTTTTAGCTTGGAAAAAAAGAGGCTCAGGAGAGACCATATTGCTGTCTACAACTACATGAAAGGAGTTTGTAGAGAGGTGGGGATCAGCCTCTTCTCCCAGGTAAGCAAGTGACAGGATGAGAGGAAATGACCTCAAGTTGTGCCAGGGGAGTTTTAGATGGGATATTAGGAGAAATTTTGTCATGGAAAGGGTGGTCAGGCATTGGAAAAGGCTGCCCAGGGAAGTGGTGGAATCACCAACCCTGGAAGTGTTAACAAAATGTGTGGATGTGGCACTTGGAGATGTGGTTTTGTGATGACCATGGCAGGGGTAGGTTGATGGTTGGACTCGATCTTGGAGGTGTTTTCCAACCTCAACAGTGTGCTTTGTGGGACAGGCTGTCTTCCATTTCTGAGAGCCCCTCAGACTGTTTGCAAACACCCTCCCCAGACTTAATTTCTGCCTCTGGAAGCAGTAGGATCATCCCTTCTCTGGAGTGTGCTTGGAGCCCAAATAGCTCAGGGCTTCAAATATCCTGAAGTGGAACATCCATTGCCTGTAATCAGCATACCATGTCCAGGAGCTGGAATGACCTGAAACTCAGGAGAAACCCAAGTGTCCCTAACCCAAGGTGTAACAAGGGGAGGAGGTCTTTTGGCAAGAGCATCTTGTACCTCAATGGCAGAGCAGCCAGAACTGTGATTTGGAGCTGGAGCTGGAAGATGCAGGAGTTGAAATCACTTAGATCATCAAATACCTTGAGCTGTAAGCAGCTGGAGCATCCATCAGCCAGAGCTGTGAGAACCAGAAGCATCTCTAATCCAAAGTGTCCAGTAGCTGGAGTTCCTATCAGCTGGAACCGGGGTGTCTTTCATCCCAGAGCCACATGGGCTGTCCCCTACAGGGAGCTCTTCCCAGCAAGGAGCCTGGCCTCTTCCTTTGGGGATTAAATACATCACATGTTCCTCACTGTGTGGAGGGTCTCTCTCAGTCCCATTCCTGACAGCAGAAGTGAGATGAGGGTGACCCTGGCCCTTCTGGGCAGCCATGCTCTGAGGGACCGCAGGCTGTGGGTGCAGGTGAGGCAGCAGCACAAGGCAGGGGTGCCCCCTCTGTACCTAAAAAAAGGAGAGACACCAGTCAGTCAGAGCTCCTGGGAGCACACCCCAGAGACCCTCAGGAGATACCTGTCCCCCTCCCCATCCAGAAGTATCACATCTCTCCCAGAAGGGCAGCCCAGGAAGGGCATCTTACTTAAAACAACCTCCCCCCTGCCGCTAAGCAGGGTGCATTTCACCCCCACTGTGTGCACAGGGACTGTACCCACAAACACTGAGCTGTCCCCAGCACTACAAAGAACTGCTGGCAATGGGGTGCAGCTGGGCCAGACCTCGACAGCTCTTGGTTCACCTTCCCTGAACTCCCTTCCCAGCTCCCAGCCCTCCAAATGCGAGGCACAGACTTCGTGGGTGGGGCTTTGGTCTGGGGGGCTGCGGCACTGAGCCTCTTCTGGCATTGTTTGCCCCCACATGCATTCACACAGAGGCAGCAGGGCCAGACCCAGCCCAGCCAGTCATGGCTCTGCTGGGCTTCTCCCACCCTGGCCAGCAGCAAGAGACCCCCTTGACAGCGTGGCTGGGTGTGGGGCTGTTTGGTCATCACTTCGGGCACTCACCGGGCATTGCCTGCAGCTCCTGTGTCCCGTGACACTCCTTGGACGAGGTAGGCATTTGTGCCTCTCACCCAGGCTTGGGGCTGGCTGCTCCTGGCTGCTCCTGGCTCCTTGCTGCACCTTCACAGCACTGCCTGTGCAAACAAGAGCCCCGTGAGGACACAAGGGCAAAGCTGGGGCGGGAAGGTCCTGTCTCAGCACCAGCAAGGAAAACGATCACCACAACGATCCTGGCCTCGAGGGAGGCATCACAAGGAAACCACAACGATCCCGGCCTCAGCAAGCTGGCAGCGGCCTGAGGGAAGGTGGAGAAGCATAATGCAGGACCCCTCGAGTCGGAAGGGAAGGTTTAACATCACTGCCAGAAACGCCTCGGGACCAGGAAAATATCCCTGTTCCGGCCATCCCTCGTCCCTTAAGCAACCGCGGGGCACGAGGACAGCCCAGGGCTGACTCCGACCGGGAATTGCTGGTACCGAGGTGCCTTACCTGGGAGTGCTGCGGGCACGTCCATGTCCCTTGATGTCCCTGGGACATGCGGTCCATCCCAATGGCGCTCAGCCCGAGAGACCCCGGTGCTCCTGGGGCAGGACAGATGAGGAAGTGTCGAGTCCTGGCACATGGCGCTAGAACAGCCTGCAGGGATCTCACGGGAGAAACGGGATCCCTGCGGAAAAACCGAGCTTGTCACGCCCCCTTGTGTGCGCCAGGAGGGTGGAACACCGGGAGCGACTGGCTGAGCCGTGCGACAGCCGGAGACCGGCCGCGCAGGGACCGGGATACGGGCGGCTGCAGCTCTGCGTTTGTACGGCTCCGTGATGTGGATCACCTGCCACAGGAGGCTTTTCCTGCCTGCCTGCTACTGGCAGCAGTTTGGCAAGGGTCGTGCTGGTAGCACCTCAAATAGGTATGCCTACACATAAGTGGTCATGAGTACGTACTTGCTTTAGTAGTGGCCATATGTGGTAACTTTTAATAAAGAAATCCACAGAAAAAAAACCTCCACGTCGTTGTGTCTGCTCAGCAGCCTCCTGGCTGCTTCTGGCTCACGGTGGAGGACACAAGTCCTTACGGGGTTCATGGCTTTGGTCCCCGATCCCAATGGACCAACCCCTGCATGCACTGGAGGAGAAAGAGACTGGGAGAGGAGACTCCATGATCAAGGATGGGCCTAGGGGTGGAAGTACGTTAGCAGGAATGACTGTCAGGGAAGCCCAAAACAGCCATCACTGTGAGAGGAGAGATGGGGGCAAGGGGTCTGCACTTGTCCCTGGAAAGAGGGGACCTCAGCACGCCTGGCTGTGTGGCTTTGAAGCCCTTGATCCTGGGTGGTCTCAGCTCATCCATGAGCTCCTGCAGCAGCAGGGCTGCTGCTGAACTGGCCACCTCAAACCAGGCAGCTGCCTGTGCTGTGGGCTGGGTCTGAGCCCAACTCTGCTCTGTGCTTGGCAGGATGCATGTGGCAGGCATTTAGTACAAGCAGCCAGAAGGGAGCAGAGGTGACCCAGCATGCCCATGGTCACCCGTGACATCTGTCCCCACAGCAAGGACACTGTCAGCTCCCAGCTCTGGCTGACACCACAGCACAGCCTCTTTCTCCTGCTTCTCTCTGCACACGTTTATGCATGTGAACACAGCTGTAGGCACAGTCAGCAGCGGCACAGCCTCACCCCTGCACACCCGGGGCAACTGCAACAGGAGTGGTGATGGTGCAAACAGGGGAGTGGAAAAGGTATTTTTGAATAAATCACGCTCCTGTCCTGAAGGTGCCAGCACAGAAGCACAGACATGACAGAGCCTCCGGGCCCCCTGCACCCCACTCTGGGCAAAAACCACCTTTTTCTGTTCACAGCAATAAACCTTAAATCAATCTGGGCCAGAGTAACCCCAGTCCCAGACTTACCTCTTCCCTGTTTGTCACCATGGCAGGCAATGGATAAACTCTTGCACCCCTAAGTCCCAGCTCTTCCACCACAGCATATTACACCCAACACCCACAGCTGCAGGGGTCTGACCCACAGAGAAGCAGCTCCCATGTGATGGTCTCTTGACAATGTTTGTGTGGGGAAAGCAGAATGAGACTGGGAATCTCACAGCATCATCATCACTCCCCACTTGTGTCTTGGTGCTGGGGATAGTCCAGGCAGCAGTCGGGATGGGATCGCTGCTCTTTGCCCTCTCTGAGCAGCAGGCGATGGTGTCACCAGATCTGCACATTAGCGGTGTCCACAGAGAAGTTGATCCCATAGCAGATTTGGCGTTTGTTTTATTTTCTCCTCACTGAATTTTGTGGTCTGGCCTCATTCCGGTGTGGGTGTTCAAGGGAAAGCCTCCTTTACCTGACAATCTCATCATGGCTCTAACCACAGCCTAGAAAAGTACAGCACTGATTCTGGTGCTGCAGAAGGACACAGAGACAAAAAAATAACAACACACGGGCAGAAAGACAGGCAGTGCTTTTATTGTTGGCATTACCCAGGGAAGAGGGAATCAGGCACAGCGAAGGCAAACTCCTCATGGTGCGTTTCCCAGCATCCAGGGCAGCAGCAGCTCCTGCCTGCAGTGGCTCCACAGAGTGCACTGAAGATGGCAGCATCTGCAACGGGACAGGAGAGGAGGATCACCCTTTCCTTAACCATTTCTGCTCCGTCGCCACAGCAACCCTGTGTCTGGAGTCAGGTGTCAGTGCAAAGGGAGACCGCGGGAAGGCGCTGGGCGCTGTGCAGCAGTGAGATAAAGCAGCGCCAGCACCCCCAGCTTACCAGAATATGCCCTGAGCCCTTCTCCGGTTGATGTCTCTCTTCAGCTGGCAGAGTGAGCACGGGGTGCACCAGCAGACAGTGCAATAGTCTCCCAGGATGGAGCCCTATGGAGTAAGGGACATTGCATGAATAACCCCTTCGCACACCAACCTTTAAGCCTTTCAGCCTTTCTATTTTGCATCATCAGCACCCCTGGGCAGCTCACCCGGGCCCTGCAGCACACTGTTGCTCTTATTCAGCAAGGACTGGGATGAAGTGGTGTGTGGTGGGATTATCTCCAGCTCACAGTGGTGAGGCAAATGTGTCCCTGACTCCTGGCCTGCTGGGATGCCCATGCAACTCCTCACTTCTGCCCTTCCCCTTGGGCACCCCTTTTCTCCTTCCCTGAGCCCCCACCCCAGCACCCATCCCATGGCTGGGATGGGCCCTGAGCTGGTCACTGACCGGGATGTTGTATCTGGTGCGGTACAGGGTCCTCATGGCCACACTGGAGCCACACAGGCAGCACTCGTTCATGTCCCCAGCCACTTGGCAGTCCAGGCAGGGGAGGCAGAACGTCCCACAAAGACCTGTGGGACAGTGAGAAGTGGGCTTGGCTGATGGGTGCAAAGATGGAGGAAAGGGGGGAAAGCCAGCCAGGAGCCATGGCTCTTGACATCAGGCAAGAGCTGCTCTGCCTCCAGTACCCACGGGAGTGGGGTTTGCAGCAGGGTAATGCTGCAGGGTAAAACACCAGGAACACATCATGAGCAACAGCAAGGAATGAGGGGTACATGTGTACTCACACACGCCTAAGTCAGAGCAGCAGCTCAGCAGCCCTGTCTGCCACTCCCCCGGCTGTTGGACAACTGAAAACTGGGGTTGGACTGTAACCACGGTTTGAGAGGCCATTGCCAGCACAGGGTCAGGTCCCTCCGGGCAGCTCAGGGTCTGGAAGGAAAAGCCATCAGAGGAAGATGCTGCAGGTCTTTCTGAAGTGGGCGTCTTGCTCAGGCTGCTGCATTTAAAGATAGAGCTCCCTGGGGAGTCCCCACTGCCAGGGTACTGCCACCCTCACCACAAAGTGGAGGCACAGCTCTGCCAGAAGCTGCCACTACCCCCCCAGAAGCAAAGCCCTCCTCAAAACCAGTCTCTAACCAAAGGCAGCAGCAGCACATCATCCCTTGCCTATGCAAGTAAAATGCCTCTGTGAAAACAGAGGTCCTTCTGCTTCAGAACTGCAGTGCTTCAACACCTCAAACCTGTCTTGTCATCTCCAGGTCATCTTTCATCATTGTCTGCATAAAATTGTCTGCATTTTGGGCTGGTTTTTTGGTTTTATTTTTTTTGTTTATGATCACAGTCTCCCAACACTACTACTGCTCAGTTCTAGCTCCCCCAAGCTCTCAGGAGTCACCTTAATCTTTGCTTTGTTCTGTGAGGATCTCAGCCTATTTGCTTCCCCCTCTCCCTTCCTTCTTCTCTTGCCTTCTTAGTGTGCTTCAAGGCAGTGGGTTTTCCTTTTCTCTTTCTATCAGCCTAAGCCCTGTCACCAGTTCCTATCCCTCCTCCACTTGACTGTGCCAACACCTCATCCTCCTCTTCCTCAGTCTCCTGGGGTCACCATGGCCTGTGGAGTTGGGGCAGCACCCTCTGAGGGCAGGAAAGCTCCTGCCCCACAGCACCATCCCCAAAATCACCTGACCAATGTAACAACTCCACCTGCACCTCCATCAGGGGCCCCTTCCCTCCCTGCCACCCCTGCAAGGCACAGTACTAGCCTCTGCCACTCTCGCTTTTGTTTTGGAGCTTTAACTAAAACAAAACAGAACTGAAAAAAAATAGAGGCTGCTCCCACAGAAGTTCCATGCAGACACACTCCCAGCCCTGTGCCCAAGTTCTGCACGACTTTGTTAAGCACTCTAAGAGGATTGTTTTCACATCAGAATTGCACATTTACACGAAGTTAAATATTAAACAGCACAAGAAATGTGGTGGAACCATTACTGTGCCCAGCACTCAGACGATGCCATTGAGCTCATTACCCACATCGGAGAGGCACCAGCTGCGGCATTGCATTTGTACTGACTAACGCCAACAGGTGGCAAACGAGTGGCCCAGCCAGCAGCTCCTGTGGCTCCCCAGTATTTACAGACTGTCCCAGGCACAGCCTGTCGCTGTAGGGCGAACCCTGGTTCCTGATGGTCACAGGAAGAGGAAAAAGATTGCTGAATTATGGTGAAAGAGGGAAGAAAGCTGGTAAAAATCTCCACATGATTTGCTCCTTTTTGCAGCTTTCTGCAGGCAGTGGAAGCATGGCTGGGCTGTCCCTGTCTGTGACATCTGAGAGTGCAGCAGGGGACACTGCATCCACTGTCCCTCTCCGGATGTCTCCTGGCCCTGCCCTGGCCAGTTGGCCCTGTTGATTCATCCATGAGACCCCAGGTAATTCCCACCACCTTTGCAGCCAATGTAACACCTCCTGGCATGCCGAAACAGCAGCCTCTTCAGGAAGCCTTGGCACACGATGATTTAAGAAGTAAGCGCCAGGAGGGGTAGGGGAGGAGACAGACCATGGACAGGCTGTGCAGTGGTAAGCCCAGCACAGGACTCCCAAGCAGGGACAGGGATGTCCAGCAGCAGGCAGGACCACAAGGACCACAGGGAGAAATGTGCATAGGAGCAACAGCAGCAAGAGAAGCTCTAGGGGCAGGATCCTTCCAGTCAGGCTTCCCCTTCTCCTCCCAAGGTACAAGCACACCACATCCCTGCATGGGTGGAGGCTGCAGTGCAGAGCTTCTGGAGAGCCTCTGCCACACACTCCTGATACAGGCCCAAGCCCAGCACACCAAATGCGTCACAATTCTAGAATTCATAGTCCCATGTCATCACCAGCCATGCTGGAATGACTGATGGGGACAAAAGGACCCCGAGGTGCCTGCAGCCACATTGCACTGACATCCCAGCTCATAAAGCAGCATCTACAGGCACATGTATATGTGCCCAAATGAGCAATACAGAGCAAAAGCTGCTGTCCTCTATCTTTGTTCCCCACATCTGTCAAGATGCCATCAGCAGTACCCACCATGCAGTTTTCCAGGTAGAAAACCTCACCTTTGTTTCCAGCCCTTCCCTTCCCCAGCCTCACTGCTTCAGCCACGAGCAGTTTCCATGCCACAACCAAAGCAAAGCCGTGCCATACCTCCTTTCCAAGCCGTCCTTGTCCCAGCAGATGCGTCTTTTTCCTGGTTCTTATACTTTATATGCTCTCTGCAAATGACCTCTGCTCCCTCTGACTAACAGAGCAAATGCCAGCTTAAGTGCAGCTTTGCACAATGACAGCTTCCCTGCTGCTTTCCTGCTGCCCGCCCTCGCCTTTCCGCACCCAGGTGCTCTCCAGGCCCAGAGCCCCAGTGGGAGAGGTTTCCAGAGAAGGCCAGTTTGTTTCCAGGCTCCTGTGCTGCCCTAAGCCATGCGCTGCTGGAGGTGCAGCCCCTTTCCTTCATCAAACCTGAACATCCACAAGAACTGCCTGGAGATGCACTGGGTGACACAGAGGTGGCCTCTCTTAGGCTAAAAATGCATTTTTCTTTTGTCAGGGATCATCCACAGGACGGTCTGGGCCATCTGGGGTTTAAGCAGCTGGGAGTGCCATCACACCCACCCCGTGGCATGGGCAGAGCCACTACCTGCCCTTCAAAAGTTTTGTGATGAAGGTGAACTTGAGAGTGATGGAGAGAGGGTGAATGCAACTGACACCTTCTGGACGGGAATGCAGGGCTTACAGCCCAGTGCAGACAAGTGGGATCTGTAAGGCCATGCAGGAAGATGGCACTGCTTGTCCATGGAGAGGACACAGATAACCCACGACCCTGACAGGTTTTCTTACTGCAGGTGGGAAGGAATTCATGCTCAGGGTCCATGTCTCTGCAACATCGAGGTGAGCTGGTGCCAGGCAGCCCCAAATCCCCATGCCTTTATACTCAGAAAGGTGGCACTGACCAACAGCCCTGGACAGCCACCTGGGCCACCACAGCAGGGACAATGCTGGGTGGCCTGCAGAAGTCACTTGCCTGCAGGAAGACCCAGCTCTGTCCTAGAGCAGTAGTCATTTTCCCAAATTTTGCAACTTGGAAGAGCGACACCGACTCCTTCAATGTATTAAATATCCTTTTTAAAAGCTGATCCAATAACCAAATACTAGTGAAAGTCTCTCTCTGCAGCAGGCACAGGGAAACCCCAACTGCACCAGGGGCTGCTGAGATGGCTGAAGCAGAAGGATGGGTGCTCTCAGGTGGTGCAAGACTCACATACACAGAGGTAGGAAGAAAAACTCAAAACTTTATTGCTGCAGTTAATTAGGGAAAATAAAGTTCCATCAAGGCAAGCCCCACATGGTTCATTTCCCAACAGTCAGTGCCTCGTGCTGGCAGCAGCTCCAACTATGCAACGAGGATGGCAGCATCTGCAACAGAATGGGAGAGGAGCATCAGGGAGTGGGGCTGTGCCTCGCCACACCCTGTGTCCCCCCAGTCCTTCCCCCTCCACCCGGTCCCCAGTAACATTTTGTTTCAGGATGGGTCACTTATCACCTATCCACTGCCACCTATAAGATATCCTCTTATCACCTATTGCCACTCCCCACTGCTGCAAACTTTGTCCCATGTCAAGATGTTGGCAGGACAGGCTCCGGAAAGCCACTTGGCTGTGTGTGACAGCAGCTTTATGGACCAGCACCAGCACCCCCATCTTACCAGAATATGCCAAGGTCCCTCCTGCGGTTGATGTCTCTCTTTATTTGGCAAACGGAGCACACAGGGCAACACAGGGTGACACAGAAGTCAGAGCAAATGGACCCCTGTTAGGGAGACACTGGTTAGGGACAGAGGCTTCCCAGAAGCCATGCTCTGGCCAAGAAGATGTTAATCACATTCCAGGTCAAGTACTCTTTTTTCTTGGCTGGCTGCAGCATCCTGAGTAGCAAACACTGAAGCCCTGGGCTGGCAAACCCCAAGCACCAAGGAAAGGAAGGAGGGAGCCTTTATGGAGGCTGCAGACAGCTACTTATCATTTGGCTTCTGAGGTTCAGACTGGGAAGAAAAACGAATACAGGAACAGACAATTTGGGCAAAGTGAACTTGGGCCCCCGTGGTTTGCACTAGGGATGGCACCAACTGCCTACCCCACAGGAAGAAGCACACCCACATATGTACTATCCACCTTTCTCCCAAACTTGATTATGGATCTTTATCTGTGTTAAACAACTTCACCTATTCTTTAGTCAGCACACAGTTATCTCAAGTCTTTCCCATCTTTCAAAGCTCAAAGGGGGAAGCAGCAGCTGAGGTGGATACAAATGGGGAAAAAAGGGGGAGTGGAAATCACTGCTGCCCTGAGCCCATCCCTTAAGCGCAGAGAGAGGGGCCTCAGGGGCACCTCATCTTTTGGGCTCATAGCAGGGTGAGGGGGCAGGCTCAGCACTGACCGGGATGTTGTATCTGGTGCGGTACAGGGTCCTCATGGCCACGCTGGTCCCACACAGGCAGCACTCGTTCATGTCCCCAGCCACTTGACACGCCAGGCAGGGGAAGCAGAACATCCCGCAGCAGCCTGGCAGGGGGAGAAACACAGCACTGGCTGAGGCTCTGCCCACCCGCCCGGAACCACTGGCATCAGCGGAGCAGCTGGGAGAGCCAGGCTGCACGGCTGCACAGTGGCACCACCCAGCCGGGCAGCAGGGGCGAGGAAAGTGTGTCCCAGGCACTCACAGACACCACAGTCGGTGCAGCAGTCCATCAGGCCTGTCTGCCACATGCACCTCGAGACAGGGCTCACGGCCCCGCCAAACTGAGGCTGGATCGTCACAACGGTTGGGGCAGCCATTCCCAGATCCTCTTCTGAAAGAGACAGGAAACAGGACAGTCGGTGAAAAACCTGTGGTCAGTCTGAACCTCCAACCAAACTGGTGGCTATCACCCTTCAGCATGGCCTTTTGCCCAGCTCTCTTGCAGCCACTGGAGGTGATAAAGCATCACCATATCTTGCCTGCATTTGTATATTTCAAGGTTTTCACATTTTCTGCCATTTTATCCAGCCTTCAAAATAGCATCAAGCCACTGGTGTTCCCCACTCCACCCCATAAAGGCTTTGCTACCGCTTAGATGCAGCTCATTTCCCTTGTGCTGAGCTGGGCAGTGAACCCAGGCTAAAGGGAGCGACTTGGGCATTCTGGTTGTTGGACTTGGCATATTTTACATAAGACGGCTCTGGCATGTGCACAGAGCATGTGTGCGAGGAGCCAATTCAGTCTGCACTCAGACATTTTAGTATGCCTCACCTCTGGTTGCAAGGGCTGTCAGAGGCATGTGGGGGCAGGGAGCGTCCACTTGCCGCTTGCAGGAGGCAGCCAGGAGCGGGGGAAGCCTCCTCTCTGCCGAGACTTGGCCGGGCAGGAGCCCACACGAGGCAGGCAGGAGGAGACACTGCGGAGGGACTGCTCCGATCAGGCCGCGAAGGGGTCTCCAGCAACGGGCGGCACAGGAAAGTTGGACGGGGCCCGAGGACAGGTTCCCTGTTCTCGGGCAGCCTTTCGGAGGGGCCAGGGGGGTGTAAAACCCAGCTGCGCCAGGGCTCGCTGCTGCTCGCTCGGGGGGGCTCGCTCTCTCCTTTGCCCCGGCCCCAGCCCCAGCCTGCCCTCTGGCTCTCCTGCCCGCTCTGGCTCGCCCTCGCACCTGCCCTGCCTTCCTGTGCCCCTGACCGCCGCCTCGCTGCTTCGCCCTGCGCTCCTGCCCGGGCTGCCTGTATCCTTCCTGCCCCGCCGCCCCGACCCAGCCGTCACTGCCCGCCCCGCCGCCCCAGTCCAGCCCGTCGCCACGACCCTACCCGGGGTGCTGCTGCTCCCGTCCGAGCTCCCACTCACCACGTGTCCGGTGCCGTCGCCGCGGGAGCCGCGCCTGCGGAGCCGCGCCCCTGCGGGAGCCGCGCAGGCTCGGCCAGGCCCAGCCCGGCCGCGGGCAGGCAGCGGGCACAGCCCCCAGACACCGACAGCGCTGCCTGCCTCGCTGGGGTAAGGCCCTCTTCTTCTCCCTGTCCCCTCTCTCCTCTCCCCCAGTCCTTTTCCATTTTCCTTTCTGCTTTTCTGTCTTCTCTAGCCGTCTTTCGCTCGGGCAACTCCTTTTCCTTCTTCTTTTGTTGTCAATAAAAGGTTCTCAGATACAGTGTTTGCCTCGTCTGGCCTCATTCCGTTCCCCACCATCCACTTTTAAAAGAACTCCCCCCAGTTCCCCACAGTAGAACGCGACAGTGCTCGCGTCCACAGGGAAGCACTTGCGGACTCATTTCCTCATAGCGAAGCCAGCCTCCACACAAGAGAGGTACTACCAAAAACTCGTATCTCTGGTTTCTTGACATAGGGAGCCAGAAAGGCAGAAAATCAATGTCCAAAGTCTGACACCCTCCTTGCCTTCCTGTGGTTAAGCAAGCAAGTAAACCTTGAAAATCAGTAAGGTTTTTCAGGTATGAAATAATAATAATGATGATGATTATAATAAGAATAGCAACAAGAACGATTCCTCTCTGCTTCTATTTCCCTAGCCAAGAAAAAAAGCATAGAATATTCTTAGGTAACATTTCAAAGAAAGTTTGGGCTTGGGTGAGGTTCTCTGAGGTAACTCCCTGCTCACATTTGCTGAGACTTTTTTTCTGTACGTTTGGTTGGTTTTATTTCTTAGGAACCGCAGTTTGACAAAGACAGGCCCACCCGGCTCCTCCTCCCGTTGCTTCTGAGCTCAGAAGCCAGAAGAGAAACTGAGATGAAGGAGTGATACTGGGGGAGGGGGAGCACCTTCTTTCTCCATCCGTTGGAGTAACACGTGCTTCTCCAGAAATCCCACTCCTGGCTTCAGCTGGCATCACACGCCAGCCTGCAAGCCCAGCTGGTACCAGTGGTACCAGGTGCGAGTCCAGAGGGAAGTGCAACATCTCTGCCTACCCCCAGCTTCCCTCTGCCTGCCCACAGCAGTGCCACCGACATGGGGTGAATCTCTCTACACTTTTACAAATGCATGGTGGTCTGTACACGAGTATTATCCACCTATTTTCTCCTCTCCTTGCTGGAAACAATAATGAGGAAATTGAAGCACAGCTGCTCTTGCCACCAACAGCACACCCCACTGAAGGGACAGCAAGCATACCGGGAGACCAGCCATCAAAAGCCATCAATATCCGAGCTTCTAGCAGGACAGCCCAGTTTAAACAGAGAGTAAAGTACCAGTCAGATTCCTTCAACGCACATACACAATTGTGTTAGCAGCAGAAAGCAGCAAGCAAAGGTAAACTCTCCATAATCCAGCTTTTGTGTACAGCTTTTTAAAAGCCCCCTCCCCCCACTTCCCCAAGTAAGGTTTGCCAAATAGTTTGCTTCATATTATGCGTTAAACAGGAAAAAAAGAAAAAAACCACCCCTACTTTGACACTATTATCCCACTTTTCCCAGGCTAAGAAGTTACTAATATTTCCATGCTTTTAGAGAACTAACCTGGTGAGCAGCCTTGGTCAGTGCAGGTTTCCTCTCCAGCTGGGACCCTGTGTAAAGAGACTCTGGTGAAGATGAAACTAAATGTGCTCCCTCAGATGTTCCTATTGGCAGCCAGCAGTAAAAAAAGTGTAATGAGTGGGAGGTAACTTGAAGGGGGAGGACAGGAGCTGTGTCCTGTCCTTACAACCACAGGCTTAACACATGCAGAGCACAGTGATTTATTTTTGCTTTTCCCAGGATTCTTCTTTGAAAAACAAAAATGGTTGCACGTTTATTTTCTTATTCCCTTGACTTTGCCCACATGTTGTTGCTGTTTGGGGGAGAGCAGCTCTGAATGATGCACTTTCATTGGGACAGACATTTAGGTTTTCATTTCTTACAAAATATACCCCACATGGAGGCTTTCTATAAAAATTAGGCTGATTCCCTAAGTGCTTGTCACAAACCATGTAGCCCAGCCACCATAAAATTAACTTACCATACACACATAAATGTCCCTTTATGAGATACTAATATTTACAGTTTCTGCACTAACATGCCCCACATATGTAACCACTCATGCCCTGTGCAAGTCGACACAGTTTTGGATGTACTTCCACATTTTGTAGAGAACCTGTGGCACCAGGACAGCACTTCTTGTTTCCCAGCAGGATGCACAGAGCATGCAGAGATCCCAGAGAGGATCTGGGTGGCTGCTTTCTCAGGAGCAAGTCAAGTTCAGTGTGTCCCATTGGAAGCACTGATGGTGAGGTTCCCTGCTCTCTCGCCCTCATCAAGAATGGGGAAAGGCGAAGCTGGGGCTAAACTTCAATGTAGCAGCTTTGTCAACAGGCTGGAATTTATAGTGCTTTAAATGAAGCCTTTTACCAGTAGTGCTGCTGAGAAAACAGGGAGCTGTGCCCTGAAATGGCTCCCTTGGCCTCCAGCAGCTCCAAAGTTTAACTGTTGCTGTCCCTGCTTCACAATGGGGCTGCCTGGCCACTCCCTGGCCGGATCACACACAGTAGGTGTTTTGTGTAAGAGCATTGCAATAGGCTGCGGAAATGGAGGTTTGCAAACAGGTGTAAATCAGCAGATTCAGCCTGGAAGAGAAGATGCCTGACATCCCACCGGCTGGCTGGATGATGCTTATGACCTAGGAATCTGCTGGGGAGGAGGGAAATGGGAAGCTGAAATGCAGTTGGATTTTTTAGGTGGTAAGAGGAAGGGGCTCCAGAGTGACCCTAGAGTATCTTCCAGTACCTAAAGGGAGGTACAAGAGAGCTGGAGAGGGAATTTTCACAAGGGTATTTAGTGACACAGCAAGGGGAAGTGAAAGAGGATAGGTTTAGATTAGATATTACAAAGAAATTCTTCATTGTTAGGGTCATGAGGCACTGGCACAGGTTGCCCAGAGAAGCTGTGGATGCCCCATCCCTGGAAGTGTTCAAGGCCAGGTTGGATGGGGCTTCAAGCAATCTGGTCTAGTGGAAAGCATCCCTGCCCACAGTATGGAGTTTGAAACTAGATGACCTTTAAAGTCCCTTCCAAACCAAGACATTCCATGATTACTTCCAAGAAGACAATGGAAAAATTCAGCTGGAATTAATATTCACCAATTTAACATGTACTGCAGTAAGATTCAGGAGGGCAGATTAAAAAGATCTCCCCTAATACCTTTTTGCTTTCTCTGCCAAGAACAAAGTATGAATTACGCAGTCTACCATTGTATTTTATGGAGCAGTTACAACCAGAAGCTCGTTTATTCCAGTTTGGGCTACTCACACGTAAATATTCATGCCTGTTCCACTTAAACAAGTGTACTACTTAAAACTGTACCACTTAAAACAAGTCCAACCTGCAACTTCAAACACTACCACAAATAAGCAAAGCCACCTTCCCCAGCACTCTGCCTCGTGCTATTTACACAAACTCTGGTGTTTCGAGTGGTGAGAGGTGTGTTCATTCACAGAGGGTCTGTGAAACCCATTGGCATGCAGGTCAGGGGGGCTGCCTGGCACAGAAGGGTGCCTGGGGGCCTCTCTCCAAAGCTCTGGTCCCACCAGCCCTTTCCAGAGGCAGAGTAACAGCCTCAGGGTTTTGTTTCAGATATGGAGAAGGGCTTCTGAATCAGAAACTTCACCTTTTTTCCAGATGTCTCAGCAGTTTCAATGGAAGAACACGTTACCCACAAACCTTGTTTCCATCCCACAGCTTGAAATGGCTCAGGTAAAAGGGAAGTTCCTGCAGCTGTAAAAGCCATAGGAGAATGGAGCTGAGCAAGTGCAAGGGGAAATTTTCACAGCCCTTGGAAATACAGCTGAGGGTCAGGTGCACATCTCACCAAAACTGAAGCCATTGCAGTTGGTCTAAGGAGAGAGCTGCTCCCATGTTTGCACATCCCTCTTCCCTCCCACTCCAGGGACACTGCACACAGTGGAAGGGTCTGCTTGGGCGGCTGATCAGACAGAAAATGATGCTGTGGCTGGGAGCGTGCAGTGCCATCTGAGCAAGATGCCTGAATGCCCTGTGCCACAGGCACCCAAACATAAGGTCCAGCACACAGTGTAGAGCTCACAGACAGAGCCAAGGGTGTCACCAGCTTCACAGCAGCTCTGAGCCACAGCAGGTCAGACCTAAACAGAAGTAGCAGAAGTGGTTTCAAATCCCTCTACAATTGCATGCTAGCTCATGCAATGGTTTGTCACAAGATGTTTCACACACCTTGTGTGAGAAAGACATCACACTTTTTCAGGCTGAGCTTCTGCGTCCTGTGGCTCACCACCTTTTTATGCTTTCAGTGGTGCCGCTCTTTCTCCAGATTACTCAGACTTACAGGATAATGCCCTCCAGGAATCAAGCTTTATCTCAGAAGCTCACAAGGTAATAAACAACTGAATTAAAAATCAACAATTCAACCCTCTTGTAACAAACAGACCAGTCCAACTCATAAATTTTTGTAGTCTGCTGCTTCATTAACTGCCTAACTCAAAAATTCACTGACTTGCACTTGCAGACAAGCAGAACCACCAGAAGATGCAAGTGCAGATCCTCCTGTCCCTGTCCCCATCCCCAGAGAGTGGTGGGAAGCAGGAGAGCCTCAGCAGTTCAGCTGCTCTCGGGTCAGCTCCAGAGGCTTTCGGGAGTAAGTTGACCCATGGCTAATTTCCAGCTGGGACATGTGCTCTGTGCCCTTTCTATGGCAGTTTTATCCCAAGCTGACAGCTTCTGCCAGAGCAATGCAGGGGATGATGGACCTTCCCTTCTCCCATCCTTTGTGTCTGGCATACGTGGTGTCCTTGCTTAAACCCAATGGCACTACTCCCGGCATACACAAGGAGCACCTGAGCAGGAGCTGAATGAACAGCCACACACGATGGATCATGAATTTCATCCAGTATTAACCAAGGTATTGGCAGAAGGACATCCAGCACACCTTGCAGCCGTATTTGACAGGTGAAAAGTATTTTTTCAATGTATTGATGTTATTTAGCAGAATAAGTAGTACTGCAGATTGAAAAGGGCCTTTACTACTTAATAATAATGAGGTTTTTAAGACAGATGGGAGCAGGTATTGAGAGAGTTGAACCAGGAGAGATGATGTGCAAGACAGGGAAGTTGTATGGCTCTATACCTGCTGCATGCATAAGACTACAGGTCCCCTTCAGAGGAGAGATTTGCTGTTCCATGGCATTCTCATGACCCAACATGCTCACCCTGATGGAAGGGTAGGTTATAACCTCTGATGGAGGCTCCCCAGCTATTTAACCTCAATTTTTCTGACTTAACATGGCATGAATAAATCAACACCGAGCAGCTTGAATTCTTGAAGGAAATATTTTGCCTTCTGCTTCCTCTCTTGCCACTGATTTCTCAAGCAAAGCTTGAAGACAGCAGATGCAACATTCACTGCCTTTGCACCCGCTTCCATGTGGATGGCCAAGATCTCAGGGGACCCCTGGCAGCACAGCAGCTCTCAGCTGGGCTGAGAGACACGGGGAGGAGTGAGAGGACACTTCCCCCCATCCTACCCAGCATATGAGAAAAAACAGACCACCAGTAGCAGTCCCCAGGTGGTGCTGGCAGCAGTCCCGCTGTGGAGAGAACATTCATCAGATAAAGACACAACAAGACAGGAAACTGTAGGTGCCAGAGTCCTGCTCGGCTTTGAGCAACCAAGTGTTTATCACCTGTCACCTGGGAGAGGCGGCATGCACTGCACAGCAGACCTTCAGCCTGCCCTTTACCTAGCCAAGAGCAACCTCAGCCCCACCAGCTCCAGGGACAACCTGTGCTTACACAGCCTTGGCTTTCTGCCCTGGGTTTTCCTCCCAAGGAGGAGGGAGGCAGGACACTCCCACATCTCATCTAACAGATCTGACACTTCACTGTGGTCTGCCAAATCCTTCTTTTATTGCCCTGCTGCACCCACTGTGAGGTGTCATGCACGAGGAAGTGTGGGAATAAAAGGGATCATGCCAACTCTAAGTAAATAAATTCGAGGTGCCTTCCAATACATGATGAAGTAAAGCACAACAGTAATGCATGTTACAGTGTTATGGAAGTCTGTGCTTTCCTCCATTTTCCTCTCAAGTACTTTTATTTCCATTTATACGTATTCCCTGAAAAAGTGGTTAATAGCATGACAGTATTTGGGGGAAAATAAGCTCTGATGAAGCTGAAAATGTATTTCACAAATATTTGGCTGCGCTGCAGCATGAGCGGCAACACAAAATGCACACAGGTTTTTCCACCTAACAGTGTTGAAGTTTCTCCCCAAAGCAGTCCCCTACTGCTGTGTATGTGCTGCTGCTTGCAAGGTTAACTTGGAGATAAAATTATTTCCCCTTAATATTGAATCATAGAAAAACATTTATGTTGGAAAAGACCTCTAAGATCATTGAGTCCAACCATTAACCTGGCACTGCCATGTTCAACGCTAAACCATGTCCCAAGTGCCACAACCTCACGCCTTTTTGAATACTTCCAGGGATGGTGATTCCACCACTTCCCTGGGCAGCCTGTTCCAATGTGTGACCACCATTTCAGCAAAGGAATTTATATCCAGTCTAAACCTCCCCTGGTGTAACTTGAGGCCGTTTCCTCTCCTCCTGTCACTTGTTAGCTGGGAGATGAGACCAACTCCCACCTGGCCGCAAGCTCCTTTCAGGGAGTTGTAGAAAACGAGATACTTTTCATTCAGAGCTGAACTCTCCAAACGCTTTGACGTCAGTGCAGGAAAAAGATAAGGTCCTGTGGAATGGGCATGCCACTGCTTTGCCCCACTGCCCTCACAACCTGTTACAGGCTTGGTTCTGTTCTTTATGCAGTTGATACAACTTATATTAGGTATATTTTATTTATTTATTTTGTATTAGGTATATTTCCTTGTTACTGTACCTGTCACAGACAAGAAACTTTGCAATTTGGAGGAACTGTGTTTTGCAGGCAAAAGTATTCAGGGGTGGCTTTGGATTTTGTTTTGCATTAGGATGGGAATTTCCACCCCAGAAATTATAGCTGTATTGTTAGAAGCACTGAACTTGGCATGAACACTGTTCTTTTGTTGGTGGTTTTGTTCTGGTTTCTTTTAAATGTATTAGACTTGTTTCTGCTTTGTTCAGACAAAATCACCTTTGTACAGCTGCCCGGAAATTGTGGTTTTTGGTGGTTTTTTTAAACACCACTATCCAGGAAAAGAAAAATGCTGTAAAACCAATGAAGTTTTTTTCTATTTTCTTCGTAATTCTGGTACTCCATCTAGCACACTGTGTTAAAATTTACTCTGGCCTTTTGCCTCCATCACACAATCCAGGGAGGCATTGCAGGAAAATCAAAACCACCTCTTCAGTATACGCAGCTAGTACCCAAACTTCACATTATCCATGGCTGGCTGAAGTTCACATTTTTTCTTGGCAGCTTTCTTTGAATCTCAGAGCCTCTCTCCTGGTATTCACACTTTGAAGTGTTTAGAAATCAATTAATGGCCCTCTCCTAGCTTTTGTCAAAATGGAAATGAAGGAGTGCCCTTTTTTCCCAGTCATGTCACCAGTGGCTGGCGAGATGCCCGACCTACTGCCCTGGTGTTGCCAGGCTCCCTGGCAGCCAGGCCGGCTGGCACGGGCTCTTGGGCTGTTTGCACAGCACAGCTCCTGCAGCACTTACTTGGGAACAGAGGCAGGGAAAACCCTGACTCCCTCGCATTAACGGCATCCTATTTACCAAGGAATACAAATAGCAGAACCCAGGCACAGTTTGGCTGCCCCTCCTCTGGCAGGCCTTTTCCCTGGGAAAGCGGAGTGTGAGAACTCCCGTGTGCCACTGGGCTAAGCAGGGCTCTAAGGCAAAAATCCAGCCCCACCCTGCAGGGCTTCCAGTGCCTTGGCAACCTCTCCCTTTATCCCTGCAGGAGCAGCACCCTTACTTCTATAGGGCTAGTCCTGGACAAAGAGCTGGTGTTGCTTTGATACACCCTTCTACAAAGCGCAACACAAAGGCAAGGGCTGGTGCTGGTAAGAGAGTTTTGTTTCACTGAGCAACTGGCAATGTTTCAGTTTGCCACTGTTAGGCACATTTGACCTTCCTGCTGGCTGAAATCCTGCATTTGTTATCTCAACATCCTATGGAGGAATACTTGGAAAAGGAGGTGGGGGAGAACGGCAAGGTTTGATGGTGGAGAAGAAACTTCCAGAGGACATTGTTTATTTGTGCAAAAGGACACTAATAAAAAACTCATGCTTAGAGATAGGTGTGTTTTTCAGAAACTGTGTCTAATTACAGCAGACTGTTTTTGTGAAGATTTGGAATAGAATACCTTGGGAATGAAGGGAGGAGATGCACATATATCTGCCAGCAGATCCAAACAGGAAGGTTTTAGCCAGGAAGCAGCTCAGCCTTTATTTCTTTTGCACTTAAAAAATTATTAATTTCCGTGTATTAATCATAAAATGCTCATGCAATTAACACCCTCGGTAGCCTTTACCTCTTTTGCACTTTAAAAATTATTTATTTCTGTGTATTAATCATAAAATTCTCACAAATTTAATATCCTCAGTAATACAGGCTGTAACCTAAATCTGTTTTTCAGGCAATGAACCTAAAATACAGCTATGTCTTATCTGTGTAAAATACATTTTAAGATGAATTTGGAAAACTCCCACAGAAAATGTGAAATAATTTTCGAATTCAGGTCATGAGGACTGTTTTGGAACTTTAATTTATACTCTATTTAGCTACACCTTTTTCTTCCTCTCATTTTAAGACAAACACTTGTGACAAGCAGTCAGCAAAGGACACCAGAAGGTTCAAAGGCACTACAAAATGTGAGCTCTTCCCAAATCTGAGCTACTTAAAGACACTTCAATGTTAAAAACAGATGAGTAACTTTTGCCACCACCTCTCTAAATTAATACTACTAGTACTGAGAAAATGATCCATACTAGTTACTTTATAAGACTTTTTAATTACCAGTAAATGGCTAAAAAACAAAGTTCAACATTAAGTTGGATGCATCAAACTCCCTCTACAAAATGCAGCTATGTCACATAATTTATCAGAAGCTTATTGGTTTTCAGTTTTAAACTGCTTTTCCTCAACTTAATACTTTCTCCACCCCAAAAATATAAACCCTATTTAAGAACAACTTCTGTGTAAGGGTCATTTAGTAAGCCTGCACTTGCTATTTTTACTGTTTCTAGGCATCCCCCTAAAAACAAGTTTTTCCTGTAAGACTACAAATAAAACTGGCAGGCATAAGTCAAAACAAGCGGAATTAAAAAATAAAAATAAAAAAATGTCAACAGTTTGCATAACAAATTTCTAGCCCAAGGTCAACCGCTGGTCACACACACCTGGCAACAGCTCTGGGCTGCTCTGTTTTTGTTTTCAGTCCTTAGTCTGTGTTCAAATCACTTTTGACAAACAAGCTCAGCTCACTCTGTGCAGGCAACTTTGCAGAAGCCTGTTCTTTTCACATGGAAAGCACCCACTGCAGCAATCACAGCAAGAGCAGAAAATCTTCTTAAATACTTCTCTACTGGCTCCTTACTGTGGACCTCACACACTCAGAGTCCTGACTGCTCCTAGATATCCCAGGAGAAAAAGTTATTGCAGTTCCTCCATGCAGCAAGCTTCAACTCAAACAGAGAATTACCTTTGTAATAAACCAGACCATCAAACATTTACAGCCAGATTTTATTTACATCCAGAAATCATTTTGCATTTTTACATTTGCTGTCATTAAAAGACATCTGCTTCATATAAAATCTTGGGTTCACAGTCTCCAGAGCCTGATACAAGTTTGCTGATACCACAGGACCAGCAGAGGAGCTTCACTTACTGGAGCTTCTATGCAGATTGAAGTTACTGACACATAACCAAAACTTCCATTGCAGAATTATCTCAACTGCATGATTTCAGAAACAAGAATGTTTCCACCAGCTTTTATAAATAAACAATAAAAAGCAGCTATACTTATATTAAGTGTTTTTAATCTTACAATACTTACACTTTAGTTAGACTAAAATATCAGTATAGTGATTTCAACTATCTGTTTTCTGAAGGCTCCTCTACATTTTTTAAGTCTTTTTGCTTCCACAGATTCCCAAGCACAATCCCTATGAAGAGCAGAATTCCTACAGTACGATTTGAAGCAAATTTTTTCCAACAGTCTTCAGGCTTGTCTATGTCCAAAGTGTAAATCTGCAAAAGCACAGTAAAACATAACAGGATTATTATTCTACAGACTCGTAAATATATGACACATCACAAAATGATCTGCAACTGCAAAAAATTATTCTTAAATTTACCCTTACCTCCACAAGAAACAGGAATAAAAAAAAAAAATTTTTTTTACATAACTGGCATCTGTGTTTGACAGATTTATTCAACATACAGCAGAAAAGTCAAGGATCTCATAGGAACATGATTCCTGGGCCATCTCAATGGAAGACTATATGAACAGCCTGGTTACTGGTGTGTCTGGTTTGATATTTAAAAGTGCAAAAATATCTGGGCATGTCAATAAGTCTCTTTGAAGTTTTCCTCAATAGGTTGACACCTAATTCTTCAATGTAACTTTAAATAAAAATAAGCCACCCACAACATGCACTCTTCCATCTCTGCTGCAAGGTGTTGTTCCATGTTCCAGTACAGACAAGGCACTGGAGAGCCAGCAGTGAACCAGGATAACTGGAAAGCACAGCAAAGTGCCAGGCCCTGCTGTGCCACACAGGGCTGGTTCAGTCCAGTTGCTCTTAGCCAAGTTCATGTGATTCCCTTCCAAACAAGAACCAGGACACCTGCAACAGCAGCCAAAGAGCATGGCAGCTCTCTGCTGTGAGTCACAACTAAACGTAGGAAAAAAACCAAACCCACAAGGTATAGCAAGAGCAAAGTTACTGAAAAATATTCCCAAAACCAAACTTTGGTGCCAAAGTCTTGAGAAGGATAACAAGAGGAAACATTGAGCAAAATGAGTGAAAAGATTAGTAGAGAAGGAGCCCCTAAAACCTCAAACCTTGCACTTCAGCCTTTGAAAAAGTTAAAACAGAAAGTATTTGACTGAAAGAAGTGAAACCTTCCCCAGGAAACCTGCTTTATTTGTGGCTGTGCAAAGAAGTCAGGGTTGGGTCCTGATCAAATAATCAAAAACACTCTTCACAAGCTTCTAAAATATGATGTAATCCACACCCTTAAGAACCTGTCAGCCCCTCAGACACTGGGGACTTGAACCACTGAACTGACACATTAAACTCAACAGCAGCCAAGCTATAGTTTCAGAAACAACAAGGAAAGTAAAAGATGTTATTTTTCTATTGGCACATTTCTTGAGAGGGATATAATTTGACATCATCATGACCCAAATTCCTCTGCCTCAGGCAAAAATTCACTGAATTAAGGAAATCCTGGTCCTCAAGCATCTTACTCAGCTTTCTAAACTCAGTTAAGCACACAATCAGAAATCTTGAACAAGAAGATAAGCATGAAAATGTTTAAGCAGGACTAATAATAAAATAATCACTTAAAAATAAGCCACTCTGTGGTACACAGAACAGTTCTTCTATTGTGACTTTGGCAGTCCACACAATTGTGAATTCTCCATCACTTACACTCATTAGGTCTGCATACTCACTTATAAAGAGCCTTAAAAGTGGCTTCCACTCATGCCAAAACACAGCATAAAGCCTCTCTGACAATTCAAACTGTAAATGATCATGCAGTGGATGTAGTATTCTTTCGCTCATACACTTCCAAGCACAGTCACTATGAAAACTGGCTGAGTGCCAGACTGCATCACCACAAGAATTCCCTTACTCAGAGATATGTTTAATATCCATTGCCTGCATGAGCTCCACCCGTTAAAATGCAACATACGACCAACATGCTTTAAAAAGTTCCACATTACCACAGATTGAACTGCTCAGACTGGCAATGGTTTTACTACTGGCAATATGCAACCTCTGCCACCATTTACCTATCAAGACCAGCAATTAATTTTTGAGCAGACTGACTTGTCACTTACTACAAGACTGTGTAACAGTTGTTAGGATTCAGAAAGAACAAGGTAACAAGATCCTATCTGCACCCTTTACTGAAAAAGCTAATTTCTTTCTTTCTGTTATTCAATTTCTAAACTAATGCAACTTCAAGACTGAACTGAATTGTTCTCTGTTATACAAAAAACTCTGAGTTAGA
This sequence comes from Monarcha castaneiventris obscurior, assembly GCA_026261815.1. Classification (NCBI taxonomy): domain Eukaryota; kingdom Metazoa; phylum Chordata; class Aves; order Passeriformes; family Monarchidae; genus Monarcha; species Monarcha castaneiventris. The sequence continues at coordinate 145,916 of JAMPIT010000890.1, forward strand.
ACTGTCAATTAACACAAAATTATAATATTAACATCTGCTATTATATGTGCCAGACACTGCAAGAGCTGAATCAGAACAGTCAACACAACAGTATTTTGTAGCATATTGAGGTGGATCTAGCAGCAGCTGCTGCTGGGAGTGGAGAAAACCATTTCCTTGAGATCACAGCTTAATGTGTGTCACTTCTGTTGGTTATAACAGACTGAAAGCAGTGCTCCACTGTTTGTGGTCAAGACTGAAGGTCTCTTCAACCAAAAGGTCTGCAAAAGGGACTGAAGAGGCTTATTGTCAGAAGACTTCTGTTCTCTTTACAGGAACTGTTTTTCATGGGTAACTCATGAATTGATGGGGGTTGAAAAGCGCTCTGACTTCTTAGTAAGAACTTCCACATGGAAAAAGTATAAATGAATCCATCAAACCTGGTGTGCCAGGTGAGCCCCTACGGCAGCCACAGCCGAGTAATACGGGAAGGTTTGGTTGCAATTCACCCCTGCCACGCACAAACTCAGGAGCATGGCCAGGCTGAAGCCACTGAGCCACTGCTTCGTGTCCTCCTTGAACTGCAATGCAGTTGACTTCACACCAATCATGATGTCATCCCTCTTATCCTGGAATGAAAGGAAGAATTAGCAGAAAATTCACACTCCAATGCCACTTTGTAAGAAAAATAAAAATGGGGGACTTGCTTAAATTTTCAATGCTTCTTACTAGGAACCCAATTTAAGGGCAGTGGTAGGTCCCCACGTTAAAATTTAAACTAGAAGGCTGGTCTTAGAGCTGCTTTAGCAGCTGAGAGTTAATACCAACATCTGAGTTATTTACACAATATGAAAGTGTAAGAGCACAAAGGGCATTTTACTTCCATCTTTCCACCTGATTTGTAAAACCTTGGCAAACAGCAATAAACATTAAAGGGCTGAGACTTCCTTGGTGCTGCTTCAGCTCAGCTGAAGGTGAAGAACTGCAAGAGGTTAGTTCTGCTGTTTGACAACAAACTTGTAAATGAAACACACAAATTTGTGTGTTTAAACACAATTCCAGGCATCTGGAATGTCTCACTGCTACCCTACCTGATGTGCATAAATGGTGTCGTACACCAGTGTCCACATGACTCCAGCAAAGTACAAGGGCAAACACACAGACCACTCACACGACCCTCTGATGGCAGACCAGCCAAGAAGGGCTCCCCAGTTAAATGTAAGTCCTAAAAACATAAGGAGAATTAAAAAAAAAAAAAGAAGAATGCCCGCAGCAATTAAATATTATTTATTTGAGGGTGTATCATATCAGCAGCTTTTTGTATAATACTGACATCTCTACCACTTATTTTCAGACAGGTAATAAATATAAGTTATTTGACATTAAATACTCTGGACATACAAGGAAAAATACATATATCACACATTTTTCCCTAATTTAAATTTGACTTCATTAGTGTAGGGCAACATTTGCACAGAACTGTTCCAGAATATTCAAATGACAGGTCTGAAGGTAAAATGCTCAGGTATCAGTGTAACAAAAGATGTCAGCATAACTGGCTGCAAAACAGTACACAGCAGCCAACTATGGTACTTCTAGGCTGAAAATGACAATTTTGTTTAAAAACCCCTGAAGACAGCTGGAATGTGAAAGCCAATATACACAGGTATGTTTCAGTAGCTCAGCCTAAAATACAAGCACCATCGGTATCTGTTCAGGAGTTATTTTAGAAGCTGAACACTGAAATGCTGTACAGACAAATCTGTATTTAAGAAGGGTTTTGAAATAACCCCAAAAGCATAGCTCATTCTCAAATGACTAATACTTATTTCCTCCCTACTTTTCTTCCTCCTATCACTCCATCAAAGCAAGGAACTGATTTCTAACCAAAAAAACCTCCAAAGCCACGCATCAACTCTGATGCCTGATATAAATTAAGAAGTGTGTGGCACAACAGAGCTTTGTCTACAAGATACTTCTATTTTGATGTAAAGCTATAAAAAATCAGACTGCTAAAGCTCAAATACTAATTTGTAAAACACTCCAAAAACTACACCTGAAATAAAAAACCAGTAAAAATATTTCCATCTCACCCAAAACTAGCTGTGGCCAGTATGTTATTCTCTTCATCAGAGGGTAGGTGACCACAAGGGATAAAGAGGCTGCTCCCAGAATGATACTGTAAAAAGTACCAAAAGGATTATTGTTTGCCAAGCTAAAGATTGATAGACATAGTGCAGCATTACAGGATCTGTACATGGTACTGAACTAATTCTTTTCCTTTCAACTACAATTCCGTGACTAATAACCTTCTCCCTCTGACCCCAACACCTTTTCTGCTCAAAATCTCTGTGCTTAACCCAGGACCCAGAACCAGCCTTTAAAACCCAAAAGATAACTCATACATCACCTGTAGTAATTCAGACACAGAAGTACACAGAGTGCCAAGCTGAGCTGTCCTCCAAGAAAAACCAAGGACTGGAAAGTGGAGATATCTCCAGCTGCCAGGGGTCTGCTTGCTGTCCTTGCAACCTAAAAAATGGAAATAGTATTACCACCAGGTACATCTGCAACGGATGGGCATTTTTTGTTTGTTACATTGCTTTTACAATGTTTGTTTCCTATTTTCTGGGGAGAAATGAAAGGACCCTAATTCTGTTGCTGACTTTTGTTTCTCTCTAATGGCATTTTCAGAATCCAGTCCCATTGATGGGGAGTTGATAGCTGTGAAAAGACAATTAATTTAATCCTAGCTGGGATACAGTGGAGTTTAGAAACTCTGTCTGGAACAAGAAATCATAAAAGGTAAACTGTAAGAAAAAAACCAAATACCAGAAAAAAAGTTAAAATCAGTGAATGGTGAGCTACTTGCCAAAGGTGACCAATGCCAAAAAACCCCAAATGACTGAAATTCACCTCAATATGAGGAAGAACTCCTTTACACTGAGGGTGGCAGAGCCCTGGAACAGGCTGCCCAGGCAGGTTGTGGAGTCTCCTCTCTAGAGGCATTCCAACCCCACCTGGACGTGCTCCTGTGCCACTGCTCCAGGTGACCCTGCCTTGGCAGGGGGTTGGACTGGATGATCTCCAGAGGTGCCTTTCAACCCTACTGATTCCATGAAATTGTGCATGCCAATGAAAATGGTGTCAAGTCTATTCAAAGAGGTTAAAAAGCCAACTTTTTACAGAATATTATCTACATATAAAGTGTCTTGCCTATTCTTTAATAATGTAAATTTAAATAAACTTTTTTAGCTTGTTCTCCCCCTGCCATCCAGTTACATTAAACACCAAATACTGCTTTTGCAGTTTAAACATGCACTTAATATATCTGTGACCAATTCCACTGCATAGTGCAACCAAACATGGGATGTTTCACTTAAAGAAAACATCTCCCAAATAATCAGTAACACAAAATCTAAACCACAAACCATCACCTACACCAGCCAACATCCTGCTCTTGGTGTGGCCTCTATGGCACTTGTGTTGAAGGCAGCCTTTTAAGGTACCCCAGAAAAAGCTGTGAAGGCTTTCCATCTAACCACACATAATGCATAAATTAAATCATTATACTGAAATTCTCTCTTACTTATCACACCCCCACATCAAATCTATTTAGCCTATATAGTTGTTAACATCTTCCAAACCCTAAACCATCCAAAGCTGCCACAAACCCCATCCTGATTCCCTGCTTTCCAAACAGCACAAATACAAGTGCGGTATTAAGAACTTCACATATTGGATTGGCTCATTATTCTGTGTCTTGCAGGGCTGAAACCCAAACCTCAAAACCAGAGGAACAATACAGAACAGAAAACAAGATGAGCAAACAGTGACACATCACCAGGACATTCCCCTCCAAGCCTGCACCTGTGCACACTTCAAAATCTGACACTGGGCACTCCTTTTGCTTATTTCCCTCTTCTAAACAAATGGGAGATGACAAATGAAAAATATGACATAATAGAAGGGAATTAGCTCAGTGTTGAGCATGATACTCTGAACAGCCAAAATTAATACAACAGTACAAGGAAACACTGCTCCTAAAATTAAGGAAAAAAAGGAGAATGGCTCTTGGGTAGGTTGTAACTAGCAAGTATAGCAAAACAGTATTACTTGTTTTGTTCTGTCATGCAAAACAAGGTTGAGAAATAAACTTTTTCAAGTACTACCTAAAGCTGACAACAGCATGTATTTTATCTTGCATAGAGGTGAGTATTCCAGAAGATTTATTACAGTCCTGGAGAAATGTTATACAAAATAAAATAATTTCTTCTATTTTTGGAGGAAACTTAGATTAATTGTGTGCATCTTAGATAGAAACATGGAGGAATTCCTGAACCTGGGGCCTGCACTCAGCAAGGAATCACTGGTGACGTTCATGTACTTCAGTGCCTTCAAGATCCTTTGTGCCTGGCTAATAAAAAACAGCAGCTATTAAGTGGAGTCTCCCTCCCTGCAGACATTCCAAACGCACTCCTGTGTAACCTGCTCTGGGTGAATTGGTCTTGGCAAGGGGGTTGAACTAGAGCATCTCCCGAGGCCACTTCCAAGCCTAAAAATTCTGTTTATTCCATGGTCATGCAGATGAGTGGGCACGTGCTTGGTTCACTGAATCACAGAAGGGCTTGAAGATCAGCTTGTTCCAGCCCTCGCGCCGTGGGGGGGGACACTTTTCACAAGACCAGGTTACTCAGAGCCCCATCCAACTTGGTCTTGAACACTTCAAGCGGTGGGGCATCTAAAACTTCTCTGGGCAGCCTGTTCCAATGCCTCACCATCCTCACAGTGAAGAATTTCTTCCTAGTATCTAATCTAAACCTACTCCTTCAGTTTGGAGCCATTCCCCCTTGTCCTGACAGGCTCGTGTCAGCAGCCTTGCCCCATCGTTCTCTACCTGTCTGTCATAGTCGCGGTCCCACATGTCATTGATGGTGCAGCCGGCCCCCCGCATGAGCACGGCTCCCACGCCGAACAGGGACAGCATGCGCCAGTCCGGGAGGCACCCGGGCGCGGCCGCCAGCCCGATGCTCCAGGTACACGGCAGGTACAGCAGCCACGTCCCTGCGGGGAGACAAAACCCGCGGGCGGGCTCAGCGGGGCACGGGAGGCCAGGGTGGGCACGGGGCCCCGAGCCTCCCCGCCGCGCTCACCGGCGGGCTGGTGCAGCCGCATGAGCCGCAGGTAGGGCTGCAGCGGGGCCGGCGCGGCGCGCACCAGCTCGGCCGCCGAGAAGCTGCGCGGCCCCGGGGGCGCGGCGGGGCGGCGGAGCAGCAGCGGCGGGGCGGCGGCGAGGGGCGGGCGGGCGGCGCGGAGCCCGAGGGTGCCCCGGAGCCCGGGGGGGCCCCGGCACAGCCGCGCCAGTAGCGCCGCCGCCATCTTGGCGCCGCCCCACTGCGGACGGGACGGGGTCACGCGGGCCTGCGCATGCGGGGCGGCCTCAGGCGCCCCGGGCTGGGGATGCGGCGCGGCGTTGTCGGTGAAATGCTCGCCCACGAAACATAACGTGGTTGTTCTTAGCATGCGCGTCGTGTCCGACAGCTCTCGTCGCTGTCCTTAATAAAAACATTTCGGTTTTCCCCTGCGGCCTTTGAATCTCTTCTCCTCGCTCACTTAGTTCCCGCACGCTCTGTGTGAGGGACTGAAGTGCTGAGGGTTAAGGATCAAACAGCCGGCGGGCTGCAAAAGCAGCGCGCCCTTGGCTGAGGCCGGAGGGCAGGAGAAGGAGGAGGCTTGGGGTGTGTGGAGGGAAACCTCGGACCTGCACAAGAACAGCCCCGGTGACCACAACAAACCCACCTTCGCTTAGCAGCAGGGGAGGTACCTGGGCATTCCCACCTGAACCAGATTGTGTATTAACCCAATGAACTTCACGTTTCAGGGGCTTCCCCCACCCCTGATGGATCGAGACTGCGGCCATCACACATCGAAATTGCGTCAGTCAAGTCTCATTGCTGGGTCCACAGGTGGTGATATCTGTGCAGAGATATACACAGTGCCAGAGGTTTAAGTTCAAAAAGGCGACAGAGGAGTCCTGTAACTTTATTCAAATAAAGGGAGAGGCCATGGGGCATTCCCCTGGGGTCTCTCGAGTTGTTGGAGGACGAAGCCTTCTTTTAATCCTATTTTCCTGGCCGCATCACCCTCTTCCTTTCCCCATTGTCTGAGGTACTTGAGAGGTACAGACTTCCCGAATCGCCTAAGACAGACCTGTGTTAGGCTGTGCCCGCTGTGCCTACCCCTCCCCCCCCCCCTTCTTTTTCTTTATGTCTCTGTTCTTTTTCTCCAAGTTCAGGAATTTAACACGGCCTTGTATGAGCAACAGTCTGTGTCAATTAGTAACATTCCTCTGAAATTTATGGTTCCTCCTGTTGCTTTTTTCACCTATCAGTGTCTGGCTTTTCCTACAGGTAGACTCACAAGCAGACTCACCCTACAGGCAGTTTGTTTGTAAAGACACATTCTTCTCATTCCTTTAATGTCTTTCCTCTCCACTATCTTGTCCTTTCTCTTTATTTTCCTTATGAATTTCCTTAAATGATACATTTATACTTTTCTATTGTTGTATTTCTATAGATAATCGCCGAAATGGCTGCATACCTCCTTTCCATCTTCTAAACTAAGCCTGCTGTATATAAACACCACTCATTCAATTGTCATTTCACTCTAATCCACCCCGAAGGACCCATTAACAAGAACCTCAGTCACCTCACCTTCGGGGGCTGGTTGTAGCACCAACCTATGGGTTATTGCACAAACAAGAGAGCAGAGGACAGAGCCATACAACCTTTGCTTTGCATGGCATGGTTTCAGTGTCAAAATGTCCCCAGATCTGCTGCTGAAAGATTCCTTGGGGGAGTTCATTATCCTTGTATAGATTTTTTTGCATCGCACACTTCCTTCAGCTTGAACGACTCACTTGCTGGTAGAAAACAATGGAAACCATTTTGAGCTTTAATTTTCGAGATGCTGACTAGCAGGAGGAAGTGAAATATGAATGCGATGGAGAAGTGACTTTATGGTTTTGCCATTTATTGTTTTAATGAGTAGTACTCCACAGCAGTAAAATGATTTGCACAGGTTCATAAAGGAAATAGTTGCTCAAGTCTGATGAGGAGTAACTAATAATCTAGTCTCCATATCACATTGATAAGATCATCATGGCCTTTATTCACATACAGACAAATGCCTGAGGTGTGTTTGTATAGTGAGTCCTGGCAATGAATCCCCACAGCCTCTCTGCCTGCTGTGACCCTAGGAACACAAATGCTCTGATTGTCACCAGGTGGATGCTCCTCTACAGACACTGCTTTGGGGTTTTTTTATGTTTGATGTGGCGAGGAAACCCTGGACTGCCTGCAAAAAAATTTTAAGGAGCTCATGGAAATAAAGCAGAAAAGTAAACTTTTACAAAGTAAACTTTTACAGTTACTGCCACTGTATTTATATTAATAATAAAGTGTCCTGGCCCTTCGCTGAAAGATAATCTAGGGAATAGCTCATTTCAGACTAATAAAACCCAGCTGTCTTGTTTGTCTCAAATCTGAGTTGATGGTCAAAATGTCCCTGACTCCAAGATTATCAGTTTCCTTATTTCCACATGCACCAAATGATCCCCTGTACCAAAGTCTGACTCCACTATCCAGGAACTGATTTACAGCAAATCCAATGTGAGTAATCTGACCTCCAGAGTCAAAAGGGCAAAAGTGAATTGGAATGAGTGTGAGATGCGGCTCTTCGTGTTCTCAAATAAGTATACACAAACATATTCAATTCCACAAGGTTTACAACTTCCACAGAGGAATAAAAGCCCCAGAGATAAGGGTGGGGCAGGCATTGGTCCTGTGAGGGTGATGTTCCTCTCTCTATCAGACCATAGCTGTCTCAGAGTGCTGGGATCCAGCATCTTTCCCATTCCTTGCACTTATGTCTGTCCCTCTTGCTCTGTTTGTGTAGAGCTGACAGTAGGTAGTAGCTTCATGTGCAACACGGTGAAGGGAAAGGTGGTTACTGAGCTGTAAAAAATCAAACCTCCCCACCCCACCGGGAAGAACCGGATCCAGAGAACGAGACATGGTTGGCAGCAGCTGTTATTTGCATGCACAAACATCCCCGGGGCCCCTCCTGGTAGTTCCTGTGTGCCAATCACCAGCACGTGTATCAGGTCTGAGTCAGACTGGGTGGAGGGCTTCTGAACTGGTGGGCAAACACAACTGAAACACACCAGCCCGCGTAGGATTTCTTTCATTTTTGTGTACTTGGGTACTCTTGTTGATAACCAAAAAAAGCACAGGTAGTTATGACCAAAAGAAAAGTAGGGAGTGTCCTGGTATCAGTATGTCAAAAAGGAGTTTTAAAAAATTAGAAGATTGCCAAAAGCTGGTATAAATCGCTTTAAGTAAAATCTTCAAATACAAAACTCACAAGCATTGAAATAAACAAAATTTTTAGAATAGTTCTAAAAAGAAGCTACCAGACAAATAATAACTTTGATGTTTTAGTTGTAACTTACATTTTAATAATAATAATAATAATAATAATAATAATAATATATTATTAACTTTATGCTGACTTTATGTAAGACTTTCCACTCTTACACTCTCTTTACTTGTTTTATGGAACTTGGACAATGTAAACAAACTCAGCCTTCCTCATTTCTGATCTATGTTATCCCCTGATACATAACCCTTCACAGAATGTATCTGTGGAAGCACGCACTCCTTTGACACACTGAACTCAAGTATAACCTTTTTAGTGTGCAGGTTTTCATCACAGCTACAAAAGTACATCAGTTTCAAATGTCCTCTCATTAAAATGTTCCCTGCCCTGTGTTAAGTCCCACATAGCTGGTAGCATCTTTTTAAACCTTAAAAAGGGAAGTACAGTACTGTGGAGTTGTTCTTCCCTGCTGTGCTCAAAATATCATGAGGTGTTGACAGTGGTGTGGGTTGCATACCTTCAAGAACAGTAGATGCAAATAAATATGTGCAGGAGGCCACAGCTACTGTCCGAGGCCTTTTGTTGCCCTAGGGACCAGCAGCCTGTGTGCCACAGGGAGCTATTGCTGGCACAGCCAGCTGCAACAATGGGGAAGGCACAGCTGGGGAGAAAAGCCACCACCAAAATCGCTGTTCTCCCAGTAGGAAGGATGTCAGCCTGGCTGGACAGTTCTGTCCCCAGGATGCTCTAAGGCCACTGATGTCCCTCTGGTGGTTGAGGGGTGAATGGTTTGCTCAGCCTCTTTCCTATGCCATTTCCGCGAGGACAGAAGAGACCTGAGTGCATTAGGGAACGTAAAGCAGAGAGAGCTTCACCTGTGCATAGGTTCAGGGAAGTCCTTTCCAGCTGAGCTGCCTGCAGGGTGCTGTAGGTTGAGGAGTCACGAGCTCTCACTGTGCAGCCCCCTGAGCACAGAGGGTTATTGCCAGGGCGCTGGCAGGCTCCTCTCCTTTCCTTGCAGGGAGGAAGTGTGTGATGGCAGAGGCAGACCACCCTACAGGAACAGCCTGCATTTCCCGTGCCAACAACTCGCCTTTGGAAAGCACATGGCCACAGCTCCATCTTGTGACTGAACTCTCCTAGCTTGAGAAAAATGTATGGTGCTGCCCCAAATCTGATAGAGGACCTGGTTTCTCTGCATGGCCTTTCCCCCTGTAAACACCCTGACCTTTGTTTGCTTTGCATGTCCACACTTTCCACCCCAAGATACCCTCAGCAACCACAACCCCCCTCACATGGTGCAAAGTCACAGCTGTACAGCTCAAATAAAAACCCTGCTCATCCTTTCTAAAGGCAAGCTTTTGAAGAAACTGCTTTAGGAGCTGTGCTTGCAGAAACGAGAGGGAGACGGGAGGTTGCAGTGCCTGGGCTGGCAGAGCCCCAAGCAGTGTGAGAAGCTGATGTGGCTCCATGCATGGTGTGGAGAAGGGTTCCATGCTCAAGCACAGTGACAGGCTGGATGAAGAGCAAAACCAGCCCCTGCCTGGTCTTGTTCTACCTGGATAAATTCTCCTGGGATCTTTCACGTACCACTTACCCAGTGGGACCTTATGTCTTCCCCAGCTCACAGTCCGTACTAGTGCTGCAACATTTGCATCCCTTACCACAATTAAATCCCATGGTAGAAATGTGAATTTCTAGGATTAGAATTCCCTACTAGCTAAGTGCTTTTCGTTTATCCTGAGTGTGTGTATTGACCACTTAAATGCAAGCAATAGCTTTGGCATTTTTGATAACATAAAAGCCGTAGGAGAAGGCTGGAAGGCCGAGCAGGCTGCCGGGACCAAGGGGCTTTTCCATAAGCTCTGGCAGTGTTTCATCATCCAGCATCCGTAGCACACGGCCGTTCAGCTCAATAGACCTGGAGAGGGACAGAGAGACTGTTTGGGCAGCTGTGCTCTGTTTGCCATCGAGCACAAACTGCTCTGGGCCTGAGTGTAAACAGTAACTCAGCCCAAAGCCAAACTAAACTTCCCTTGAGTGTGTGTGTACACACACACACACACACACACATCTGTAGCACTCCCTCTGCAAGGACTCCTTCAGAGTGGTGGCACTAGCACATCAAAAAGTACGTTTCTTTCTCTTCCAGTGAGGTCAACAGCTAAATAGGCTTTGAAAAGTACAGATTTTAATTGCTTTTTCTCCTGAAAATATTAATATTCTTCTATGCCCACAGAGCAGATCCATTCCCTGTGGATGCATTAACAATGACAACAGAAACACCCTGTCAACATGTGAAGCCTGAACACACTGCTGTAAATGAGGAGCCAGTACTTGGGAAAGCAATATACCTGTGCTTGTGCAAATAAAAAAAAAAAATAAAGGACTTTAGCCGCTGGTCCAGAGCACTGATTCCTGCTAGGAGAAACTTCCAAATTAACATCAAGTAAATGTCCTTATAACTTAGCAAGCTTTCAGCAGCCTGAGTTTAGGAGACATGATTGAGCAGAAGTCAGATCTTATTGAAAAACCCCATATGTCTGAATGGTAATGTTTTCTTTCCCCTGGCAAATTGAATAAGGTGAGATTTTGAAGACCTTCTAAGCCTACTCACAGTCTTTTCTACAGGGACCCGAGGAATTGCAACTTACCTGGAAAGAATATTCTCTTTGCCATGAGGCAGTAAGAGGTACTGATCCACGTGCTTGCTTGATAGGTAATTCGGTAGCTCCAAATGTTGGGTAACATTGTAGAGGTTTAAGGCAAACAGCGTCACATCCCCTTCTCTGTACTTTGGGCTGCAAGGCAAGAGAAGGTGATAGTGGAGTGAGGAGAGAAAGGTTTCACAGACATAATGTGCGACCTTGCACTGTCCCAAATGGCATTTGTTGGCCTGGGGGTGGCTGCGGGCTCAGTTTCTGGGATTTTTTGTCCTTTCCGGAGGCTTACTTGAGGCTGTTCGTGCAATGGAGGTAGACACGGAGCTTCCTCTTGTCGGCTCCTGCCAGGCTGACCTGCAGCACCTTGGTACCCACCAGCTTCTTGTAGAGCAGGGAGAGCCAGTAGTCCTGGGAGACACAAAAACATATGGAAACGTTTGTGTACATGCCAGGTGCTCCACACAGCAGAGCTGTGAATTTAACCTTTAGTTTGCAGCTCATTTCAAGGGGTTTTCCCCGATAGCTTTTTGCTTTACCAAGTTTTCCCCATATCTACTTAGATTCACACAAACACCACAGCTAAAAGGGAAGCCCTGCCTGTGAGCAGCTGTGTTTACAAGGTACCTTAGAGTCATTCTTCCCCTCATTTGCAACTCTCAAAGCTCTGTCAGGGAGAGATTGTTTGCATTTTGGAAACGCCCTTCTGCAGGGTACAGAGAACCTCAGGGCTGAACGAAGGGGTGTGAGCTGTCCTTCCTACAGGAAAGGTTGTGCCTAAGGCACAGGTGCAATACCAGGAAGAAGCTCCTAAACTTTAACCTCTTTCATTAACATTGTACTTTTGAACAGGTCTCAGGATTGATTTCTGAACCTGAGTCACAAGTGCATCCTCTGCCACCCCAGGATGATGCCTCAGAGCAGGGTGATGCCCAGTGCAGACTCATTTTTTTCCAGGTCTTTACAGGCTTTCAGAGAGCTTCTCCCAGCTCATCTGTTTGTCTTTGAGGTTTTCCTAGGGCGAAAACCGTTGTGTTTCTCTTCTGACTCACCATAAGCTTGGGCAATTACTCTTCCTATCAGCCTTCATGCTCAATCCCTCTGCAAGGAGGTGCAGCCTGGAACATTGCTGTGCTTCCTCATTTCTGTGCTAACTACTGATGGACCTGGGTTTGGATTTCCCTGCCTCTGAAGCATTACTGGCTTAACATCTGTACTGCCTGTAGGTGAGGAACAAGGCACATAGTTTCAGTCCAACTTAAATCTATTTTAAAATGAGGGAATAAAAAGCCCAGGCAATGAGCCTGATGATGCAGCCACTGGCATAGGAACCAGCTGAGCAAGCAGGATGCAAAATCCCTGTATTCTGGGTTTTCTTCAGGCTGGATCTAAGACCACCCATGAAAATCGCAATTTGGAAGCAGAAAAATGAGAGGTGCTGTCCTCCCACCCCAAGCTAAGTGTTGGTAATACAAAGAAATGTGCTATATGTGCAAGAACAATGTATAGTTCATATAATAAAGTTTTATCACAGCAGAATGTTATTTCCTGATAAATCAAACTATACTAAATGTATATTTCAATTTAGCTATCCTTCAGACACCACTGTAGGATGAATATGCTCATGACCTATAATGCTTGAGTCTTGACTTCATGTTGGCCTGGTTTTCATGTGGAATATAATTTATTTTAATACCTCTTTTCACTTCTGTTTATAACCTACTCATCACTCAGCCGAGGAGTAGCCAAACCAAAGCAGGCCATCCAGAAAAGCCTCCAGGAGCTCCTGAATACAAACCAGAGCGTTGTGTCCCACAGATCTGTCTCTGCCGCGCTGAAAACTGGCTGCACCCCTGCAGCTGCACCAAATACCTTGTGTGCATACATATATATGTAATAACACATTAACCCGTTGTGGAACATGAGATAACTTTAGGTACAAGGATACCTGTGGCCATCCAAGCAAAAAAAGGTGTTGTTAAAATAGCTGACTTGTCCCTCCACACCCAGCGTTGCCTGTGCAGAGGTGCATTTGGGGGCTGTCATTTACATACCGGCAAAGGCTCCAAGTCGGCATCCACCAGGTGATAGGTCCCTGCCCCGAAGAAAACCTGTCTCATCACCACATCAATCCCCTGCCTGGCTGAAAGCCCGAGTTTGTCCAACCACCTGCCAAAACATGAGGCAAATATCACGCAGATGAAATTGCTGACCTCAGCTGTACCCTGTTGCCCCTTTCCAACCAGCTCGGGAAGCACAAAAGCAAAAATTAGTGCATGATGCTGACTTCCTTAAAATCACACAACTAATTTTAATTCAAGTCTTGCATTGATTACATTAAAAACCACCTCTTGAAGTCCAAGTTGGTGGGAACAGTTGCTCCATTCCCCTGTTTGCAGGTGGTGGAAACCAGGAGAGGCAGTGGATTCTCCTGAACTGGCCAAGGGTCTGAAGGCTGAGAGAAATCATCACACCAAAAACAAGGTTGCCTGTCATTACCAGACTTTGACTTGCTGGCCCACTAGGCCCTGATAAAAACGTCATTGTGTCTTATAGGAGGGGAAAAAACTGCCCACACTCCCCAGAAAGCCTGAGGAAGCCACATTCCTCCTGTGGGGCAGCCCTCTTCAGCTGGAAAAATATGTAATTTCCCCACACCTGGGACATGGTACTCACATAAAGCCAGCAACATAAGTGTTAGACAGTCTGGGAGCCCCTCCTCCATAGGCAGAGCTTGTCTCTCCCAGCCAGACCTTCTTGTCTGGCACAGTCCCACCAACAATCTGGCCAGTGTGGCATTAGGGAAGAAGAGAAAGAGACAGCAGTTAAGTTTTTTGGCTACTGAAATAAACAACATTTTGTGCTGTAGCCAAAGGCTCACTTAGGATGTTTGCATTTAAGGGATAACACTCTGAGATGGGATGTCACAGAAATTTGGATCTACAGGACCAGAAGTAGATTTACTTCATTCACCCCCAAAAAACTCGCTACCCAACATCATTAAAATCCAGGTCCCATAACTCTTCTTGTGCTGAGTAGTGCTATATTCTAAGTTATACTGTTCTCAGGATCTCAAAATACAAAAAAAATGTAGCATGGGGGATGGGATAACCATAAATTACTTCCCTGAGTAATTACTACATCAATAAATGAGAATGTTGCAAGTGTGCGATGCACCTGGCACCATGTTTGCTGCATGGCAAACTGTTGGAGCTCTTTTACTGTTGGTCTGGCTAATCTTATTTTTTTTTTTTAATTTACAGCATCAGCAGAACTCAAGGTTTGAGCATCCCTATTTATTTCTAGTAAGAAATGGTGTTTTATTCTGGATTCTCTGCTAATCCCCTGGAAACTGAACTTGGGAATGACTGAACAGAACAAGGCACCTCCAGGACTTCATATATGGCTGCAGCAAAGGTATCCAGCACTTCAGGGCTCAAGAAATCCCTCCTTGTTGCACTCCGTCCATTCACATAGTAACTGAAAATGGGGGAAAAAACATAGCCAAAATTAGGGAAAAATACCACTAGTGGTACAAAACACTACTAAAAGTATTCAGTTGATTGCCACATTTATCCACAGCACGATTTTTCTGTCCAGTGCTTTTTAATTTTTTGTTTTCTAGATGTGTAGGTCTGTCACTTGTATTAAGGGACTCGATGGAGGCAGGATATCACAGAAATTTCCACCAGCAGAAGTATTAGGTTTGTTTACATCTACTTGTTTAGAATAAGGAAAACATCACCAAGAACCAGCTTCTGTGTATCTTCTCTTGTTGAGGAGTCTGACACTACTATGGGATTACTTGCTTTACTGTATCAAGTTATATATTAAAAATATAATATCCCCCCAGCATCTGTCCCTCTGCTGGAGTATTTTGGCCACTTGGAGAGATCCAGAATGTGGGCATCCCTATGGCATGAAGGTTGCCCTCCACCATGAGCAGAAGAGCTTTTAAGTCTGGTTTGTCCACATCAATTGGGATCCCTGTGGTTTTTGCATTTCATCTTATCACTCAGTCCTACCAGAAGTAGCTTCCAGCCACAAGAGGAAGCTAAAACCTGATAATCCTAAATTAGTAAAGAACAGCCCAGGAAAGGGAAAGGAAATGTTTCATGCCTTTCTAGCAGCTCAAAGTACAGAGATAATTAATGTATGTATACATATATATAAAAAATAAATATGTGCCTCTTTTCCCACTGTTATCTGACTGCTGCATGTAAATGTCCTTCTTCTGACATGCCTTAACATGGAAATGACTTTCAAACATGTGGAGTTCATAGCCTTGGGGCCAACTTACCTCACTCCGCCCATGAGCACTTTAAACCTACAAATCAAAGTCACTGCACAAGAGCAAAGGGCCAGGTGCTGGTGCTGCTTGCACCACGTGTGGGAGCTGAAGGTGAGTTACCCACACAGAGACTGAAATGACTCAGACAACAAACTCAAGGGAGCAGGAGGAGCTGCTGGCACTTCGCCATGGACAAGGGCCAGCCAGACCTGCAGAGCTTTTCCTTTATATCAAGTAGACATAAATAGACCAAGCAAAATGATTCTCTTGCACACAATGCATTTTCTGCTGCTGTGCTTACATGACAACCCCCCACCCACAGCTTTTGAGTCTCTCCACCAGGAAGACCCTTTGGAGGCTTCAGCATTTCTGTAATGTGCTCCCTCAATTCATCTCTTATTCTGAACAGAGAAATTTGTGGAGAAGCCCCCAAGAAAGGGACATTTCACCCCTCTCTTTTCTGTTGAGATTGACAATTCTGTTCAAATTGTCATTTTGTAAAGAAAATGAGGCAGTAATCAGGGTGACAGTGGTATCCGAGCAGTACTTACTGGTGCCATGTGACAGCGTCGATGACCTTCCCTCCCGATTTCAGGAAGCTGCAACCAGAGGGCATGGTGGAGAGCAGAGGGTTAGCAGTGCCAGTGATGGGTCATGGCCCTCCCACCAGTGCAGCACCAATCACAGCCCCCCCTCACCCTCCAGCTGGCAGTACTGATGGTGAGTGCTTGGGGACCAGGCTTGCCATGGCTTTTACGCAGGCTTTGGGCAGCCTGGCTGCCTCAGCAGGTTGTTGGGAGGATGGACTGATATTTGTATAACACATGGGTGTTTCTCAGGCTGGAAGCCCTTGTTGGCACAACCCTAGAGCCAGTGCTCAGTGGAAAAACGTGTGGACCACTTGATGTACTGCCAGCAGCTGAGTTTCACCTGGCTGAATATTCAAGCCTTGAACTCATGCATGCAGGTAAAATTTTAGTTGTCCTCAGTCAAGGGAAAAAAAATTGTTCAACCCCTGCCTTGAAGCCTCTTCGTGCCTCCTGCATCTAGGGGCAGACAAGCCACAATTCTCCACACCTGCCCAACCCCAGGGAGTGCTGCTGGCACCTCACACCCCTACCTTCTCAGCAGTCGCTGCGTGTGCTTTCGGGGCTGCCCAACATCGGGGCCATAGACCTTGGCATGCTGGTAGAGGGCGTAGTTATTCAGGAGTTGGCGTAAGTGAATAAAATCTTGCCCCAGCTGGAAGCCATCGATGTGGATGCCAGATTTCTTCCTGAAGCTGTTGGGCTCTGGGGAAGACACGTGCACATCAACACCCTATTTCTGGGGCACAAACTAGGGCAGCTACATCCAAATGGGAAGCACCAGTCCCCTAAGGCTTCACCTGATCTGGCCTGGTGTGGGTGAGATATTTGAAGGTGAGCATGAAACCAAAAGCCCAGGGGATACAGCATGCTGCTCTCCAGCACTCTGTCCCAGCCAGTGCCCATAGGTGACATTCTGCACCCTGTGGGACATCATTCACCTCATCTCAAAGCCCTGGTAGGAGCAGCAAAATCATCTCAATTCGCTCATTCATTGTGTCTTCTTGTGAAACTCCTCTTTGCAAGTTAAGACCTGAATGGCTCTTAATAAAACATCACCTTGTCTTTATGTGTCATCATCCAAAACATCCAAAGTTACCAGCCCATACCCTGTGGTGGTACTTTTGCATGTGATGGCTGGCCTGGCCAACCAGCACTTACCATTCCCAAGCTCCCAGGAGATGTTGTACCTCTGGGAAGCACAGTAGTCCAGCAGTTCCTGGGCATTCGAGCTGTCCCACTGCAAGCCCCCTTTCCGCAGTAAGGCGTTAAGTCCAAAGATCAGGTGAAACCCTGAGCAGTTTGCAAAGCTGTAGAGAATATCCAGTGTGTTTCCTGCACAGAGCAGAAAGGAGGGGTGTTTATCTCAAAGTTAGAGTACGCTGGTTGAGCTCTGGCCAAGCAACAATCTTTACTGCCTGTATTTATTTAGCCTGATGCTGCAGATATGCCAAACTCTCCCGGCCAGGACAGAAGAGTTCAGGCCTCACTACACAATATCTTGCCAGTTTTGAGAACCCCCCAACTCCTGCAGCTCAATACTATTAAATGTGAGGTGGCAAGCAGTGGAAAAAGAGTTCTCTGAATAATTTTCTAAGTGGGTGAAATGTTTCTTTTTCAGTGATTTCAGCTGCTAACAGCCTATGGCCCTTTTACCAAGGGGCAGAGAATTGCATCCCCCTGTTTAAGTCTTACTTGTAATGGTGGTGTTTTTGTGCTTTTTCCGGTTCTGTTCGGCAAGAATCAGCTTCTCCTGGCTGGGCCATTGGGCCAGCAGCAGCTTCTCCACAGCAGCAAATGCAGGCCTCGAGCCACAAGCCTCTGTAGGGCAGAAGGGTGATAGGAATTAACTCCTCACCTCCACAGCCAGTGAACCCTTGTTCCAGTGAGCTGACAAAGCGTAGGCTGCCACGCCTGAGGGGCAGATAAGCCAACGTGGCATGCAGTGGTGAGGCTGGGATCATGACCCACCTTGCTGTGGGCAGGAACAGAGCAATGCTTCCTGCACTGCCCATCTTGTGCAGGGGAAAGTGCTGACTTCCCCATGCGGCTCGCTGGCAGGAGTCATAAGACACTTTTCCTTCAAATTTCATGTTTTTTCTTGGCATGCAAACCAGGAACAAGCCATAATCAGAAAGGAAGGCAAAAGCCAGTCACAGGAAGTGGCCTCTTAGCAAAGTGCTGTGAGGGGAAAAGTACCACTTGACTTCAAAACTGAGCATCACGGGGTAATACAGTAGTGTAGGATTGCACTGTTGTGCTATGTGCCACAGGAGCAGACAGGATTTTTTTCATCTGGAACACCTCTTGAAGAATTTATGCTCTTTTGCTAAGTTCAAAAAGAAAATACCAAGCTCAAGCACTTGGCAGGGGTCCAGCAGGTTTGCACTTGCTCTGTCAAAGTGGCAGGAGGGCAAGGCTGCACCCCCAGCCCAGCTCTCTGACTTTGGCAGAGAGATTGAACACTCTGTTCTCCTCAGATCATTTCTTCCATTTGTTACTTAATTTTCATAATGAAGCCACAACTTCTAAGCTGACCTTGACTGCCTCCCAGGCAGTGGGGGAGCTCCCAAGACAGTTGCAGGGAGCAGAAGACAGCAAAGGGAGAGTCTCAGCAGATGCCAGGGAGGATGCAAGTTCCCCCACATCCTTCCTCACTTTCCCATGGCTGGCACAGCTCTTTCCACAAACCATGCTGAAAGTCCACAGATCTCCTCTCCATGGATGATAGCAATACTGACCCTGTGGAGGGCCCTCAGTGCTGCTGCTGTGCCTTTGCAGCATCCTCAGCCTGTATCAAAGACCTTCCAAAACCCAAGATGGTTTCGAGTCTAACACATTGATGCCCACTTTACCTTGCTGTTCCTGAAGTTCCCAGAGGATTTTTTCTTCTGAAGTTGAATCCTTGTTGGGATCAAAGATAAGAAAATCTGTCTCAGTGCCACCAAACCTCAGGAAACCTGGGGACAGGGCTGTTGCCAGGGCACGCAGTTTGGAATTGCTGAGGGAGGAATGCCGAGAAACAGAAAACAACTATATTTATGTAGACTGTGTTGAGGGTAAACATGGCAAGCACTTTGAGGAACATGCTGCAGTAGGTGACCTGGGGCTACCCAGTAGCCTCAGGGGATTCCTGACACCTTGTTGGGATCTGCATCCCAGCCCTCTGCACTGTACAAGAGGGACACTGATGGCCAGGTGGGCCAGGAGAGTGTCCATGAGGCAACAAGGGGAGGTCATGCCTGAGGGAACATGGTCATGGGCAGGGAGTCAAATCTTGGGGGCAAAATAAGGCAAAACTTCAAAACAGGCTTGGTTTTTTTTGTCCTAAACATCCTTCTCCCCCAGATTTTTTGGTTTTGTTTGTGCAACACCAACACAAATGTCCTGTGAGAAGGTGGGCACAAAACTGACTTTACATCATCAGCCCCAGCTTCCATCAACAGCAGCCAAAGCAATTGCCTTTGTAGCTGAGGGAGATTAAGAGTCCCTGCTGGGACAAGTGTTAGCTTTATGGAAGCAAGTGTGCAAAAGAACATGACTGTGGCATGCTCACAGCCCGTGCAGGGTGTGCAGCACTGACACCCAGCCCCCTCTGGGGGACACTGCGAGGCGTCGGAGGGCACCAGGCACGTTAGGCACTATCTGCTCCTGGTGTCAAACAGCAGATTAGAGGCCACCAAGTACTTCCTACTCCTTGTGGTCGCAGGGCTGGCCCCAGGCTGAACCCCAAGGTGTGCGGTTGGGGCTGGATGTTGGGGACCTGAGCACTTTCCAGTAAAGCTGGTGACACCTTTCTCACCACCTCAGTGAGGAGGAAAACGTGCAAGTGGTGGGAAGAAGGAAATCAAGACTGGAGGATCCACATGTTTTTTGAACGCTTTCATAGATGGTGATTGCACCATCTGCTTCCCTGGGCAGCCTGTTCCAGTGCATGACCACCCTCTCAGTGAAGAAATTTTTCTAAATATCCAATCTAAACCCCCCGGTGCAACTTGAGGCCGTTTCCTCTCCTCCAGCCACTTGTTACCTGGAAGAGACCGACCCACACCTCGCTACAACCTCCTTTCCGGTAGTTCCGGGAAGCCATAAGGACACCCTGAAGCCTCTATTTCTCGAGGCCAAACAACTGCAATTCCCTCCGTTTCCTTCTCTTTTTAATTTCTGCTCGCAAAGCAGCTCCTCTCCCAGGCTTATCCCCGAGCCGACCCTTGCCTGCATCCGCCCAGCCCAGCCACCCCTCCCCCGAGCACAAACGAGCCGGCGAGGCTCGCACCTGCGGAAGGTACCGCCTTCTGCCCTGGGAGGATGGAATTAGTGAACCGCGAAGCAGGGGGCATCCAGCAGCCTCTTCCCGACCCCAGTTCCAGGGGTGGGGGACTCCCCGTTCCCTCCACCTCGCTCCGCAGCGCGTTTGCCGGGATGTCCCGCCCCCCCAAGACCTTTTTTCCTTTGCCCAAAGGGGCGAGAGGCGGCTCACCTGAGCAAGGCGACATACCGCGGGTCCCGGGCGAGGCTGGCATCCAGCGTGAGGGAGAGGAAAGCCGGGCTCACCTCCGCTCGGGGGCCGCCCCGGAGCCCCAGCCGCAGCACCGCCGCCCGCTGCCCCTCGGCCAGCGCCGAGGGTAGCAGCAGGAGCAGGAGCGGCAGCAGGAGCGGCAGCAGCATCCTCCTCTCCCGGCCCGCCGTGCCGCCGCCGCCGGCACCACCCCCGCGGAGGGCGGGCCCGGGGCTGCAGCGCTCCGCGCCCCCCCGGGAAGAACGGCGCTGGCGTGAGCAGGACCTTCCTCTCCCTCTGGAAGGGCTCCAGCAGCATCTTCGAGCCTCAAATCAGCGCCAAGACGCCCGAAACCCGGGGTTACCCAAACGCCTCAACCATTGCAAAATGAACCTGTGTTTCCAGCTGGTTCCTTTCCTGCTCACACCTTTGCAGCCTTGCAGCCGCCTCCTCCAGCATCCCGCCCTGCCCGAGCGGCCCTGGGCATTTCCGTGTACAACCAGCGGGCTGGAAGATGGCTACAGGCTGAACGCTGCCGCTCCAGGGCTGAGATGTCAGCCTGGCACCCCCGCTGCCCCTCCACTGCGGGAAGCCGAGTCCCGGCAGCACACAGCTGGGTCACGCCGAAACCCGCCTCCCCCTGCTGCACTGTTAGAATAAGTGTTATGTCCCAATTACAGAGGCGTGAAACTTGGAATTACTGTTACAAAACAGATTCAGGCCGGCTCTGGGCCTGCCCCCCAGGTGCTCCCTGCAGAGTCCAGTCTGTACCGAAACTCCTTCTTTGGCAGCAGCTGGCCTTGCCCGGGAGGCCTGTCGGGAAAGAGCCAGCTGCAGACACGGAGCAGGAATGGCTTAGTATCATGGAATGGCTTGGGTTATTCCAAACCCCACACCATGGGCAGAGATGCCTCCCACTAGACCAGGTTGCTCAAAGCCTCATACATCCTGGCCTTGAACACTTTCAGGAATGAGATGTGCACAGCTTCTCTGGGCAGCCTGTGCCAGTGCCTCACCACCCTCACAGTAAAGAATTTCTTCCTGAAATCGAGTCTAAACGAACCCTCTTTCAGCTTAAGGCTGTTCCCCTCTTGTCCTACCACATAATGCCCTTGTAAAAAGTCCCTCTCCAGCTCTGTTGTCTTCCCTTCAGCTACTGGAAGGTGCTCTAAGGTCACCCTGGAGCCTCCTCCTCTCCAGGCTGAACAGCCCCAGCTCTCTCAGCCTCTCTTCAAAGGAGCTTCTTGCTCTAGCCCTCTTTGTGGCCTCCTAACAGGCCCACATCCTTCTTATTTTGGGGGACCCAGAGCTGGACGCAGTACCACAGATGGAGTCTGGAGTAGAGGTGGACAGTCACCTCCCTCGACCTACTGCCCACCCTCCCTTTGATTCAGCCCAGATTACAGTTTGCTTTCTGGACTGCAAGAATGTTTCTAAGTTTCTGTGCACAATGCTGAAACACTTGCAGTTTTTAATCAATTCCACTTAGTACCACCATTGCATTTTCCACCTGCACCAGTTCATCCTGAAGCGTCCATGTTTCTTATGAAGTTTGTTTTGAAAACAGCTGTCTGCTGGAACAGGCTGGGAATCTGTTACTTTATTTGGGTGCAGTGCTTCCCACACACACCAAAGTTTGGAAATTAATCAGTGTGGCTCAAGTGCTCGCCTGCCTGGCCCTTCCTGTTCCTGCTTGCTCTACATTTTTGTACTATTAAGTAACTCTCCACTGGAACTAGAAGAACTCGACCAAATTAACTCTGTTTCTGATAAACACATCCACGGCCCTGCCGAAAAGGAAACATCAGTGACACTTCTGACTGTCTCAGTATCTTAGTCAGGGTAACACTTCCCATTTTGGGGGTGCAGCACCAATTATGTGCCTACGCCCCAGGAAGGGCTGGGGTGACTATCTGCCAGAGGAGTAACTCATCTATCAGCAGATGACTGGAGTACCAGACAAACTACCCAGCCCCATGGGTAAACTAAGGATGTAAGAACGTAGTTCAGTGTGTGAAAAATCATTGCTGCAAACCTAGCTAAGGTCGTTACTACAGGTACAGGAAAGGTCAGGAGCCGTCAGGCAGGATGCAGCCTGTGCACAATTTTTTTCTGTTGGAATTCCCTACTTCTGCCTTCATTTCCTCCATGTTCTTTGAGAAGTGACTTTGAGTCACTTGCCGCTGTGGTGTATTTCTCACAGCAAAGGCACAAGGTGTGTATTTCAAATGGTCAAGGCTATGGTTTGGATTCAGCTGCTGTGTACAGATGTGCGTATGTAAATTCTAGCACATGTTGTGTTTTTAGCAGCCTGCAAAACCTTGTATCTGGAAAACAATGCCCTTCAGCATTATCTTAAGAGATTAAGGTACTAAATGAGAAGTGGCAGCTTTTGCCTGGGCATTTTTCACATAGTTTTATACACATTTTTAAATATTGCAGAGTAGGGGAGATCAGTACAGGTGTATTTGGACTCATGGAAATTAGTGCAGAATTTGAGTGGTACCCTATGAGCTACAAGGGGAGCACTTAAGAAGCAGGACTAGGCTTAAGCCCACTTGAGTGTTGAAGCCAGCTCCAAACAAGCATCCCATCCCACCTCCTCACTCCACAGAAAGCCTACACCCTGCCTTGTGACATTCAAATGCTTTGGTCTTGCAGCTCCTATCAGGCAGTCCTGCTTCTCCCATGACAGTGACGCCATTAGACACCCTGTGATGACTACGTTTTTATAACTAGAAAGAGCTAAAAATAAAACCTTCCAGGAATTTCAACTGTCTGACAGCAGCAGCACCATGCTATTGCTAGCAGGGGCACCACCGCTGTTCCTGGGCAAGCACCAAGAACTGATACATTTATATCTGTATCTATATAGATGTCAGTGCTTTACCTTGTGCATATTAAGGGAATTCAGAAGGAGAGAGCTGCCTGTACAAAAGGCAAACAATTCCTGTGGCACAGCAGTGTTTGGGCAGGTGGACAGAGCTGACCTGTGTCAGAGTACTGCTCTGTTTCTATGCAAGAAGCCTCAGGAAGACGAAACTAAGGCTAAGCTGATGCCAAGAAAGCATGGAATCTGTAAAAACAGAGATGCCTGTCAGAGTGGTTTTGTAAGCTATCCTTTTTCCCTGCCCCAGGCCTGCAGCCAGACCTTGTCCTGACACAGCACACAGCTCTCAGCACTCCCAGCTGGTTTTATTTCCGAACCCAGCTGGTTATGGGAGTCTGAGATGGCACACACTGTTTGTTCAGAGATGGAAATGACACCTTGGGTCTAGATTTTAGCAGTTCTCTTTGAAATGCACACAGAGATTAAATGAAGCTTTAAAAGGAAGGACAAAGTGAGAGCTAGGCAGGACTAACTCATGTGGAAACAACTTTCCAGAACACAGGAAGACAATAGGTCTCATTCACACAATGAAAATTAACAGCTAAATGTTACCCTAAGCCTGACTCTCTTACCAGTCCTTCCAGGGAGACAGTTTTCAGTAAGTTATGTACGGGGGTTCTTGAGACCACAAAATTATGACTCAGGGGAAGGAAGGGAATCACACAAACACAAGAATTGGTCTATGTGGGCAAGTTGGAAAGTGGAGTGAATAGAAATAAAAACTAAGAAATATGCTCTGAGGTTTTAGGTCAGAACTTCTCTCTGCACCTGAACAGACTTGCACACGCAATAGCTCTGATCCAATTTACTGTGGGTTATGAAGACATGGCAGGAACATCCTACAAACCATGTTTTTATGACCTACTTTAGCTTTGAAGCATCTACCATTATTTTACATAGAAATAAGAAATTCATCCATGTTGCTTCTTTCCCTTTAACACAGGCCTTAGGATACAAGCATCCCAATGAAGCAAGAGAGAAATACTTGCTTTTCTGAAACATCTTGAACCCATCCTTAGCATAAGCTTTCCCATAGCACATCCACCCATAACAGACATTTACCAAAATAATGCATACCCATTCCAACACCTGCACGTTTTATATATATATTAATGAATAAATAATATATATACACACACACATATAAATATATATGTGTATAAATATATATTTTATGACCCCAGTTCTGTACTTGATACTGAAGTACCTCAGCATCAACTGGCAGCACAAAAATACCTTGATCAGTATCTGTTGTATTCCTTTGTGTTCCTTTTTCCCCCCTCTCCCATCTCCACCCAGGGGAAAAGCCCAGGTAAGAAAGCTTTATGTGAAAAGCATTAAATTACACATTGATAAATACTCCAGAAAGAAAAAGCAGTATGAAATACATGTGCTGCCTTGCCTGAAAAGCTTTATTTCAGGAAAATAGGACAAGCTACATATAGCGAAGTTTCAATGCAAATTAGTGCAGCTTCATTTCACTGCTGGCCCTCTCAATGGTCACAGAGAAAGCCTTGGGGGAGTTGCACTCATCCATCTGGCAGAGCACAGCCTGTGTAAACAGAACAGCAGAGACAAGAAATGCCAACCTTTTTCTTTCCAGACCAGCTTTATGCAGATTTAAAACCACTCTCTTGTTTCAAACCAGCTTTTCCTACCATTTTCACAGAAGCTCTGGCATTTGTAGGGAATATTGACTTTATTCCTAAGTGTGTACCTCATCAAAGCCTGATCTTGCAGCAGTGCTGGGTGTTACAGTCATGTACGGTGTGAGGGTACATTTAGCAACTGGCAGGAATTGTATTTTCCTGCTGTTTCCCTCTGCTATACAAATATATAAAAATGTACACTTTAGTTAGCATGCAAGTACAAATATCATGCAAAGACCTGTGACAGAGGTTACTGGCTCATCAACTATTCTGTAATAAATGTAGCAATTAATGGATTATTTCCACAACATCTGTTATTGCAATAACACAGTACTCAGAGTGAATAATTTTATAGTAACTTCCTGGGGTTATTCCCCCCCCCCACCCAAAAATCCACACAGAACTGTATCAAACTTTGGAAAAGCACCATTAAGCACAAATAAACCTTTAGGGCAACTGGGTTTTCTTATGTGGGTACTACATCACCTGCTTAGATATGTATTCACAGCTATGCTGGAATAAGCATCGTCTACCTTCTGAATGTAACACAAATAAACCCGTAGCGAGTTTAATATTACCTATTCATTTGTTCAAAAATATATCTTAATTAAAAGGGCAAGGCGTTAAGAGACAGACATATATCCTCAAGTCGTGGCAAAGATTGCTTCTGCCCTTGAGGGCCAACTATTGTTAGAGCCAACTTAACATTTTTCTGTGTTTCCAAATGCCATTGTGCCTTAGGCACTTAAATATCAGTAACGGGATTCCCCTGGAATCCCCATGTGCCAGTGGAAATGAAACATGCTGCCTCTAAGAAGTGCTGGGTTTAAATTCCTGACCGGGTTTAATACCGAATGCAGTCAAATATTGCATTTATCCAAACTGTGTAAGCCACTATGAAGTATCACAAGTATGGGTTTAGAAGCATATTTCTGCTAAATAAAGGCTTATAAAGAATTTATTCAATTGCTACATATGATTTCTCTAATGCCACAACAAAATGAGCAGTAGAACACTGGTGTTTTCATCAGTTTTTCACCATAACCCCTTTCTATCAATCATTCAACATCTAACAACACCACTGGATTTGAAAACATTCCTGTTTATTTTTAGAACCCCACATACTTAACCTGAGTAAGAAGCCCCAAGTTTAACTAAGGTTTATCTTACTTTACTGAGAAGAGACACCCAATTTTACACAGAAATGCCATGTGTAGGTGTGCCAGTACACTGGCTACCACAATTCAAAACTACTTTCACGCCCTCACGAGACCCCACCTGGAATGCTGCATCCAGGTCTGGGGTTCTCAGCACAAGAAAGCCATGGACCCTGTCAGAGCAGGTTCAGAGGAGGCCATGGAGATGCTCAGAGGGCTGGAGCACCACTCCTATGAACACAGGCTGGGAGAGCTGGGGTTGCTCTTCATGGAGAAGGCTCCAGGGCTTATAAATGTGGGAGAGAGACTTTTAAGAGGGGCAGATAATGATAGGACAAGAGGGAATGGCTTTAAACTAAAAGAAGAGATTTAGATTGACTGTTAGGAAGAAATTCTTGTGAAGGTGATGAAGCACTGGCACAGGCTGCCCAAGGAAGCTGTGGATGCCCCATCCCTGGTGTTCAAGGCCAGGCTGGATGGGGCTCTGAAAAACCTGGTTTAGTGAAAGATG
This sequence comes from Monarcha castaneiventris obscurior, assembly GCA_026261815.1. Classification (NCBI taxonomy): domain Eukaryota; kingdom Metazoa; phylum Chordata; class Aves; order Passeriformes; family Monarchidae; genus Monarcha; species Monarcha castaneiventris. The sequence goes on from JAMPIT010000890.1 coordinate 172,577, forward strand.
TCCCTGCCCATGGCAGGGGGATTGGAACCAGGTCTTTAAGGTTTCTTCCAACCCAAACCAGTCTATGAATCTGCAATTTAATGCACCAGGCTACCCCAGCTTTCAAGTCTGCCTTAATGTCCAGGCCATTGTCAAGTACTACATACCAGATTTGAAGTTTACTGAATCTCAACTGAGGAAGGTTCAGACACCCTCAAAACTACTTTCATGAAGCTTAACATTTTGCTGGAGCAAATCTGGTTCAGATACCTTTAAAAATCCTGACTAGTCCAACTGACACATGCCCATGGAGAGTCTCAGAACTTGACAGGGCTTCTCAAAAGTCAGTTCTTTAAGATTTCACCTTCATTCAGTCTTCACACTTAAGCAAGAAATTCAAAAACCTTTTAAAAAAAGTAAACTTTCTGTTTGGAAGACTGCTTCAGAAACATCCTGAAAGAATTATCTCAGGGAATTGCCAGAGGCTAAATACAAATTTGATATTTGCACTTTTAAAAAAGGCTAAAACTAGGCATCACCTATGACCTCTTGCATAACTCTGGAACAACTTCTTTGTTATGAATTGCAGTTCTATTTCTCTCCTTCCATTAGCTACAGTTAGAGTACAGAGAATCCTGCAAGCAGGAACTTCGGAGTAGCTCACTCAAGTGCACGTGTCCTAAAGGGAATATCCAAAGATATTATATAAGTCAGCTGTGAACATAAGCTCCCAGCAGAAGTACACACCAGGCAGTCAGCCCAATCCCCAAAGCACTCCTAGGGCTATGTCTAAAACCAGGAATGAATTAAGATGATTCTGTCCTATTGCTCAAGAAGTTCATAATCCAAACCTTCAAATGAGGTCAACTTTCCAGGAAACATTGTGAACTCAGAACTCACTCAAAATTGTGGTATACAAAGCACATTAAATATTTATTAAATTACAGCAGCTTTAAACAGGAAGGTTAAAAAACTTTAAAATATCCAAATTTTGGATTAATGATTTCTCTTTGTGAGAGTCAGTGGGTCCCTGGGATATCTGTGGGCACCTTTAAGAGTTCTTCGACTTCTTCCTGTAAAGCCTCAGCTTTTTCACTCAGCAGCATCTACAGTACAAAAACAAAGAAACAAAAATTAGAATACAAATACAAGCTATAACTCTTAGACAGATTAAAACACCAGTGTTTCTTCCCAAACTTGCACCTGGGTCTGTAAAAGACTTCTGCTGCTGCTCCCAGGACTGCGGCAGCTTTGCACCAACATTTTTTTGCTGATTAGAGTACACCTGTGTAAAAAGCAGTCACACAAAAATTGATACAGCACACAGCTGGTTTTCTGGATTCTGCCATCACATAATACATCAAATTTACAGAACATAAACAGTTTTGTCTGGAATGGTTAAGGAACATTTTTAACCTTAGACATTTCTTTTCCACGTTGGAGTAAACATTTTTAAAGTTGTGCCTGCTGAGTTGCCAACTTCTTCCTTTATTTGAAATTTCTTACTACAGCATTTTACACCAGACATACAGGACTCCTGATATCAGCAGTTGTTTAATCCACTGCCCTGACTGCTGGCTGCTGGCAGTTGGAGAAGAACAGGACCCCATGGAAGCACTCTTCTAACTTCCCAGTTAGAAAAACTCCATGAATTTAATATCTGAGCATGAAAGTAGGCTAGATTGCTAGATTTGGCATTGATGTAGATAAGGAATCTGCATATATCACTTTCTTTTGACTCCCACAGCAGCAAAGTGAAAAAGCATCAAGAAGCCTACAGCAACATTATCTGAACATGACCTTTTAAGTGCATAACCTCCAAAGTCAGCATCTTTACTTCGTGAGAATGTACAACCCAAAACTTTCTAATTGACCGCCTTATTTTTACACCAACCACCCATCCTTTTATTCTGGACATTCCCTTACTTCACCAAGAGCTTGCTCTTTTAGTAGAATCAAACGTGAAGCCAGTGCCACTGCAACAGCAGATGATGAACGGACATAGAGAATACCATCACTTGATAAAGTACTTCCTGTATTTTTTGTTTAGATACAACTCAGTGTATGTTACAAAAATGGCATATTCAAAATGGAAAAGAAAGGAAAGAATAACAGGCCATGACAAAGCAACCTAAATATGTGAGGTTAACTGTGCACCTTGTTGGTTTACATTTCTACAACCCTAAAAGTCCTATTCTTTTGTCACAACTACCACAAGAACTTCTGTAAGATAAGTCCTGAGATTTGGCAGAACTGAGCACTTCCAGTTAAGACAACCTAGCACAGAGACCACTGTAGTCATTCAATTCCCACATTTCATCAGACAAGCTGTCAAGCATTTTTTCCCTTTGCTGCCCCTCTGAAAAGCAGCACCACTTGGCACTATCCTGTATACAACAGATTGTTCTTAGTACAGATCAGTATTTGGATCACAAACATCCACTAGTGCCTCCACCAGTAAACTGAATCCTTCCTTTTTAATGTCATTCAAACATCCACTTTCGACATACTGGGAGTTCTGAAGCAGGTTTTTATAGCTTTCTTTCTAACTCACCTTTGCAGATGAAACAATTTGTTTGGCTTGACGTCGTGACAAGTGCTCAATCATCTTGACCAGAGTTTCTGGATTTGCATTAGCCAAGTGAGCTAAAGTTTTGTAGCCTGCATTGTAAAGCTGTTTTGCTCGTGCCTGAAAGTACAAAACTGTCTTAGATTATTAGAACAGGAAATAAGAATTACTGGTAAGTGTCAATCTCTGCACCAACCTCAAACATTTCATTCCGCAAATCAATCCAATTATCTTTTTTCTCTTTCTAACATGAATACTCACTAAGAATCTTTATAGCCCAAAAGCACAGCTTTACCACTAAGATTACCACTCCACCAATCTTAACTGGGCTCTCAGGAACACATATGCCTTTATTTTCTCTGAGCCTCTATGATACCAACTCTGCTGTCTTCCCTTGTTGCCATGTTTCCTGCATTCACTGTCACTGACAAGAACAACAGTCCCACATTCTTTGGAGGTGTCTGTCTTGTTTAACTTCTCAGATTAAAGCCTTACTGCCACTAAATTCAATGGTTTTCTGACAAACTGATTCTACAATAGGCTAGATAGGCAAGTTAAATCATTTTTCAAAGAGCATAGCCTTGAACTGAAGCCCTAAAAGAGCTTTTATTTTAATACGAGTCTTTGATTCAGAGACTGATTAAATTTCTTATTTAAAGTGCAAGCAGCACTGCAAGTGATTGCCAAAGCCAAAGTTCCCAATAGGACTTAGCATATTTCTGTAAGTCTCTTCTAACTTAAATATGTAAATTCTTATTCCTCTTTACTCCCATGAACTGAAGAATCCTTACCACAAAAGAAACCTGAACTCTGTTTTCCAACTGAGTATACAGCTAAATTATTGTCCAAATACAGTATTTTCACAGCTGCTGCGGCAGCAGCCAGAAGAAGAACATTGGCTCCAGCTCCCATTTCCTCAACAGCTCACCTTCCCCCAACCTCCAGACTGTTGTGGAACATCCACATTATGCAGGATTCTCAGTAACAAATTAGCTTGGTTTTCCAGATACACTTGAAAGGCACAGTAACATTTAGCACACAAGTTTACATTGAAAAGTTTCATCAAGCCAGGTTTACTGACCTCTAGAACCCCTGCTACCTCCATCAGAGGGATGAGCTCTGTCTTAACACAGTATGTCAACTGCTGGGTAAGTTCTGTCAGCAAGGCTTTATAAACCCAGAATTCTTCCAATTCCTGCAGAGACAAAGATGGCTAAAAATCAGATCCAAAGTTCTGTATTTGGGGAATATGACTGACAAAACTCTGCTATGGCAACAAGCATATATTTAGCTTTCAGATGGGGGAAGCACAATTATTTCTAGTCATCCTTTCAGACAGTTGCAGAGGTGTATTCACTCTTCAGCACTCTTCAGCTGAACATCCCAAAGCTGGGGCAATTCTAAAGGATAAGCAATGCATTATTTCAAGTATTTCACCAACAGCACTGACAGTGACCAATGCCCAGTACAATTTGTATATTTTCACATTCTCAGTGCATGAAGCTTACTTTTACTATCAGAAACGTCACTGTATGAGCATGCTTTGCTCAGTAGGAAAAATAACTGAACAGGAAAGGTGAAGAAACATTTTTTTGCACAGGAAACGTGAAATACCACACCTGTATTCAGTTCTAAAGTAAGAGAAGCAAACTCCAGACTTTGCAAAACCAAACCACAAAGAATTTATTTACATTCTTTTAACACAGTACCTCACAGAAATGTAGAAGACAGGATGCAAAGGAGGCAGCAGAATTGAGGAGATTTTGCACATATCCTCGGGACATGTTAAATTTCTCTGAAACACTCCATATATCGGTCTCTTTCAGTAGGGCATAAAGGACAAATGTCAGGTAGAGCCTGTTCACCACAGCCATGTCCACATTCTAGGAATAAAACAAGCTAGAATGCAAAGCCAGTATCACACTGCAGGTGTTCTGTTAGTACTACAAGGCAAACCTTTTCACCTCTACTCCCTTCACAGCTTTAAAACATTTCTATATTACACACACAGACATTAAAACATTAAGAAAATCAACCAATGAGGTTAAAAGAGCTTTAACAATCAGGACAGTAATAAACAACACTAGCAGAAAAATAATCTGGAATTTGTAAATAATCAAATGAAATGACTAAACTGTCATCTTAGGTATGAGAAATCTCCAACCTACCTTTCTGATGGCTTGACCAGAAGCCTTTTTTGTAATAAAACTTTCAGGTACTCCCACAATATCTGCTACTTTTTGCTCTGCTGCACTTAGCTGGTTGAACTAAAATAAGATTTTATAAAGAATTTTCAGATATTTAGCCCTTCTAATATTATAGGAAACACAAGTGTATTATTTACAGTGAGACAATGCTTTTCAGTATCTCTATAGAACCAGTAGAGTAGTACCACAGTCACTAGTCACAGGCAGATCTGCAGCTTCTTTGCCTACTTGTTCAGATTATCTGTAACTGTCCATCTCTGAATGCCACATTTTAACATAATTAAGTAGATTTTAGTGCTCCCCCCAGTAAAAAAATAGCATATTTCCCATCAAATTGTTACCCCACTACATGTCCTATGTGTACAAACCCCCTGCAGAATTAATACTCAGGATTACTGAATGCCCCAAGGCATGTTTGTTAGCAAATTCTCACCTGTCTCAGGTATATCATCCAATCTGGGCTACAGGTCGAAGTCAGGTCATAGGGAGTTGCCAGGTATAGGAGATGAAGATTGCTCTCAAGAACCAGCCCCTCCAAACCCTTCTTCAATTCTCTGTACAGAAGATTGCAGAATGCCAAGTCTATAGAGCCTAGAATAAGCACAGAGGGTAAGAATATGTACAATTATAAACAGGCACACAGAGTTAAATGAAGTACATTTTAACACAGTCCTTATCTTCCACCAAAGCTTGTTATACCATCTGAAGTGGAGAGAAGTATCTGTAACCTGAATAACTGCTCTAACCTAACACGAGCAGTGAAGGAAAACTGAGGAGTGGCAGTCACCTATTTCCATGTATGTTCATTCTGTGTGGTTTTGGAGTGCTTGCAAAATGCCTTGGCTTTAATGAAATCCTGCAATAATGTTGTAGATTGAAGGAATCCTTCAGATTCAGCCTATTTCAATTGCACTTCATACCTCAAAATCTTTATGATATACAGGAAAACAGAACTTCCTGACATATTTTATTACAATTGGTCTATGTGTCATATGCTCCCTTTCCCTCTTAAGCTTTCCAAGAAATCCTTCTGTTTACAATAACCTGTTCATAACAATGAATTACAAAACAAGGTCCTGAGTCACTATGATTACAACCACTAAATCAAAACTTCAAATAATTTTTTAGGGGTATAGTTCTGGTTTTGTTCCCATTGGGGTCAATGTTATTACATGTCATTCCCATTGCATTCAGTCACGGGCTACTTCACTCCATTTTCAGCCCAGTACATTGTGTACTACAGCTGTTTCTTTACAACTTATTTTTCATTGCAGTTTAATAATAAGAATAAAAAAAGCCTTACCCTTATATGTAGCTTTACCCAAGGGTGTGATTGTCAGTGTGCATTTGGAATTGTGGTCCTTCTCAGATATTATTCTTTTTAGGAGTCCTTTTTCTATCAGATTTTCCAGCCCATCTTTAATTATCTCTGAGAGGCTCTTCTCTTTAGACAGCAGCTGCTGCTGAACACCCAGCAATGTACAGCACATAAAATTGTCCACTTCCTCAGGGGTAACTGCAATCTGCAGCAGTTTGGGAAATGATTAGCATATTTAAAGTTATAATTTCACACATTTAATGAGATATAGGAAAAAAAATACTGAATAAAGAAGGAGTTTGTGTTTCTGTAGGAATACATCCCAACAAATAGAATGATAGATACTTGGTGGTGGATCTGATGGGACTGCTCTCCATCTGTTCTATCATTATAGATACTGCATCATGTTAACTCGTTTCCACTGTTTTATTTCTATTCTGAATCAAGTACTAAAAATAGAAATATTAACATTGTATAGTATAATAAAGTAGATATAATTTTTGCTTTTACACACAAAGTTACGTTACGCGTGTAAGATTATGGAAAGATTGGAAATGGAAATGATTAATCAAATTTTTGTCCTTATCAGATTAGAAACTGTTCTGAACTTGTAAGTCCAAGTGTTTAAGCAGTCTGTTTTTCTACAGACTCAACAGGCAACATTTTCTTGGCATTTCTAAGCACTTAAGTTACTCACAGAGAAGATTTAATTGATACCTTCAGTCCAACCAAAGATAACAACAGGCTCTGCATTCCCTTGGTCAACTCCAGCAGAAGATTGCTGTAGCAATTCTCCAAAGGACTGTGAACTAAATCCTGAACCTAAAATGAGCAAGGAATGTATTAGTACAGAAGAACATTCATACATTAATTTTACAATTAAACCCCCCCAATTTTCTTTATAAGCTGAATTATGTATATAAGTGTAAACATCTGAGGTTTACAGTTGACATCTGAAAACAAACCACATAAAGGCACTATTACATAAGACATATACTTATGGTTTTAAGAAGTGAACAAAAATTAAGCTAGGCAGCTCAGCTCCTCCTGTTTTTCCACCATCTTAACCCAGCAATTTAAATTACCAACAGCTTTGTAAAATTTACCAAGTGTTTGTCTTTTTCTTGCACTATGAGAATACTTTCTCCAGCACTGTCAATACCAGCTCGACCAGCTCTTCCAATCATTTGCTTATACTGGTTCTTCTTCAGGAAGTCATTGGCAACATAAGGAGCCCTGAGAATCACCCTACAAAGAAGCCTTCCATAAGTTATGCTTTATATTCAAATTACTAAAGCAGCAATAAAATGTTACAAATCCAAAATCATTCTTTGTATGTGCCCCTTACCTAGTAACTAATAAAAATCAAATGCACATCTTTGGACAGATGTATAAATCAATTGTAAAGCATCAAATTATTTAAGGTGTATTAAATGTGCACACAGAAGTGGATTCTTAGCAAACAGTCTTTGGTCACACAGAGTACAGCAGCCCCATAATCAGAACTTGCATGTGAAAAGATAATACATTTTTGTGTTAAAATACATTCCAAGTGTAACTCCTTAGAAAAGGTTTATTTTACAATTAAACACTGTTCTTAGGGCAGTATCTGAAGAAACCATTGTTGTCTTCAATAAAGCTACTAAGAACACTGAAGCATTTTTCAATTTATTAAAACTTCCTCAATCCATTCAGATAAGTGCTCTTCAGTTGTGTACTCTGAGGTACTTCCTACTGATTCACATTTCCTGCGTAAATACTGCACAGTCTTGTGTCCCAAGTTGAACACAAAATCCCTTATCCTTCCAATTTGCTGGTAAAAGCAGAAACACATTTTAAATAGCACTGAGATTTCCAATTTATTAAAGCAATTTTTATTTACAAAGCAAAAAATCAATGCAAAAATTAAATGTTTCGGTTGCTAACCTTCTAGCTGGCAGGTTGACTCCAGCAGCTAGAGTGGCTGTGCAAGCAAGCAGGCACAGGACACCTGAAGAATAAGCTTCCTCTATGCTTTTTCTTTCATCGTTTGTAAGGCCACCATGGTGATAGGCAATACCAAAAGGGATTGTTTGCTTCAAAACAGGACAGACAGTTCCATTTCCAATACTCTTTAGGTTCTTGATGAGATCTTGTTTCTCTTTCTCCCTGTGAGCTCTAAATTCTCTTGGAGGAGGAAAAGCATTTCTTTAGACTTTGACCAATCATTAACTAAAAAGAAAATAAAAACCAAGAGACATGCTTAATGTCTATTTCTGTTCATCATCCATTCCTCTAACATCTAGGTTGGAGAAATAGTTATTTCCAGTAGCTTTAAAGCAGCAATACACAGGAGGCTGATTTAGCTGCAATAGAACCTTTCTTGTTTGGAATTACAGGAACAGAAGGGATCAAACACTGGCTGGGTGTGGATATTGAGTGTACCAAACAAAGGAAATAGGGCCAGTAGTGAAGGTTACAAGTACATCTAAAAATGGTTTCAGTTTTGATAGCAAGGGAGTGGATTGTTCATTTTAATATAGTTTCTTTCTACATAAATTTAACTTTGCCAGATCATTATGAGTTGACTGAATCATATTTAAATGAAATTAATCTTATGTCTTGCTTTCTTTTCCCTGTTAATGAAGCCTGGTTTACATTTTACAACTTAGATTTCCAAAGTGGGTATGGAACACAGATACTCAAATGACTCCTAAAATACCTGACCACATACCAGGCTGTAGAGAAAAACGTTTGTTTTCTAATCCAGCAACCAGTGCCAAAGGGACACAAAGTTAGATTAATTTAGTCTGCTTTTCCTTATTTTCTTTAGTGTTCATCCTCTGACAAGAATTTCTTTCAACTATTTTGGTATAAAAGTAAGAATTTTTTTAAAGCTTTTGTTTCATAAGCCTTTCACAGTTTGCTATCACTTATACAGTTAGCAACTTTATATGATTCCATGTTCAAAGTATTTACTTCTAATCACCAGGGAAAGACACTTGCAAACTAGATGACAATAAATCCTAAATTGTAAGCAATTATTTCACCTATAATTAAAAAAAAAAAAAGACAGAAACTTACTTCTTGAGATACTTGCACACCATTGAAGCCACATTTTCACAGTTCTTTTTAGTGGGACAAAAGATAAGGCAGGAATATTTAGGAATAACTTCAGTAACCAGTGCAATGATGTGGTCAGGATCTGCTTTCTCCAGATTACTAGAATACTGTAATAAACATAGATTGACAAATATTTTAACTTAGAAATTAATTCATAACCTAAATATTCAATACTTGTTCTTTACCGTCGCTTGAATACTCCCATTGGACTCAATGTGATGCAATTCTGAGAAGCTGTATGATAAGCTTTATTCCCAATCCTCACTTGAAAGACATCTGACTTGAGGGATACATGGATACACAAATCAAATTCTTTGCTTTTTCCCTTAATACTTCATTTTCTTTTAGCAACACTTGTGATACTGGCAGTCTACCATAAGACACATTTTTCTTGGTAAAGCTTGAAATGAACCTCTACAAGGCAGTAGTAAGCTGGCAAATCCCCCAAAAGATATCTTCTTTCAGCACTAAGAATGATCAACTGTTGAGAAAATCTACCCCCAAGCATAAAACATTGAGTATCTGGAATACTCAAACACATTACTCTCCACACATCAAAATACTGAAAAAAACTCTACCTTGAAGAGTAAAAAAGAAGTTAAAATCGAGTTAAGCATTCAGAATTTTAAGGCTTTTTTCCCTCCCAAAGCCTACCACTTCTTTCTCATGGGTACTACAAATCAATGATCATGTTTAAGTAATTTCTCTAGTAAAAGGTCTGCAAGCAAATCAGTGTAAAATAGTATCTTTCACAACAGTTCAAAGAAGCTATAAGCACTTTGTCTGTACCTTGAAGTTAAGGAGACGTGAAAAAGCAAAGCCATTTTCTGTTTTGCTGTCAACTGCATAAATGGTGTCTTGTATCTTTATGTATTCTTTTAATTCTACCTAGCAAGATAGAAGCCACAAAGAGAAACTTTAGTTAAATTACCCAGTTTTCTCTAAAGCTGCTGCTGATGTACAGCTACAGCTTTTTTCTAAGCTTCACATGTCATATACACACTTGTACACAAGCATACAGTTTAGAATTTTTAGAAGAAGTTAATTGTTTTAATTCTTTGCCTTGATAAAGCATGGAATCGCAATGGAGAATGCCAAGTATTGTATCCCATGAACTATTCATAAACCATGCTGTCCTGACAGCATACAAGCCCCAGCAGTACAGATTCCAGTTACATCAAATGGACTGCAATGATTCATCACAGTAGCTGTAATTTAGGAATTGCTTTAGTTAAAATGAAACAAATGCCTCGGCACAGCAATATAAAGGTTATTGCATTTGTGTATTTGGAAGTGCATGGTGCTATTTATTGTACTGTTAGCAATTGAGAGCAATAGCAGGCCCTATATTATACTGTGCAATTAAGCACAAAAGCTGTGACACAATCCTAAACAGATTTACTATAATTTTAAGGGCAAATATCTTCTTTACTAGTTCCTGGCAACTTGTATACATACTGGTCTAAAGTCATTAGTGTAGTACTCTGCTTGCAGGAACTTCTGCAGGTCTCCAACATTATTTAACGTCGCACTCATTCCAATGATTTGTGTCTTTTCTGTAAAACAGAAGTTAAAACAAATTTGTTGTCACATTACCATTTTTTAACACTTCCATTCAATATTTAACCATAAGACTCCTTCTTCATCATTAGTCTTTCACAATGCCAAAGTAGCAGGTTTGAAGGGAAAGGTGGCCACCAAAGAAATACTAACTAAGAAACAATACTAAGTTACAAAATACTACCTGAGACTTAAATGTAAAAAGGGAGCATTTAATTGGAATGGCTAAAGGGCTCCTACAAAGAAATAGAAGACATTTGATAATACTCAGGATTTCCCAGAGAAGTATCAAAAGAGCTTCAAAAACACCCAGCCCATCATTAGCAGGTCAGTTAACACTTAATGAGTAAATGCTGTTAATACATGCAGTCATGCCATGTTTTTCAAAAGCAGCCAAAAGAGCACAAATCCAGAAAGTGAGATTGTGATTTCTCCCTAGAGAGGCCACAACTATGAAATGTTAATGACATTAACTGTAGCCATGACTTACTATTGGTGTAAAGAATTTTCGCCAGAGTAATTTCCAGTATTGCTCCACGACTGCCCTCGCCAAGCATGTGCAGCTGTGCACAGAAGGGAAAAAGAAAAGGCAAGAATGTTACTGAGTTGCCAGTATTTCTAAAACAACCTCCAAAATATATAGACCTAAATAAATACTACAGAACTATCTTTGTTGGACTTCCTCATGATATCCCTTGTGTAAATTTGGATTGCTACATTCAGATATGTAACCTCACTTTAAAAGCATCTGAGAATCACAGAAAAACAGACCCAAGGGCAAATGTAGACAAGATTTACCTTCCATAAACAAGATTTACCTTCCATTTAATGAGACCACAACTGACACAGTTACCTCCTGACAGTAAACAGCGTGAGATCTTTGTACTCACCAGTCCAAGGCAATTTTAAACAAAACATGTTTTAAGCAACCCTTAAGGGTACAAACATTCCTAGCAGCCAGCTTCCAGAAAAACTAGAAGTTAGCGCTTCAGCTGCCCTCTGTTTAGAAGATACAGTGCTAAAGTATGGTCAGTCAGCCTGAAGAATTCCATAAATTAAAATCCCTGTTAGATGCAATACACGTTATTCAACTCCACAACCAACCCTTGGCAGCACAAGTCGGCCCCACCATTGAAAAGCACAGTAAGGGGCAATTCTCACAGCCAAATGTTACTTGGTATTTCTCTTTTATGTTAGTGTTTCACAGGGGCATTATTAACACCAGACACAAAGTTGCATGGTTACACATCAAAGAGTTAAGTTCTGGTCTTCATAAAATACATTCCATACAATTAAAATTCTTTATGCTTTTTTGCAATCCATTAGAGACTTCTAAATGACAAGTTATGCAGAAATTCACCATCAACCACTACCACAGTAGATCTCTCAATATAAAATCTATTACTCTGAAATAGAAATAAATGCTTCATTTAAAGAAAAATAACTTTCAGAATTACAGAATTATGTGCCAACTCAAAACATAAAAAATAAAAGTAATTTCATGATGAACACTCTAGGCTAAACCAAGCAAGCAAAAAACTGCCCCTTCTTAAATAATTGCCTATCGGATACCTAAAAGAACTTGCCTCTGATAAATCTGAGTACATCTTGTGGCCTACCTCATCTACCACAACCAGGCCAAGGTCACGGATTCTTTCTGTTTCGATTAAGGAGTTCACCAGAGCATGTCCTTTTTCTATAGTTGCAATATAAAGAGATTTTTTTACTTTCCTTTTGATTGGTGGAAATCTTCCTTTACTTCCTGCATATTCTTCAACCAGGAAACCCAATTCTATCCCAAAACTCGATAAACCCCTAACCTATAAAAGAAAATCAATTAGACAATAAATTTACGCTCATTTTGGATTTCAGAGCTGCCTCAAGAACTCAATGTACATAAAACCAACCCACATCACAATCAGCTGCTTGAATTAGTGAACACATATTAGCTAAGAATACCTATTCCAGCTACAAAACTGAAGTGCCCACACATATTATCAAGCTGGGTTTCATCTGTTTTCTAAAACTAACTTTCCCTTTATACCAAAAAATGTTAGTTTTTAATTCAAGATCACTTCCTTAGCAAGTTGGGCAGCACAGCTCTTAGGCTGCAGAACTAAACAAAACATCACAAAAAGCCGTCATTTCAAAATTCAGTACCCTTTACTTCATAACTCAACATCTTCACCTCATGATTTATGTCTGTTCCATTACAAAATCACTGACCCTCAGGGCAGCACTTAGGAGACGTCACACACTTCCCACCATACATTCCTAAAACCATGGGAGCTTGCTGAAAACCAGGCAAGTGAGCAAGTAAAAAAGCGTATCAGAAATACTGTATCCAGACCTTTTCTTGGACAATGGCAACATATGGCAGGATCATCAGAACATCCTTCTGCCTGCAGAGTAATTCTTGAAGAATTATTATTTCAGCTACAAGAGTTTTTCCACCACCGGTTGGCAATGAGTATATCAAGTTCTTTCTTTGCTGCAGGGATTCTAACATTAAGCAATCATGCTGCCACTCTGCAAAATGAAAAAGGGACTATCAGCAACCCCAGGGCCATGTTAGTTGATACCAAAATGCCTGTGTTTCATATAGAATACTTTAAGCTCAGTGTTTGAGAGCTTTTCCCCAATAAAGCACTTAAAGCGTTCAGTTATGGTGACTTCCAAAGTATTCCATAATCCAGATGGATACCATCCAGCCATTCCATCCATTTAAACCACCAAAATAGCCACCTGCTAAAACAGAGCAACTACTTTCCAGAGTGGTTTACATTAAGCATTACCTTAAATATTTTTACAGTATAATAGATGGAACAGACAATACTCCACTAGCAATCCTTTTTTCCCAACAGACCATTAGTTACAGTACCATAAAGTGCTTCAATCCCTCGAAGTTGTCTGAATAAATCTTTAACCTTGCTAGGTAATCCATAAAAAGGGCCTATATCAACAGAAGAAGATTCAATAGCTTTCTTAGCCACAAAAATCTCTTCAGATAAAACAGCTTCTTTAAGCTGCTTGGTCTTGGAGACCTGCAGAGTCTGGGCTTTGGCATTTCCAGTCATAGCACTTTTCAGGTGATCTTTGAGACTCTCAGTTTTAATTAAAACACACTTGGAGTGCAACGAAGAGTCAGTAGGTCTGTTCCTGTATTCAGCACCAGCATAAAAAGACGATGGGCCCCTGATTTTCTCCAAGGAAGAATTCACACATTCATCCTCTCCTTTTGAGGCTGGAGATGTTCTAGAAGCAGAAAAAAGTTCATCCATTTTTTCAAAATACAGAAGTTGTGACGACGGCAACTCATCTAAAATAGACTCAGTCAGTTCTTGGTTACCATCAGCTGGGTCACTGTCATGCATTTGGCAAGCACCCTCTTTGTCACTTTGAAGGACAATCACATTTTCTGAAGCAGAAAAGCTATCTTGCTCCTTCTGGTGAACCCCTGACTGAAGGTTCCCAAGTATGATCTCTCCAGCTCCTTTCACATCCATATTTTTATCCTGCAGGTATTTGTGTTCAATATCATCCACTTGAGCCAGCAATGAATCGTTTCCATAGAAGCTGTCATAGTCACCAAACATGTCCTCTTCGCTATCATTACTACACTGCAAAAACAAAACGGGAGTTATTAACACCCCGAAGCAACACCACAGAAAGCAGAATAACTTGCTGAGAACAACCATCAGAGGCAAGTCACCTAAGCCTGCCCCAGCTTAACACAAAACTATTTTGTCTGATGTCGTCTGAGAGGAGAACCCAGCGTGGGTTCTGAAGGAACGCCTTGACTCAGTGAAGCAGGGATCCTACACGTAGGCAGGATACGCGAGCAGAGTTGATAGAGGCGAATTTCTTTAAAGGCAAGCCAAACGGCATCATACCCTCTCATGCAAAGCACGGCCCTTCCCGACACACGCCACCCTCCCAGACGGAGTTCCCCGCCTCGCCACCAGCCCCAGGATCCCCCCATGCCCTACCGGGGCCTCCGCCGGGGGCCCCTCACCACCGGAGCTCGGTCTCTTGCGAGCCACCGGCGAGCTGGCGGCGACGGGCTGCACCGGGGCGCGGCTCCGCTTGCGCTCCGAGCCGGAGCGGCTCTTCCTCCGCACGGCGAGCCCGGGCTCCGCCATGGCCGGGGCTGGGCGGAGGGAGCGCGGGGCCGTCACGGCGGCGGCGGGGCACGGGGAGAGGCCGCGGGGCCGCCCCGGGGAGGCGCGGCCGCCATGGCGGGAGGGGGCACCTCCGGCAACAACCCGCCGGGACAGCACGTGATCAGACCGCGACCAATCGCCTGCCCCGAGTCGGGAAGGCGGCGCTGCTATTGGCCAACGAGTGGCCGGCGGCAGTGACGCGCGGGCGGAAGTGGCGGCGCGCGGTGTGGGTGTCATGGCGGCGCAGGCCGTGGTGGCGCGGAGGCCCTGGCAGCGCCTGGTTCCCGGTGCGTCCCTCCCGCTTCCCCGTTCCCCCTCTGTCCCGAGCGGCCGCGGGGGCGTTCGCGTGTCCGGGCTGTCGCGCCGCGCCGCGCCGCCGCTAACCCTGTCGCTCTCTCTCTTGCAGCGGCGCTGTGGGCGCGGCCGCGCCGCCTGCAGCACGAGGGGCAGCGTGAGGGGCAGCCTGAGCACTCGGACCAGGTGAGGCTTCCCCGGCCTGCCCCGCCCTGCTGTCCCGCTGCTCCCCAGCGCAAGGCACCAGCCGTGTCTGGAAACGCGTTGCTCTGGTCGCTGTGTAGCTCGGGCTTCCTCAAAACCCCGAACCCATCGTGGGGAGTGCAGCGCAGAGAGAGGTCACCAGGCGCTGGAAGTTAAAGACCCACGGATCTGTATTCCAATGTCTTAAGTAGAGCCTGTTAAACCTGCTGTCTCAGTAACTCGGATGGGGAGCCAGCGACAGGACAAGGACCAATGGCCGTAAACTAAAAACGCAAGAAGTTTCACCTCAATATGAGGAAGAACTTCTTCACACTGAGGGTGGCAGAGCCCTGGAACAGGCTGCCCAGGGAGGTTGTGGAGTCTCCTCTCTGGAGGCATTCCAACCCCACCTGGACGTGCTCCTGTGTCACTGCTCCAGGTGACCCTGCCTTGGCAGGGGGTTGGACTGGATGGTGTCCAGAGGTGCCTTTCAACCCTGGCAATTGTGTTGTGAAAAGTGAAACGTCGCCTTTCATATCTTGTAAGAATTTAGTGCTGGGTGTATTCTGAAGCTTGAGGAGGCTTTCAGTCCTTGGGAGATGTTTGTGACTCTCTTTAGAAAGTGTGTGAGCACATAGGAGCTTCCTCAGCCCATTTGCTTTGAAATTATTGAAAAAAAAGAAATCTTGTGATTATCAGACAGAACTACCTTTCTACCAGCTTCCGTGGATCTTGACTTCCAAGTAGAAGGTGTAAGTGCTATCTTGCTGAATGATTTAATAGAGTTGGTATCGTCATTGTTACTAAATATAAAAGACTGTTTACTTGTGAGAAGTCTTTTAGGTTGCAAGATACCATGCAGTAAGTTAATAAACTTATTGAAAAACTTCAGTGGTGCACTAAATATCTCTTGGTTTCAAGACAAATATTGCTCAAAGGATTAAAATTAACAAATGTTCTCTATTTTCTTGTGAAGCTTACAGATGTTAATAATTCTCTAATTTCAGCCCATACAAATGGAGAACCCCTATAAAGACCCTCCAAAGAGATGTGTCTTATGTGGAATAAATGTGGACTATAAGAATGTGCAGGTGAGTTTGAAAATTGCTGTTCTTGGATGAAGGTAACTGGTTTACTGTTTCTAAATGTGTGTGCAGGAAGTCCAACGGGATAAAAAAAAAAAAGAAAATCTGCTCATATGTGTAGGGGTTTAAAACTTAAGAGTAAGAATGTGTGCAGAGTTAGGACCAAATAATGTGGTCATGATAAGATGCTTAATCTGCTATTTATGTGTGAGTGTGACAGCTTTGTTGTTTAACAAATAGAGTCCTTGGTTATAATTCAGCTGCCACAAAGCGTGACAGCTATTCCATAGGAAATACTGTCTAGTTCCAAGCTGTACCTTTTTTCTTCAAGTAGTACTGAGATTTGTAAAAACAGATGAAAAAATGAAAAATAGGGTGCAAGTAGTAACATAAAGTTAAAAAAAAAAAAAGTTCTTAAACTGACTTTGATTTTCTTAATTTTAAGTAGCTTCTTTCCCAGTTTGTTTCTCCATATACTGGCATCATTTATGGCAGACATATCACAGGTATGTGAAGTATTAAATCATTTATGGGTTAATAATAATAATGTTTTTGTGAGTCTGAGTAACTGTGCATCAGCAGTCTTTCTGAAAGTAACCAGTCCTAACTCTATACATTTTGTAACAGTAGTCCCCTGACTTAGTAGCCCTCATCAAGGAATTAAAATATCCCTTAATTTTATGCGTTTTGTATTTGAACAGTAAAAGCACACATGCATTTTTCTAGAACAACTTAATCAAAGCTAGAGAGAATTGTCAGTAATATCCCTTTCACCCTTTAGACTAATGACTTGCTTAGTGTTGAAAATAATTTGTCCCTTTAGGCTTGTGCAACAAGAAGCAGAAGGAAATTACAAAAGCCATTAAAAGAGCTCATGTATTTGGTAAGTATGATTTTGCTTTCGAATTTTCTAACTCAAGGCTACTTTTCTACTAAGAACACCTCTGTCTTTTTTTTTAACAGGATTTATGCCAGTTATGTTTAAGAACCCACAATTTCTCACAGACCCCAAGCTATGTAATATCAAGTATCTGGAGTGATATACTGTAAAGAAATAAACAATAAAACTGTTTCATATTTATACACTTGTTTGCTGGAAATGTGGTTTGCTAGTATAATGTGTGATAGACTGAGGGGGGATGTCAGTCTTTTTTAAAAATTGTTTTAATGAAGTCTCTAAAATTTCTTGTCTGAAGGGAAGTATGAAAGATTAAAGCAATAGTAGAAACTGGCAGCTATAGGGACGCCTTTCTCTGTTCACAGGCCTTGCTAAAGCTAAAGTTTTTGTCCTTGCTGGGTTGTAAGATGGGGGGAAGTAAACAAGTACTGGTTTCCCAAGGACTAATTAATGTATCTGAATTGTGGCAGTTCATGTAGACAGCTAATTCTGCGTTCATTTGATGCTCCCTGCATCAGGAGGGTAGCACTGCTTCTTCAACAGCAGCTTGAAGTTGTATCACTTCGAGGCAGTATGTGACATGCTTATCTGACTGATGGCATCCTGTAGCATAGTCTTTGGACCCTGAGAGAGAGAGTACAGATGGAACTCTGGAAGGCAAAGTGAGGGAATGTCATACTGGACTTGTCTTTATGCTGAACAGGATTCGTGCACTGAGAACAAAACCCAACCTGCAAAAATGCCCAGTTTTATACACCCCTGCAGTGCTATAGATTGATACATCATTGGAATACCCTGGCAGTAGCTTTTGGTGTGAAGTCGTCTGGCAGATCAGAAAGTAGGAGAGTGTGGGTATTCATTTTCATCTCCGTTTTTTTCAAACAAATCCTCATCTGTTTCAGTGCTACTCAGTGTAAGCTTCCTTTCCTGGTCACTGTCCTCCTGGTCTTGAAGTGATTCTTGGTGAAGCTGCAATGATCTGGATTTCTTGAATGACTTTGAAACTGTTGTGGTGGCTCTGAATTTACGCTTGTTTAAATGCCTTGTTTCAGCTTCAGTGAAGTCTCTTTCCTCCACCATGAGAGTCAGTTTGTCCATGACATTAATATGATGGTCTGTGTTACAGCAGTTCTTGGATATCTGTTGGCCTTTGAAGGAAACAATGCATGTCTGAAGACCAGAATTGGGGAAAAATGTTTGCAGTGCCTGACAAAGGAGAACATTCTCCTTTGGCTCTCCTGGGTGGTTTCTGTCTTCTCCTGGGGGAAAAAAAAAGTCAAAGTTGCAGAATGTCTTGCACCACTGCTGTTTTGGCTGCCTCAAGTTCAGAAGTGTTTCCTGGTTCTGCCACTTGAGTCAGATTTGGAAAGGAAAGACTTGTATCACATTTGGTTAACTTACCTGAACAATTTTGTTGCTTTTTTCTCTTTATTTCTTCTTTTAATTGGCTCACCTCTGCTAAGAGTTTCTCTACAGATCGTTCACTTACTTCTACTGTAAAGCATATTTTCTGCAAGAAGAAGAGTGTGTGATCAGATTAACAGTATTCACAGCAGCTGACTTTAAAATTGTTGCAAAATTGTTTAAGGTACTCATGGTTAAGTTGGACACAAAGTAGTAAAAAGCTTAAGTAATGATATGGAGGTGGATTTGACAGAACTTAAACCTTGTGTTGAATGAGGTGCAAGATGTTTTACTTGTTCCCATCTAGGCAAAGGAGATCTAACAAACTACAGATAGTACTCCTTCAAAATAATCCTCTTGTGAGACTTTATTAGTGGACTTGAAGATTTAACATTGTACTTTCATCAAATGGGAACTTAAGCCTTCAACTTGAAGAATGTAGTGTGCAGCACAGTAAATAGAACTCCCTGATCTTTCAATTTGTCTTTCCAAAACATGGCTTTGTTTCTCATGCAGTGCAAGGTGTTGTAGCCCTTGGTTGCCTTGGTTTTGTAGAACTGCTGAAAGTGAGGAAGGCGTGCCTGGCTTACCTTCAGTTCCTCCTGCAAGGTGGCATACATTTCATTTATCTTATGAACCTCTTGTAAGGACCCATCTTCATGGAAGAATTCTGACCTGTGGACCAAGAGTATAACTGCATAATTGCAAGTTACTTATCCCAGCACTTACTTAGTAGGAGCTTTAACGAGTAAAGAAGCATTTTGAGCTTCAATGCCAGGTGCCTGTGTTGAGACAGACAGCTTCTGGCAAAGTATGGGCCTGAATTAATTTCCAAGTACGCTGGAATGGTAAGTAATTGCAGAGAATAAACAGGCCAACAAGTGAGCAAGGTATGGCTGCAGCATTGGCAAAAGCACTTAAATGTTTTTCTAGAACGGTGAGTGTAGTTCTGGTGATGGGAAGCTGCAGCTATCAGTAAATACGACATGCGTTGTACCTGTGTTGTCTCACGGCTCTCACAAAACCAGAGGATACACAGGAACCAGACACTGTTCTGTAACCTTGCTGTTCTGCCATGCCCAAGTTGGTAACCACCAAAGGGACTTTCTGGAAAAGACTTAAAATGCGGAAGTGTGAAAACACGATCTGTTAACATCCAGAAATCTCTCTTTGATAGTTAAAGGTTCTTGACCATTCAGGATCCCAGGGGAGGGTTGCAGTACAGTTAGTCATTGCTAAATGTATTACATCACATACAGATGAAGCTAAAGGCAAACTCCAAGAGCAACCAGAAGCTGAGCAATGCCCATAGTTTCCCCCCCTTTCTGAGTACAACACGCACTAATGCAACGCTTGCTAAGCCGAGCCTGTGGGCAGGATGTCTCTGAAGATCAGGTTAACACCAATGTAAATATTTTGATGCACACCATGTATAGTTGAAGTCCTGTACACAAAACAATTTGATTGGGAGCAGTTTGTGTGTAAATAAACTGGCAGTGTCTGCCTGGTGATGCTGGCACTACAAATAAAAAGGGCAATCCCGGAACAGAATTCCAGGGTAAGCCTTCAACTGGGCTCTGGCAACCTAAGGAGTAATCTTATTAAAAGTTTAACTTTCAAGGGTAAAATAAACAGTGTTACTGATTCAGTTGCAACAAAGTAGAGAAACTTTCAAGTTTTAGCACCTGCTGTAGAAAACAACCAATTACCCTTCCTGAGGCCGATGTAGGGCATGTTCCAGTCTGTACGTAGAACAACTTTCTGTCATCACACTAGAGGTTAAAAGGAGGAATACAAGCCCCTGATTTGATAGGTGTGACTGCAGGTTTTTATGAAGAAGTCTTTCCCGGAATGTCATGGTCTGGTCTGTGTTGCGTCTGAATTTGTACCATCCTATTACACTCTGCAGGCAGAAGAAAATTCACAGTTACTGTTGAATCACAGTATGTGATTGTCACACTGAAGCAGGTTTGATTCAGTGCTAAGTCATGTCTGAATTGTTTGCTAATAGGTATGTGTTCAAGCAGTTAGTTAACTTGAAACCCTTAAAACTTCCTAGCTTAATTCCCATCTTATTTCCTTCAAAACCATGTGTTGAATTGGCCTGTTTCTGAGCTTGTGTTCATGCTGAAACTGCAAACTTTCTTCTCTTTTGTTTTTTGTTTCTTTTCAGCTTCTACTTTCCCCTTGTAAAACTTTATTCTGTGGAAAAGACTTAATTTTTTTTGATGAAGTGGTCCTTAACCACTTGTTAGCTGACCTCAGCTGATCTTAAGGGGGAAATCGGTGGAATTCTTTTGGGATACTTGAAGTGTTCACATGAGAAATTAACAATTAAAAATAAAGTTGTGACACATATGACCATAGTCAAAGATAAGCTAAAC
This sequence comes from Monarcha castaneiventris obscurior, assembly GCA_026261815.1. Taxonomy (NCBI): domain Eukaryota; kingdom Metazoa; phylum Chordata; class Aves; order Passeriformes; family Monarchidae; genus Monarcha; species Monarcha castaneiventris. The sequence continues at coordinate 193,723 of JAMPIT010000890.1, forward strand.
TGTTTTTTTAAGGAGGAAAAGGATGTAGCTGCCTTGACCAGCAGCATGAGTGACTCTAAAAGGTTTAAAATGAGAAAAAACCTTGATGCAAGAAGTATCCAGAACAGCCTCCAAAATTTGAGTAAGCTCCTCGGTATGGTTTAGATTTGAAAATAAAATACCTTCTTACAGCCTGATAGTATTTTCTTCAGGGCAAGTTCATTCAGTTCTCCTGCAGAATTATAAAAGCTAGAAGAAAATTGGGACAATTAGAGGGCAAGAAATTGTACTGTACAAATAACTCTAGCATACTGGGAATCATCTCACTTTTGGTTTTTTTTTTTTTTTTTTTTTAATTTTTAATTAATACTATTAAGGGTGAGGGGTTAGAATGTATGGAATGCTTTTTTTTTGATGTGTTGACATTGTTCTGTAGTTTATATGGTATCATAGCTCACCAGAAGGTGCAGTATGCCTTATCTCCATTTCTATGTGCATAGACAAACACACATACACAAAACCCCAACCAAACAAAACAAACAACCTACAAAACAAACAAACAAACAAAAAAACCCAAAGAAAAAACCCCAAACTAAAGCAGGAATAGCTTATGCATGTTGCATCTGTAATTCCAAGAGGTTGTTATGGCTACTATAGTTACAGCTGGGTGATTTTCTCAGGCAATGTAAGTTTAACTCTTGAAGAGTTCATGAGGGTTAATTCTTACCTGAACAACTGGTAGCATGGAATATGCTTCTGTATATCTGGAAAGAGAAAGTAATATTACTCTGGGTTTGTCAGCTTAAGTATATTCCTCTGTGTGCTATGATCAGCATTAAACTGACAGAAGGACCAAGATGTAATTCTATGTAATTTCTTAAAATCAAATGCATTAACATCTAAATAAATAAGGTGAAGACATATTTTAAAAATATATTATAATTAATTTTGTCAAATGTAAAGGGAACCACTTACATAAACTGTATTTTTTGTATATTATTCTACTTGGTCAACTGAAAAATCAAGTTAGGTACTTTATTTTTCTCTCCGTTCTGCTGAGTGCCAGAAGTATGTAGTATGAAAGATTTCATTGAGTTACTCAGTGCACATCCACTCCAATCAATATCAAGATGGTAAAGAAAAATACATCTGGCATCTGCTTAGTGAAATTATTAAAGAGTTTGCAGCTTTCACACAGAATTTTATAAGCTCCAAATGAGGTAATGGATGCTAATGCACTACATTTCACATCACTGAAATAAACCAAGCTTTTCCGGGGCAGCTGTAGTCAGGAGAGGTGGTGGTGTAGCCAAGGCAAGGAGTCTAAACCCTAAATAATGTTTAATGTAACAAGATAATTGGCAAAGAGTAGCCATTCAAAGAACTAAGAACTATTACTTCTTTTAAATTACTGTGTTTCCTGCAGTAAAATTGTAATTTTTTAGCAGTTGAAATGTTACAAAATAACCCATGTCTTTTTGATTGGTTGGTTGGAGTTTTTTTACATCAGTGTGGAGTGTAGGATCTTGCAGCTTTGGTCTTGCAGTAGGGTTTTGACTGCTACCCCTCAAAACTGAAAGCTGTCATTTACTGCCTGAAACCAAGCAGGGTATGAAAAATGCAGACACTAACCGATTGTATAAACAACTTCAACATCATCCATTTGTGAGTCTGTAATGCTGTTCTTGGCTTCACCTTTCACATCTCCGAGGAGAAAACCTTCCTTTAGAGGGGAAGAGGAAAAAAAAAAATCACATTAACAGTAGCACAGACACTCCTGCTCTCCTTGGTGCTGGTGTGGCCTCACCCCCAGGTCTTTGTGCAGTTTAGGGTGCCACAACGTAAGAAAAATACAAAGCTTTTAGAAAGTGTCCAAAGGAGAGCTGCAAAGATGATGAAGGGTCTAGAGGGGAAGCCGTACCAGGAGTGGCTGAGGTCACTTGTTCTGTTCAGCCTGGAGGAGAGTGAGGAGAGACCTCAATGCACTGTACAGCTGCCTCAAGAGGAGAAGTGGAGTGACAGACACTGATCTCTTTCCTCTGCCGACCGTGACAGGACCCGAGGGAACGACATGAAGCTGAGTTGGGGGAGGTTTAGGTTGGATATCAGAAAAAGGCTTTTCCCCAAGAGGGTATTTGGGAAGTAGTCACAGCACCAAAGCCTGGCAGAGTTCAAGAAGCGTTTGGACAACACCCTCACAGGCACATGGTGGGATTCTTGGAGAGTCCTGTGCGGGGCCAAAAGTTGGGCTCTGTGATCCTTGTGGGTCCCTTCCACCTCAGCATATTCTATGACGATTTTCCCTCTAATATTAAGTGTAAATGCTGTCTTCAGGAGAGGAAAAATGCTGTCGAAATGATTTTTTTTGTGTGTGAGTAGATTCTGGCTCCTTTTTCAGTACTAGCCCGCAGATAGGAAAAAAACCCCCAGCCAAGCAGTGCCGTGTGCTCTCTGGTTTCCCGTGGCTCCCGTGTTCCCGGAGCAGCGAGGCGCCCGCGGCCGTGGGTGCTGCCCGCCGAGGCTGGGGCCAGGCCAGCGCTGTGCTGGGCGCGGGGCGGGCACGGCGCTGCAGCCGCCGCTCGCCTCGTCCGAGCGCGGAATACCCACGTTTTTCCGCCGCTCGCACACAAAGCGACCCCCGGGCGCGGCGGGGCGGGACAGCCCCGAGCCCGGGCGCTCTCCCAGAGGGGCCGGGCAGGGGAGGCCCGGCGGCAGCGCTCCGCGGCGGGGGCGGCCCGTCCCTCCCTCGTCTCCCCCGGCCCCGGCCCGGCCCTCCCGCGACACCCACCGTGTCCGAGTCGGTGCTGAGGTGCTGGAAGGCGAGGGCGCCGAACACGAAGCCCGAGAGCAGGGCCGAGGTGCTCTCGCCCTCCATGCCCGGCAATGGCGGGACGCGCCGCGGGCGGGCGGGAGCCCCCAGCGGCCACCGGCGGCAGCGCCGCGCCCGGGCCCGGGCCGCCACGTCCCGGCCCACAGCGAGCGCGGCCCGGCAGCCGCGGCGGGGCCCGCACCGCTCCTCAGCTGCAAAATGCGGAATCTGGAAAAGTTTCTCAAGAAAGGATGTTCTTTGATGTTTGATCTTCGTCTACTTTCAAGCCTAATCAACAAGAAGGATGATTTAATCCGTGAAACAGTCACAGAATGAATTAGGTTGGAAAAGACCTCTGAGATCATCAAACCCAGCCCGTGTCCAGTCACCACCATGTCGACCAGACCATGGCATTGAGTACCATGTCCAGTCTTTCCATAAACACCTTCATGAACAGTGACTACAGTACCTCCCTGGGCATCTCATTCCAATGTCTAATCACCATTTCTGTGAAGAAATTCTTCCTAATGTTCAGCATAAACCTCCCCCGGTGCAGCCTAAGACTATTAAGACAGCAGCTAACAAGCAATCTCTATGTGATGCCCAGGTGCTAGAAAGACAAATTACTTGTTGATAGAACTGCCTTGCTAAGGTTTAGGGCTGGACATGCTTCAGTGGTCTCACCCAAGGGGAAGCTGACAAACCTTGGGAAGAAGGATGCCCATTGATACTGGATACAAAGAATGCAGAATTTAGGGGCAGCTCAAGGGTTTGTCCCAAGGACAAATGCAGCTATCCTGTCCTCAGCCATTGCTCCCAGTCCCCTGCCTGCAGGCTCTGGGCTGAAGGGCAGGATGTGGGCTGATGGAAGCACCTCATTGAGCTGCACTATGAGCTTTAGTTTGATGCTTTCATCAAAACATCAGCATTTAAACTGAGCTGCCTGGCCCACATTGTCCCACTGGAAGTGTGAGTGGAGCAAGCTGTGCTCCCATCTCCGGAGTGGGAGGATTGTGTCATGCCAGCCTGCAATATCAAAAGGCATGGCGCTGGCTAAGCTCCTGTCCGTAACAAGGTCATGCCTTTCGAAACAGGACATGCAGCTGTGAGTATGTCTGGAGGTGCACTGCACTGTTTGGTACTGTGGGGAGAATCTTCCAAGTTAATAACCTAATAAAATGTGATAATGAAGTAATAAAATGCTAATGCTAAACGATCTGTCAGCAATAAATTATACTAGTTCTTCCTCAGATATAGACTGAGTTTGCAGAATGCTTGTTTGTATTGAGTTATCACATTTTACTTCTTTGTAATACTTGTAGTAACATTTTTTTTTTTTCCATCCTAGCAGATGTTCCTGACCTATCAGCCGGAAGAAAGCCCCAGAAAATTATTTCAGGAAGAGAGAGTTAAAAGTGACAACATTCTTTGAAATGTGATCAGAGTTCTGGTCTAAAGGCTGCAGGAGTTTTACTCCTTTACTTCAGGAGGGCAAATGTTTGATTTAATCCCTTATCAGAACTATAGGTAAGCACATTCTTAGCCTTAAACATTAATATCCTGAGCCTTGAAATAGGATGTATGGACCTGTGGTCTTTCAAGAGGTATTGCCATGCTTTCTTTTTAGGTTGCATATAAAATTAGTATTTTGAGTGCAGTTTCTTTTCCCTTAAAATTTGTTGGCAAGATGTAGAAGGAGAATGGTTAGTTCTGGTATATTTACATTTAGATAAAGTTCTTTAAGTATTATTTAAAATGTATGTGAATGATGCCAGTACTTTGAAGGAAAAAATAGTGTGATTCTTAACTGTTACAGTGGAAAGAGTGACCAGGTAAGACTTTTATTTCTCAACACACTCATAAACGATCTAGATTTCTGAGTAAGGGGATGGCAAGTCTCTGGATGGCACAGAATGATGGACAAGGTTGATGGGAAAGAGCTAGCCTGCATTCCTTGCAATACAGGCCATGTAGTATTAAACAAATGGGTAACAAGTACAACACATCTAAACGGATATATCACAACAAATGATTCCATTATGGACCATGTTGCTCTGGTAGAAGCAATAGGAACAAATGGATATGACAAGCTTCTCTAGCTGTTTGTGGAGAAAACATTGCAAGTGGACACAAGTGCTGACATCTTTCAGGAATTGCCCTAAAGGACCCTGTGCTGTGCTGTGCTTGCAATCACTCCTAAGCCAGAGCTGAGAGAAAATTGTATGCATTTAATCAATGCAATAAGTGTTAGGCATTGACAAATTAATTTATTGCATTCGATGTCAATGATACACAAACCATATGCAGGATTTATAAGGGTAATATATGAGATATATATTGACAGCCCTGCAATGCCTGCACATCTGTGGGTATTTATACATTGCTGAGGCAAACAAATGTAATCAGAACATGTAGTGTATTCCCCTCTTTTGAGATACAAAGACTCAAGCCTGTTGTAAGCCACAAGATACAATAAATAACTTTCTGTATTTGTTGAATTTATCTTGAGTGGAAACAATAATGCTTTTGTGGTCAGGGCTAAATGTGTTACAGTCATCCTAATGAGTGATACAGTAGTTAAATATACTTCTTCAGTGTTTTCATAATTTGTCTGTTGCTGGCCAAAGATTAAGCATAACTAGCACAATCTTACTGTGTCAGATATAAACACACACCTTTAGTGGCACAGATGGGATCTGCGGAGACATAAAGAACGGCAGACAGCTCAGTTAGAGTGAGAATGCAGAGGAGCACATACTTGCATTTCAGTGCATGAAGACAGTGTGGTTTCCATAAATAAATATCGCACCTGACACTGCTCACCATGCAATAGGTGACCTCTAAGGTCATTCTGGCCTTTTGGAGGATTCTCCACAAGTAAAGCATGACCCTCAGTCTTGAGAAATATCAAAACAAAACTACCAGAGATTGTTTCACTCTTGAGTAGCAATCAGGTAAGGAATTTGATAAATATGAGTTTGAAACATTGAGAAGACATAAGCAAAACTAAAAAGGCTTGTTGTTGTTGTTGTAATAGCTGGTTAAAGTTTAATTGAAAAAGAGGTGTTCTTAGTAGTTTTCTGAGTTTTTCTGAGTACATGCATCAGAATTACTGGAGTGCAGAATGCTCTGGCCAGTCCTGTTTGAAGACTTTCTTATCCTGCAAAACATAATCCTGGTATCCATGGATGTTAAGTTGCAGTGGGAAATCAGCCCAGGTTTGCTGTCTGACTCTGTGTCATTGACTTACAAGGCTTTTCTAAATAGATCAGTCTGCTTTGTAGCATGGCAAAACTCACAGAGAAATACCAGGGAGCCCTACAATTGGAGTCAGAAGAATAATTTTAGCAATAGTAACGCCTTCATGTGCCTAATGGTAGTATTAGGATGTGCTTCTGCACACTGGATGCAAGCAGCTTTTGACAGTGTTGCTACTCCAAACAGGTAAAAATTACACCCTGTATATTTCCTATAAAAAGGATTAAGTGGTAGAAGGTTGACCTTGGTTGACAGTCATGGTCATTGTCATTTGCCTCAGGTAGAAATACCTCTTTGTTAACCCTTAGGGAGTGTGTTACTTCAGCATCTGAAGCAGCACCTGGCTGAAGCTGATGTGTCAGTACCTGCTGTGGGCATGATGTTCGGGCAGTCTGATAAGAAAGGTGTTCCAAGAAAGGCAGGCTGCAAACTGTCCCCTGCCATCCCCTCGGAGTCACTGGAATGGTTAGCATTGGACAGGAAGGAAGCATACCTGGAAAGAGTGGTTCCCAAAATTTCTGTAACTGTGGGATTCCTTCTTTTTGAAGACCATGCCAAGTGTTATTTCCAGGCTGTGTTCCCTCTGTGTATCAGAGAGAAGGCAAAACCATTAATGGTACTTCTTGAAAGCTGGCACATCCCACTGCAATTTTTTATCTGTTCACAGTATATATGAACCTGCTTGAAAGCTGACTGCTGTATAACCACTGCTGTGTGGGAAAGGGCTGTTTATACCTCATTTAACCCTTCCATGTGAGGCACTGCAGATAGACACAGGTCAGTGCTGTGTTTGCTTCTTCTTGCTCTGAAAAAATAAATGGGTCATAATTCCGGTTCCTTCTGACAATTGGCAATTAGGCAATAGGCAAGGTTTTGTAATATGAAATTGGTAGAATGACCTCAAGGGATCTAGAGCCCAGAGTAGGCAGCTGACGCCCATTCCATCTCCTTTTCATTTCCCTAGGAGACCAGGAGTTGTTTCAAGTGAATTTCTTATGCTTGTGGGTGTCAATTTGAGATTTGCTATATTAAAGGGAGCTTTGCTCTTGGATTCCTCCTGTGTCATCAGCATCCCTTTCTTCTAAGTTGGTTTTCATTCTTCCAGATGGACAGAGGCACATTGTCTGTGCAAAGTACCCCTGACATATGGGGTATTTAATCATAAAGAAGTGCTTGTGGTTATTTGGTATCAATTCATCAGCTTCTATTTACTGGACCTTACAAATGAGTGCTACAGTCTGTTGCTGGATGTTTATTTGAATTATTTGCAATACCTTCACACTTCTGGGTAATGTCTCTCTCTCACAGCTTTAAAAGAGACGTGGTTGCAGCAGACTGGCTGTTGGTAAGAGGGACAAAATGTGCAGAAGAATAACATGCAGAAGCTCTGTTTAGTCAGTGTATGGCAGAACTAATTCTGAAAGAAATGATTGTGCTGAGGAAATTTGTGTAGCATCATCACTAGTTACTCAGCTTAGTGTTGGATGCATATCTGTGCACGCTGGAATTTGACAAACATGACATTTCATGGCTCTTTTGAAATATTAATAGTAAGAAAAAATCAATTATTGTTACGGGGGTGCAAAAAGCTATGCCAAATTTCTGACCAAAAAATAGGAAGCGGTGTTATGATTTGCCTAGAGAAATAAAGAATTTCCTTTCTTCTCCATATCATGAGCAAGTTCATTACCTTCATTCAGGGCAGAGATAAAATTCAAATCCATATTCACTTCTATAGCAGTCTCAAGTGCTTTGGAGTTAAGACGTACAAAGCTTAGACCACCATATCTCAGTTGTTTTTATTCTCATGATCTCAAGAGCAGAAAGATGCTTTAGAAGCTTTGGCAGCCATTTTTGTCAGAAATTTAACAAGATTGAACTCCTTGGTCATGACTGGACAAGTTCCAGTACTCAAGTTCCTTCCTTAGTGGGTTTTAGGACAATTTTCCATTGAATTAGACTTTTTATTCCATACTGTTAATAGGTAGATGTGCAGAATCTCCTTGATTTTGGTGTCATTCCCAATTTGGGTGGTTTAGGTGCAGGTTGGTTGGTTGTATGCTTGGTTGTTTTTTTTTCTCTCCAAACCATGTGACATTGAAGGTAACAGAATAGTAAGAACACTGAAATGTTTTTCATTATGTCCGGAGGTACAAAGTGAATAAAGCAAAGAATAAATGTAAGAAGAGCCCTGGCCATATGGATCTTGTAGTACCTTTGGGCTGGATAGTTTGACTACTTCAATGGAGAGACTATTAGCAACTCTTCAATTCTTTCTTTGTACGGTTTCACAAGGATGAAAAACAATTCTCCCTTATCCAGGAGAGGAAACGTCTTCTTCCCATCCAGGCTAGGGAAGTCTGTCTTTCCTTCTATGCTTTTAAGAAATGATCTGTCTTGTGTGTGCCTAAACTTGGTGCTGAGGCATCCCACCAAGCACGTCACCAAATCTTCCTGTTCCTTGCAATACTTCATTTTGCCCACCTTTCCTGCCTCAAATCAGGTCCCAGAAATTACCTCCACCCTCCCGCCCACGAGGTTTTTAGCACCCAGACGACGTGCATACCGATCCCCTGTGCTGAGGATGATGGCAGCTGTTCAGAGGTGCTGCCAGGTGGATCAACGCCCTCTCCTCCAGCTCTCCACCACAGGCCACGCTAGGGAATGTGTGTTAGCTGGGCAAGCTACTTGAAGGAGAGATCAGAAATGAGACTATGGAATGGTAGCTAAAGAGAAATGAGTGAGCAAAGCTGTTTTACAATGGAGCATTGTTCCTAAAGAGGCCTTTTGGAGGGGCCAGTGAGAAACAGTGGTTAATGGTGTACCTAGCAGCAGCAGGGTGATGAGAGTGAGGGGCCTGAGGTTGTTGCTGAGAGAAAGAGCATTGGGAAGGCAGAAACAATTAAAAAACAAACCCATGAGATTTTACAGAGGATACAGAAGGCTCAGAAGGAGGCCAGCAAGGGGAGAGAAGGTAAAGAAGCTAAGCAATGAAAAGACGTAAAAGAAAAGTTATATTGCTGGAAAAGATTGCAATGCAATTTGAAAGACCTGAGGGATGTCATGCAGCAGCATATCTGAAGGTACAGAAGCTACTCGACTCACTGTGTGGCACAAGAAGCATGCCATGGATTCACGTGGGCTTGTGAGTGTCAGGAGCCTGCGTGCTGCTGCCTGGGTGCGTGGTGTAAATTAGAGATGGTGCAGCCTCATCTGAGAGCTCTGCTTCTCTTACTGCCCGGACAGTGTTGGGTGCATATTTTACAGGGGACCTTTGGGGCTGCTTCCATTTCTAAGGAATCCAACTGCTCCACAACACGAACCAAACAGTGGTACTTGGGGATGGGAATATTTCCAAAGGACAGCCCCGGCTTCAGACAAACACACCAATGTAAGTATTGGCAAAAGGAAGATCTTCTGTGGACTGGCATGTCACTGTCTTGGAAGTTGTGCCTCAAATGCTCATTCCACCAAGGCTGGTTAATTTGTTCTGTGGGAAGGTTGTAAACGAGCAGCTGGTGGGCTCCCCTGAGATTCTAGAGATAAGAGTCACTCACTTTTGTATCTTCTGTGATGCACACAAAAAGGCAGGAGAGAGGTGGCTGCAAGGGGCTGAGCTGGGTCTCTTCTAAAAAATACTGGATTAAATTATTGAGTATGATAGGCTAGAAGGAGAAACAGGATTATCTATTGCATTTCAATCCTGTAGCTGAATAGGTGCAAAGATAGATGGCTTGTTACTACACCAGAGTGTATTTTGTAACCCTATAATACAGGCTTTTTGACTAATTTCTGATAGAGCAGTGGAGGGAGCAGGTTTATTGTCTTGTCAATCCTTGCCTGCTGAGACTTGCATCTTCATTTCATATGCGTTCAATAAAATAAAATAAAATAAAATAAAATAAAATAAAATAAAATAAAATAAAATAAGCCCTGACTTGCACCTCAAGCTTGAGTTTCATTCATTTGTTCGAATACCAACCAGTAGGTACTCAGAGAGTCCAACAGTTATCTCACCATGAAATAGAAAATCTGACTGAATAAGTCACAAATTTGTGCAAACGTCAGCTGGATAAATGTGTATTAATAAGATTTAGAAGAGAAGATTTTAGGCAGTCTGAAAAACACACCCAGCTAGTTCTGTATTGTAATTTATTGGCAGGACACCTTGTGAATACTAGTTGTCACATTGACAGGGTTCCTTATTGGCAGCATCTAATTATCTAACATATATTATTACTTATGTTTTTTCTTTCTTCTCCCCTGGTGAGTAAATGCTTATCAATTACAAGGAAGTGGGTGGAGTTAGGGCGGGACAAAGGGTAGAAATCACCTTATCACTGAAAGTATCAGTAGTGTCAGTCTTCAGTGAGCAACAGCCTTTACTCCTAGAGACAGCTTTAGCTCTTAGAATGAGTAATTTTTATTTGCCTCTGTCTCTTGAAGCTTGCTGGATTCTCCACTACAGATGAGCATATACGCTCAGAAAGGCAGCTGGTTGGCATTTTGGAGGAGCAAACATGGAAGAAAATAGAGAAGGCCATGGCCTTGCAGAAGGCAAGATTTTGTCTGTCTGGATGATTTTGTTTGTGGCATTAATTTTGTTGCCTTCGATGTTTCGAGTGTCACTGGGGATTTCTCATTTCTATGTGAAAATTGTAATTAAAATGTTAGAGGTAAGTTGAGAAGTGGGTTCAAAAGGTATGTGTTTTCTACAGGACATGCTTAATAAAAAAATAAAAATCTGTACATTTGATAGAAATGCCTTAAAAGTAAGCAGAAAAAATCCATTAACTTGGATGTGTTGTTCACAGCTTTACATTTTGTGATCATCTTTTGAGGGGTGTCTTTAATGCTATCTAGTTATGTGCTGAGTTATAATCTGCTACTGGTTTGAGGCTTCTCAGGGTTAAAGGAGAGATTCCATGACATTTTCTTCTAGTTCATGCTGGCTAGAATACTTCATGCAACTAGAATACTCATGACAAGTCAAGTATAAAGAAAAAGGTCTTTTAGTTTATGGGAGTTGGTAAGCAATAAAAACATGTATTTTAGATGTATATAAGTTCCAGTGGTTTTATTTGGATTGTTTTAATTGCATGAGATTAATATTCCAGGTAAGAACACTGATTCTGTGTGTTTGCTTGTCCTACTTGTAAATCTGATCTGGGGGATCCAGCAGTTACAAGTTCTGCTGTACAAGACTTAAAGGAATCTGTGTGCAACCTTCTAAAAGTGTAATTTTTCTAGAGATAAACAGATCATAGCTAAGATCCTGTTCCTGCTTCTGTCAGGAAAAGGTTTCTGGGGCTTTTAATAAGCCAGAATCCCATTTAGTTTTTCAAGTCTGATTTTTGATATCCATCATTAGCCAGAAGAAGGTGCTGCGAATTCATCATATTGAACAGTGAAGCATTTCCATTTTCCAGTAGATTAACCTTGTGCTTCTGGCATCAACCTGCTTTCTGTGAATATACTTTCTAGTTGTGGCAGAAATCATTTTACTATTATTGTTGCTATTATTATTAAGCTGTTGGAGTTACCTGTTTTGCAGTAGAACATGTCTGTAACAGTGTGATACAGTTATATTACGACCATCTTACCTTGCCAATTCTCTCTTTTATTCTTCTTATAATTCTCTTTTGTTGTTGTTGTTTGGGGTTTGTTTGTTTGGGGGAGGTCGTTTGTTTGTTTTATTTGTTTTAATGCCCATTAAATAGCTCTTGGATAGTATCTGTCTTCAGCTGTATGAACATCATTTAGCATAGTGCACATGACTGCAAAAATTAGGGATTACTTATTTTTTTCAGATTCAGTGGGCAATGAGTGCCTGCAGTGGCTGTATGCAGTATTGGCCTTTATATGTGAAACATTTTAATCAGCCAGTGGTACGCTAATTAAATTTTTATTTGTACCCTAATTAAGAGTTACTTTCATATCAAACCTGTCTTTGGACAGCTTTGCTGCTGCAGTTGGTGGGCATCAAAATAATTTCTGTATTTTTTTTCCATGTGCATTTCCCAGCTTCAAGAGACATTTGACCCACTCTGTGTGTTTTATGTAGGAAGGCACTTCTCCTTCATAAAGCACATTAAGTGTTTTTCTCTCCACAGTTTTCATAACAGGTTATGAGCATCATAATTCTGTGCTCACAATGTGGAGGATCAATGTATTGAAAAATAGATAAGTTAATTGTCATGTGATCAGCCTTTTGTGTCTAGTTCCCTGTTGCCACAGCAGCTAATAACAGGAACAGCACAGCTCCATGCACTGATGTTTAGGCTGGCTCATTCAGTTCTTTTGTTCAAAGTCGTTCCCTAATTGTCCCGTGGGCAAAAAAGGAGTTTCCTCTGTTTTCATCTTACAATTAATTCCAACAGTTTTCTTTGAAGTATTGTCAAATGCTTCTCATTGTGCCACAAGAGTAACTGAGAGCTATCTTGGTGGGAAATGGGAGGGAGAAAGGATGGAGGGAAAGTTAGGTCCCCTTTTGCTTGTGTTGTGGCTGCCCACTGAGCTTCTTGGAAGAAAGGGTAGGACTGGGAGATGCTGGGTTAAAGCTTGTGCATGGAATTGCTGGGCCTGTTCTTGGAGTCCTGAGGCTCATCCACAAAAATATGGCCAAAATTGCAGCTTGGGTTAAGTCAGCTTTAAATCAGGCTTGTTTGAGGTATGAACAACCTGATATTGAAAGCCTGGAGAAGTGTTGACTGGTTTCTAGCTGTGGTGTTGTCTTCCTGTGATACTGCTAATGGGATAATGCACAGAGACCATCCGTGGTTCCTGTTGTCATCTGGAATGGTGAAACATGATGCCTTCCCAGATAGCTGAGCTGGGAGTGTTGAATATACTTAGTCATGTATTAACACACTACTGACTATATAGAAGTGCCAAACAATTGGGTGATGCTTCAGCAAAAATCCGACCTTGAGCACTATGACTGGTCTCTCCACTGTGCTGCATTTGATTTAGTCTGTTATGTAGACCAGCACAATTAATAGGAAACTTCTCACCTGAGAACACTTTGTATCAGTTTCTTACAGCTGAGCAGAGGGAAAGCGTGTTTTATTTTCCTCTGTGTTTGGCAACTTGAGAAAAATAGAAGAGTGGAGACTGAAATCAAGGACTTCAAAGTCAAAAATTATTTTTGAAAGTTGTGTTTTCAAAGAAAGCCCATCTGTAGACCTTGGTGAATTTTTTGGGAGCAAAGAAGTGTTTTAGATTAAAACTCAAGTTTTCAGATCTATTCCTAAGCAAGGAGTAATGGTGGCATATGATAAGTCGCTTTGATTTCTTGACTTCACGGAAGTGTTTTTAGCACTGTGAATGGTGATTGGATCAAATGGGAAAGATGTAATCATGTATGGAAATAATTTTTATGTTTTTCTGCTTTTCTATCAAGGAATCTAGATACTTGTTATTTTAGAAAGAAAATAAATCAATTTATAAAAGTAAGATTCAAGCTTTGAAAACTTGGACTGACTGTTTTTGTTCGCAGGTGCTTTTTGTGGTTTTTTTGTTTTTTTTTTTTTTGAGGGGGGGAGGTTTGAGGACATATGGATAATATAATAGCAAAAGATCTCCAATACAGTAATTTCTCAATTGCTTATCTGTTAGCCCATAATTATGATAATTCCCCTTAACTGATCCTTCAAATATTTCCCGAAATGGTAAAGGTAAATGTGGTTAGGGTTTTTTAGGGTTGTTCTTTCACATATGCTTGTAAACTTTTATTTGTAAATAATGTCTTTTCTCTGAGCTTTGTCTATACTGGGGTTTGTTGGAGATGAGAATAGTAACAAAGCTGTGCTTGGGACGCTCTTCCAGCTGTTGCAAAAGAAAATGCATTTGCTAGGAGGAAATCTACACCATGCTCTTGCAGCCCTGTGAAGAGTCAAGGAAACATGTTAAAGAGCTGCAGCTCTACTAGCCAAGAAATATTCTAGAGTTTTATGAGATCTGATCTTCTGTCTGAAATTGGAGCATTTTTGCTTCTTGAGAAGAAGAAAATACTAAAAATTGTGAGCAGCTTTTGAATTGAGAGCTCACTTGTACGTGGAGGTAGCTCATATGCTGTAAACTCCTACTGGAGCATGGCAGATGTTGCAGACACTTCAGCTGGTGAAAAATTGCACTGCTGTGCTTTTAAATACGTGGTTATCCTTAGCTGGTCTCTCCATCAAAACCCAAACAAAGTATGCCTGTGCTTTTGTCCCAAATAAACCTTTCTCGACCCATTTCATCAGCCCTTACAGAGCAGCTGGGAGATTTATGAGTCCTTTTCACAGTCTGAGGGTGGACAGTCACATGCTCTCAGACACTGAGTGTAACACTCACATTGTTTGGTCTGGATTCATGTTTGTGATGGGCAACGGGAAATGAGGCCAGGCAGAAAGCACTGTTGCATGAAGAGGTCACAAGTGCTTGATCTTAGATGGTGATTTTAGTTTGTGCTGAAAACCTACCAGCCTTCTCTTTGCCTTCCATTGTAGTGGAAGACTTTACATAGAAGAATGGCCCCAAAGCCTTTGTCACATGTGAAGAAAAGACTGAGAAAGGTTCATGTAATGAGTGATTAGAAAAACCTTTTGTGAGAATATGGGAGAAGAGGTAGTAAAATATGGGAAGAGAGGCAAAACTGAATTACTGCATCGTATGGAAAAATGGAGTACTGAGCTGTACTTAAAGGGAAAAGGGAGGAAAAATCCTGCAAGAAATGAGACTGCAAGAAATGAACATTCCACACTGTATTTCATGTCCTGTCCCGTGAAGACGGTAATTAATATAATGAAGTACTGGGCACCCTCATTTTGTTTAGAATGTAATTACAGGAAGCTCAAACAAATGGGTTGTTGGGGTTAAGCTGTCAAGTCTTCAGTATTCCAGCTGGGATCAACCATTGGATGTTTGGACTCCTTGTGTCCTCATCACTTCGGAAACGGGAGTGAGGAAAGCACAACACCTGAGTTCTCATTCAGTCAGCAAATGTAGGAATGAAGTTGCTACATTTAATACTTAAATTCTGTGTTAGTTGCAACATCTGTGTTTTTTTGTAAGGTATTTAAAACATCCTTTCATTACTGTTTTGCAACAAAGACCAGCATGACAGCTCTGTCTCAATACTGTGCAATACAAAGGTGATCATGAAACCTTATTTCATTTTTGAAAACAAATTATACATACAGATGCTACTGAATGCAGAACAACACAGTAGCTACTCCAGAGTTAATTAGTCCAGAGTTTGACCCAGACAGATGGCTTTGACAGGTGTCAGTTCAATGGCTTGACTGAAAGCCTAAGACCTGGGTGGCTGTTCAGCTGTATTCCCTCCTCACTGCTTGTGCTTCAGCCTCCCATGCCAAGCCATGAGTTAGGAGAATTTTGTGTCCCACATTGGTTTGTGGAAATATATTGCCTTTTCCTTGCTCACACACTCTGCCCAAAGCTTTCCCATGGTAAATCTCAGTTCTTGTAGTAGAAGAGAAAATGGATAACTGTTCCTTAAGCACAGTGCCTGTGCCAGTCCAGGCTTTGTAGATGTCTATCTTAACCCATGTAACTCTTCAGACTTTGAAAACTCTTCCTCATCTTCCTTGGCCACTGCCTTTGTAGCTTTGACTATTTAGTTACAGTCTGCCACTTTTGCCTCACTCTTTATCTCTGCTAGGAGATAAGATTTTATAGTTTACTAGCAAGCTTTATAAACTTTTGTTGGTTTTGCGTTGTCTTGCTCATTTGGATTAGCTAATGTGTATTTTTGGAGTCAGCTTGGTCCATGATTATCACCCTTTTTCTATCTGGGAATCAAAAGCCAGCCTCCTGGAGCTATTCCAAATCCTTCAGGACAGTATGAGCAAGCTCATTTCTGGCAGTGCTGGCCAGGTGACAGGTGCTTTTTTATGTAGGAGGACAATGATAGGAAAGATAAGGGTGGTAGACAGGAGACAGGAAAGCAGAGACTAAGGCAGAAGGCTTTATTTGTCAGTCTCAGTAATTTTTATGTTTTTTCCTCCCTTGTGCCATGCAACTACCCTAAAGGATGTTGGGGAAGGGATGAGGACCAGCAGGATTTTTTAAAGAGGTTAAATTTGCCACATCTGCCTTTACTCTCTTTTGCAACATTCCTGTACCTGTTCTGTATGTTCTTTCATTTCTCAGTGTGTGGGCTGCTGTTTTCATGACATCCCCTGGGTCCACAATTCTGAATGACTCTCCATGTGTTGCAAAAGATTGAGAGAGATGATGTACCTGTTGACCTTTTCAGGAGAATAATTGGGAAGTATAGACAAGATGAAGGTCTATGGTGTAGGTTTTTAATTGCCTTTTTTGGGGAGTAGTTTGCTTTATAGTGTTATCAAAGATGGTTTGCATGGAGTTTAAAATACCACATCAAAGCCTATTCTGCTTTCACTTTTTTCTTTTCTTTTATGATGACTGGTAAAAAAAAAAAGGTCAGCTAACATTAACTAAAATATCCTGATTATGTCACAGCAAAGTGTCCATTTTGTTACTGAATTAACTTTAATAGCTACAGAAAGAGCTGATAGAGAGCATGCAAAACTTAAGGGTGGCAAAAAGCTGGTTGGTGTTTGCACATAAGACATGTTTTAATGCATGAAGACTACTTGAGATCAGCTTTGTGGTGACTTGTGTGGCTGCACATGTCAGTTAGAGGGAAATACGCTGTTTAGCAAGAGTTTATATGAAGCAAAGGGATTATCCTTATCTGTTGTAGATGGGAACCCTTAATAGCAGGTGAAGACATAAACTGAGTGGATCACTGAGCCTTTAATAATGAGCAGAGCCTACACTCAAGTGTCCTGTGCCCTTTGTTGGGGCAGGTACCTTGACATAAATACAGGCAGATTTAGTACTTAGGAGAGCTACTATTGATATGTCTGTGTATGTATGGTGAAAACATTCAAAAATTAGGCATATTTTTGTATTTGGTTTTGCCAGTGGAGAGTTTTATGATGTTCTACACAAGGAGGAGAAACTTGGTTTAGCTCAAAAAGGTGAATATAGGGAAAGCTCATTATCAAAGCTGCTACCTTCTGAAATACTATCAATACAAAATGTTGCTACCTCTGTTTTCTGTCAACAGAGACCACTTGAATGCCCTCAGAATGAGGTAATTTCTTTTATTCTTTCAAATCTGTTTTTTAGGTCTATTTTTCTGGTATGTCTCTAATGTCAGTGATATTTTGCATAATCCTATTGCCTGAAGCTAACTGGAGAAGAGAGAGTTTTGGGCACATTGGACCTGTTAGAGTCTCATAGGTAGCTCAGTAACTTGTTGGACACCCCAGAAAAAAAGAACTGCATGTGTCCTGAAAAGCAGTTTGGGCCAAACAATTTTTCTTGGAAATGCCAAAAGATAGTCTATGTAACAAATGAAATAGGAGGTGTGCAGGACAGCCTTCAGGCTGAATTCAAAAAATGAAAATCTTAGACCTGGCAGGGGTAAAAGAGGCTCAAACAATTCACCTGAGGTAATTACAGAATGCCTGGAAATGATGAAATGAAAACCATCAACATCTACTTTTCTTGTTTTGGGAACAGTGGGCCACCCTGCAGATTGAGGAGGGAGTAAAAAAGCAGAAGGCGCTGGCACTTGAAAATTTAATCTCCACTGGTAAGATCTCTGGATGAAGGGGACACAGCACTATTTATCTTGTAAAAAGGCAACTATCTAACAATATTACTTATAAAGGAGTTTGGTGGGCAAATATCTGTTGAAGTTACAAACCTACAAAAGCATGTTATAAACAAGAGAATCTCGGAATGATTGAGTTTTGTGAATAAAAGGAGTTCAACACTAGTGTGGGTATAGAAAGACATTGCTGATAAGCCTGTGGGAAGCTGTCCCTGTTTTCGTAAATGCTTTTTGCTTTCTGGCTCCATCAGCTCTCTCATTACAGGATTGGGAGGAATGAGTGTTCTTTGTGCTTGACATGGCTCTGCGTGGTTACCTTTTGCTTCTCGTAACTCCTAGCATGCGAAAAATCCAGGGTCTCTCAAGTAGAAGAGTTACAGCATTCCATGGATTACAGTTACAATTTGCACTCTTCTCTAGCCATGAGAATAAAATCCAAATAAATTTTTCCCCCAACTACTTTTCCTTTCTTCTTCGACCAAAGAGGATGGGGTTAAGTTCTCAGAGTAATCCTTTACTTGTAGTGCCATTTGTAGTCATTAGTCGTGTAGGCTGCTTGGTTTTTCAGCTAATAATTTTCTGGTCTGATGATTTCTTGGGTGTTGAAGGTTTTACTGAAGTGCAGATGGAGGAAAGTTGTGTGATTCTCATCAGGGGGAAGTAGGTTGATCCAGATAAATTAAGTGTATTTTTATAATGCATATTAAATGTCATCCAATACACCCCCTCAAAAAAAAAAAAAAAAAAAAAAGGTAGGTGGGCAAACAAAAAAGCCAAGCATTAGCTGGTATGAATCAAGACAGCTTTAGTCATTGTAACCAGCCAGATAAGAATCTGGTCTCAGAGTGACCTCAGCAAACATCTGAGACTTGCTGTGTGGCTGTCTCTGAGGTATAATTTTACAAATAGTAAAGCATGAATGTACTGTCACACAATGACACACTGTGCAGAATTATTCCTGCACAATGTGTCTGTGTCATGCTGTGTATGTCTGGGGGGTAAATCTAGGCACTTTCAATTTTCTTGGTAGTGAAGTGGGGGATGGGGGAAAATAGAAGGTTCAAGAAAAAAAATGCCAGAGGAAGGTGTTTGTTACAGCTGGCAAACAAGAAAACTAATCAACCGCAGCCAAAACAACAATCATACAAACACTGCCTGAATTTCAGTCAGGGCATCAGGAGGGATCTGCCATCTTGGCAGTGTATTGGTGACATTTCTAGGTGTGAGTACTTATGTTGTTTGGTAAACGACAATGAAGTAGGTGTTGTGCTCAAGGTTTTACTTGCAGCTTGATCTGAATCCTTTTCTCCTTCTTCAGCAATTTAGGGGGGTTATATGGTGTAGGACTAGAGAAGTGACTTGTGCAATGAACTGTCAGTACATAAATGAGGCATAGCAATGCCATTGTGGTGCTTGAGTAGGAAAGGAGCTATTTCTAAAAAGCACATGTATTTTACTCTCTCTGGAATCCATATTGTTCATTTCACCGTGTGGAAGGCAGGCTCATTTCCTCATGCAGGGATCATCCAGAGAGATGGGACCCCCATGGAAGAGGAGGTTGCTGGCCGGTGCCAAGGATGTTTCAGCCTTGCTGATGTCATGTACTTCTCCAAGAAGGGCTGTGAGGCAGTTGCGGAAGATGAAGTCACTCAACGGTTCTCCTCTGAGGAGCTGCTGTCTTGGAATCTCCTCAGCAGAACCAATGCTAACCTGCACCATGCCAGCTGGAAACTGGCTGCTGTGTGGGTCACTGGCATTCTATTTCGGTATTGCCTCCTGCTGCCTTTCCGGTGAGCCAGACAGAGTTGGTTGGGATCATTTTTCATGGTACTTTTTATAGAAGTTGCGAAATAATATGTTATTGGCTAGTGCAGGAAGGAGAACCTGACATGACCTTTCCAAGAAGCCATCTAAACTCAAATAGCCCTTAAAAAAAATACATAATTTTCCCATGTTCCATATGTTTTATTAGTAATTAATTTGTTTTTAAAATCCAGCGAAGCTGGGTTTAAGTGGTTTGTGTGCTACTTAGCTTGTGGTTTGTTGCTAGTTAGATGCTATTAATGCTGGACGGAAGCATTTTGAAGTGGATCAATGGGCCAAATTAAAAATATGTTCTTGCTTACTCCTCCAGTTTTGTTTCTTGGGGTTTAATTAAGATTATTTTACTTTGTAGCATCTGCTTGTCAGTTTTCAGCATCTTGTTGCTGGTGTTGGCCTCTACAGTAGTGGGACAGTTTCCAAATGGCAGGTAGGTGTTTGCTGAGGACTCTTTCAATTTCTTCTGTATTTCTTTAAGCATTTTAAGTAGTAGTTGGAACACTCTGCTTGAGTCCAGAGGATTGATGTGGACTATCATGGGATGACTTTTTCTCTCCTGTAAACTTATAGAGTGCTGCGAGAGAGAGTTTTATGGCAATGGCATCTGAAAACAGACATGCAGCGTGAGCCTTAGTATGGTCTTCGTAGTAACAGCAGTTGGGGATAATTCAGAGTTCATATTGCGTTGTCCTGTGTGTGACTCCATAGAACTGGGCATGTCTCTATGGCTTCATTTCTTTTAGAGTTAAAGGCTGGCTGAGCAACCAGGTCCAGATGGTATGTGCCACCTTAGGTATCCGATGTCTGAGTGGCCTTGTGCATTTCCACAACAGGTGAGTGGTGCCGCCCTGCCCTTGTTAATCTGAAATTTGTTTCTTGCAGTATTTAACATCTCAAGATTTGGAGCAGGATTCTTATTCCATTACTGCCTGGTAATGCCTTGGTGATGGTACAATTTGATCCAAAAAGCTGTTTGGATCATCCAGACTCTGTCAGGATGTTCACAAGCCCTACTGTGTTTCCTGTTGTGTGTTGGCAGGGTTTGTGTAGGTGACATAATACTGCCTTCAGACGCTTAGATATTTTTCAGTGTTTGCCACCTGATGGGGCCTGAAGTATGGAGAATAAACATTAACTAATTACTTTTATGGTGTCATTGCAGGGAAAACAAACCACAGAAAGGAGGCATCTGTGTAGCCAACCACACGTCTCCATTGGATGTCGTAATCCTGGCCAGTGATGGATGCTATTCCTTGGTATGAACAAGACAGTTGGTAAATATCCATAATGTTGAGATGCCCATAGATGTAGTGTTGGGTAAGAGGATAAACTTCCTGCTAGAAAGATTGGGATTTGACAGCATCCAAACTCGCATTCTGGAGTGCGAAAAACCAGATGCAAGCAGGTGTGTGCACAATTATGACCAAGGGTATTGGTATAATTTGTCAATAAGCTTAGAAATGGTTGCATCTGTATTTAGAATTTAATAATTTAAGAGAGTGTGTGTGTGTGTGTGTTTGCTTTGTAACAAGTTTCTTTCGGGCTTACAGGTTAGCCAGGTACATGGAGGGCTCATGGGAATTATTCAAAAATCCTGCATGCGAACCTCTCAGCATGTCTTGTTTGAACGCTCGGAAATGAAAGACCGTCACCTGGTGAGGAAAAAGTAAGGTAGTGAGGTGTTTGCTTCATTGTCTGGTCAGGTCTGGTAATTTGTCATCAGTGTTGTCATTTTTTGTCATCAGTTGTCTTTTTTTTTTTTTTTTTGTGAAATACGGTGTTTTGATTTTGTTGTTTAATGCAGATGGAGAGGAGCTCCATGCTCTTGAGTTGTAGAAAAGACAGTTGTCCTGGAAAATGACAGATTTTGGTGTCAGTAATCTGCTTAGTGGTGATACTTGTGGTTTTAAGTGATGCAGCAAATGTAGTAAGATAGTGACCTGTCACTTAACTAAATGTGGAGAATCATAAGATGCACATAAAACTGATGTTGTGAACCTAGAAGGCATGAAAACTACAAATTTGGAATATATTTCAGTCTAAAGAAAAGTTTGACTGCATTCATAGTTGGAATCTGGGGAGTTATTTTCACACGCTTCAAATACCACCATTCTTTGGTTAAAATGGTAAAATGAAACTCCATACAGCTTTGTAGAAAATCTACTTTTTTAATTAGCAAGAGATATTGAGATAAAGGCCTGAAACCATCACATACTCCAGCTGAGGCAGCTGACTGGCAAAGGACAATTGGGCAGGGGCTTTACTTGTCCTATGTGAGAGGTAATGAATGTCTAGATTCTTGGACAAACATAAATAAGAAGTATACCCTGAAATTTTGTTTTCTCTCCACAGAATTAGAGAACACATTGCAGATAAGGCCAAGTTACCCATTTTAATTTTCCCAGAAGGTAGGAAACAACTGTATTGATTTTATTGCTCTTCTCACTTCTAGCCATTGAGTGCAGTTTATTATACCCAGTCTTTACAAGTGAGGTGTTTGTTTTTAGTTTGTAGAATTAATTAGCTCTTATGAGATATTAGAAGTCAGGTGGTATGGTCAGGTCTATTTTACAACAGTTTTATGACAGTTTATTTACTTTAGCATATAACATAATGAAGACATACTCTGGGATTATGTTCCAGAACTAAAGCTTACTTTCTCCTTTAGCAACTAAGTCTCCTTAAGACAGTTTAGGATTCATTTCCTGATACTTTTCTCAGAGTGGATTAAGCCCTTCATCTGTTTTAATTCTGACCAGGTACCTGCATTAACAACACATCAGTAATGATGTTTAAGAAGGGAAGCTTTGAGGTAGGAGGAACCATCCACCCAGTAGCAATCAAGGTACTGTAACTGCAGTTTTCCAAATATGGAAGGATTGTTTGCAAAAGCTTCTCAGAGAAGCTGTTCATGTGTATGCCTTGAAAAGGGTTATGTTTGGTGTGAAAAAAGTACTGAATAAGCCCTGAGACATAGAAACGTTTTGTGGCTTTAAATGGTATGGGAAACGTCATTTCTGTCCCAGGCTCCTGGCTCTTGTGTACTTTGAGGATAAAGGCAGTTTTCTTGGCACTTCCAAGTTTTCCTGAGTACCTTTAGCCAAGTCACTCTAGATCTGGAAACATTAGTTACTTTTTCTGGAACTATAATGTTGCCCAGAGTCGTTAAAACTGGTGTGAACATTTTGAAGGAAACCTTTGTAGTCAGCATATCTGTAGATGACAAGTTTTTACCTTTTGAATAAATCTTTTGCTACAGTTGTATTTCAACAGGTTTGTCATAGTTTAGGGTCCTGCATTGCTTGTAAAAGTTAACTGTTACAAACTTGTAATAAATGTTGGAACTTTACTCTGAATTTACTGATACTTTCAGGAGGTGTGATTAGATTTGCCCCCTACTTAATAAGTTGAATTGTGACTTCGTGGCTGAAAAAAGAAAAGCAGCTTATGTGATTTAAACCAAGGCAGCTTATTCTTCTTGTCTTCCAGTATGACCCCCACTTTGGAGATGCCTTCTGGAACAGCACAAAGCATTCCATGATGACCTATGCTTTTAATGTGTTGACCAGCTGGGCTATTGTCTGCAATGTGTGGTACCTGCCACCGATGGTCAAAGAGGTTCTTACGTGTTTCTGTGTTTTGAAAGTGCTTGTGAAAAGTCTGGAAGGATGTCTGTGTTACTGCACAAGGTCTTTGAGAATCTTTGTTGATAACTTAATGGATAAAGAACAGGAAGCAATGCTGTAGTCTTAATTTTAAGTGAGCATGGATTTATGTGGGATGCATCCCCTGCTCTGCCCAGACCTGGGACCTCAGGCTGTGTGTTGTTTGAGATTGGCCCAGAAACCAGAGAGCCTCCCATGTAGTTCTTTTTGGCACCAAATAGTGGCAAACCAGGATCAGCTGGAACTGCCCTGCAGGTCACATTCGGCTTGTGGGTCTGGCACAAACCCCAGTGCCTGCTGTCTGACAAAACCTATCTCTTTAGGTGAGGCACAGAGAAGATGTCTATGTTGTAAAGCAATTAATTAATATATTTTTTCAGGAAGAAGAAGATGCTGTTCACTTTGCTGACAGAGTCAAGGCTGTCATTGCTGCTCGGGCAGGAGTGTCTGTGCTTCCTTGGTAAGAAACAACACCTCTGGAATTGGGTTTAAAGCATATTTAGGTGTTCTGTATTCTGAAACATTAGCATGGAATCCTTTAAAACTTGCTTTGTTTGCACTGTAGTCCATCACCCTTACTGACTCGGATTCAGAAAATACTACTTTATTACTTGAATAATTCCATTAGAGTAATTAGAATAATATAGTAGAGAGAAACAGAGCTGACAGGTGGATCTAGACAGCAGGCAGTATTAGGTGAAAATTAATTACTTGCCTGTCAAATTCTGGGCTAAAAGAAGGACATTGTTGTATGGTAAGTCTTGGCAGTATAAATCACTTAGCATTGTCTTACAAAAGTCAACATTAAGAGTGGAAACTGCTTTGACTACGTAGTCTAAATATAGTAATGTTTTTCTGCCTTGACCCTGAAGTGAGTTTAAGACTGTTTCTTTTCTGTATCTTTCAGGGACGGGGGACTGAAAAGGAAAAAGGTCAAAGAGTCTTTCAAGGAAGAGCAACAGAAAAAATATTGTCAGATAGTAATAGAAAATGGATCTGTGGGAAACGGAAATGTTTGTTAAATGCTATTTATTTTATCTCATTTTTCCATGACTTGTCTCTACCAGAAAGTAGACTGGTTTTATATTAAACCCAACATGTTTTCCTTCTGTCCCTGTAAGATATTTTGTATGTGACACAGCAGGGAAACCATAAAGAGATATCCTTATTTAAAGCAATATACTATAATTTCATAAATAGGAAAACATAAAATATGCTAATAAAATTCTCCCTGAGGCTGAAAGAATCTACAATAAAGTTAATTATGTTCATTAAAATACAATTAAAAAATATTTACAATACCTTGAGGACTTAAATAGTAACTCATAATAAAATACCTCTGTGCTCCTAGACTCTCTCAGGGACTTGGACTAGCAGTATTCCTGTGAGCCACAGTAACCATGTTGCTCTAGATAGATCTCCTGATGTCAGAAGACATGAAGCAGTTCACCAAAACATGTTTTCTTAATTTCATGTTGGAGAGGAAGTGCTGGATGCCAGAGGGAAAAAGCAGATGCTGACTTTCTCCTCCGTGTCACAAGACCAGGGATGGTGTTGTAGAAAGTTTTCTGCTGTGACAAAGAGCAGAACAGTGTCCGGGGCAGCGTGTCCCTGATGCCTGAGTGTGTGAAGCTGAGATGAATTAGTCCCAGCCAAGGACGGTGTCACAGAAAATATACTGTGTTTTTAAATTACATCTTTTGGTTTTGTTAGATCCCTCTCTGTTTGTATGCATTACACAAATTAAAGAAAACCTGTGATGTGACATCCACTGTTCTCTGTTGCTGTCATTCCTGGATAGCCACCTGCTTGTGTTACCACTGGATGGGAAGGCTAAGGATTTAGCCTCTGACAAGCCCATCCTCCTGGAACAGAGCAAGTGCACTTAAGGAGTATGCAATGGGAATATTTCCATCTCTTACAGTATTTATTGGTATAAAATATTTGCTCTCCTGGTAAGTAGCTCTCCTATGGAAAGATCTGGCTTCTTTAAATATCTGAATGTCCCTAGTGAAACACACAAACAGATGCTGTTTTGGCCAAGGTGCTCTTAATACAGGCATTGGTAAGAACATTTAATAATGTTTACATGACAGCAGCCCGCTGGCTGAAGTCTCAGAAAAGACAAAGGATCAGTCTTGGTGAGCACAAATACATCCTGCAGAGGGACAAAGGCACAGATATAACTCTGCCCAGCCCTGGGGAGTCTAAAAAACCAATATCCAGGGGAGGGTCTAACAGAAGTGATAATCGCCCTGGGGCTGCGTGGCACAGAGGTAGCACAGAACTGAGCTCTCCTCTTCTGTGGCCAGGCCTGGCATTGCTACAGGTGTGTGAATTCCTTCGGTGGATCAGTCAGTCCAAGAGTTGGTGTCATGGGTAAGCAGTTAGGAGAATCTGCCCTTTTGCACAGCTTTTAGCCACCCAGGCAGGGAGAGTGCCAGCAGTAAGGAGAATTGCCTCAGGCTCTTCTCCTATGGAACAGATCTACTGGCTCCCAACTGTAATAAGATGTGCTTCCATGGCTGTTTAAGCTGTTGATGTATTTTCTAGGTATAAAAATGTGAAGAAATGTGTTTGAAAAACCTGGTAGCTCTAAAATGTCTTCAGTGTGCCAGAGTTTAAAACTGGGAGATTTTCATTCTGTGTGGCTGATTTCGGAGAGTTGTGAACAGGGACTGCAATAAGACGAGTGTTGAGAGCATCCTTCCCACACTACTGTGTGCTTTCTTCCTGCTCAGAGGTAAAATGGGAGACCGAATAGGCAAAAAGAGGAGCCAGACATGGCATAAAGAACAACTGTTGAAAGAGAAGTTTTCTGCTTCTGTAAGAAATTAGGAGATTGATGTGCCTTTTTTCCTTGTCGTGCAACACTTCTCGAGCTCATCGAGAGGAGCCTTGGAATGTGTGATCCTCATTATGGTTATGACTCCAAGTTGTGTAAAAGTAAAGCTCAGACCTCTGCATGTATAAGTATTACATGGCATCTGTGAGAGGATGGTGGGGTTGTCAGTATTCTCTCAGCCATTTTTTGTCTGTCTTGGCAAAAGAAGCTGAAAATTCTGTGAAGTGGGTCCTTACATACAGAATGGGGAAATGTAAAGCAATTGATGAATCCATTAACTTGTCAATGACAAGTGAAGTGTGCTTTGTTAGCTGCTGGTAAAAACGCCAATCTGAGTTGAAACAGAGACTACTTTGTCTTGCCCTGCTTTAAAGAAGTGTTTCTGATTTTTGGTATTATTTTCTCTACCCACCTTCCACCTCCTCCTTTCTTTTCTCTTGAAATGCAAATGAAGTACAGACTATATCAGCAGAGGCCTTGGCAATTGCTTTTACCTAAATTGTATACTGCCCTCAGACTGCCAAGGTTATGGAAGAATTGTTTATTATCCAAAAGGTCTCCACACATAGGTGTGTTTTCCTTCTCCACCAGGAGGGCATGGTAACAGTAAAAAGAACATGTTCTTTGACAACACATGAGTGGGAAGCTGACAAACAGCTTATTTTTTGCAATCAAGGATCTTGCACACATGTTACTTCTCTTCTTTACTTATGTTTCACTGGTCTTGCAGGAATCAGGCTTCTAAACTATTAGAGCTCCTCTTTTTTACCATGTACCTTTGCAGGATCAAATGCAGCATGGTCTCATGCTCATTTGTGCCAAATGATAGGCTGAAATGGAAGCAAGTGGAGTATTTGGGTGGATCAGGCAATCAGTGCCCCCAAAAGAAGCCAATCAAGAAAAAAAAAAATTAGGAATCTGTCAGTGTAAGTAATGCTTTTTGGTTTTTTGTTTGTTTAATTTATTTATCTGATAGCTGTGCAAACAACACAGACAAGATGTATCATCATCTCGGACAAGCTTGTGAGCTCTGTCTTCCTCCAGAGCACAAACTTCCTCTATTGTTCACCATTTAATGTATTTGCCCTTCTGCTCCTTAACCAAGGAGCCTTGTTATTTGAATTGGCTGGATGACCTCGTCTCCAAATTAAATAAAATACAGCGAATCAGTGCAGGGAAGACCTACACTGTAAAACATAGCCTTGCCTTTGTAATTTGGTGCTGCTCGTACCTATGTATGAAGCATGTAAGGGATGCTACCTGTTGCTGTGGCACTAATGCATCAGCAAACTGAAACAAACCACAGCGGTCCCAGGTGCATTCATCTCGAACTTGAGCTGCCTAAGGAAATGAGCCACGAGTTGGAAATAAATGTAGGTTGGAATGAATGAGTAAAATAACTCCCTCTTGCTATGTGGGCAAGGCAGAGAACAAAAATATCTGCTGCTTCTAACTCTTCATCACTGTTTGAAGAGCTGCGTGGATGGAAAACCAGATATATTTTAAAAACTCCTCCTTTATGTCCTTAATGAAACTGAGGCAGTATGCTCATTTTTATAATAATCTTTCCCTGTAACATATCTGCATGTTAAGACTGATTGATGTAGCTAAAGTCCTTGATTGCCTTAGCTCCAAATGTCTTTTTCTACCTCTGCGTCTTACATTTGGGAACATTTAAATGCTCATCTCCGACTTTTTCCCCGCTGGCTGGCTGTTCCAGGTGCGTTCCTGTGACGGCACCGCTGAGCATTAGAAGAGATGTGCAAAGGGGGCCATCTGCTGGCATCTAGTCATTGGTAGCAAACTGCCTTGCACAGCCTGCTCTCCCATTGCCAGGAAACCATGAAAACGTAGAAATAACGTTGCATACCCCAAACACCGGATTTTTGAACATCCGTCATGGTTTACTACCAGCAAAACTGTGCTTGCTTGAAGTTCCAGCAGCCTGTCCTGTGTGGGGTTACTCCAGGCCATCTCTTCCCTCTCTTCCCTGTCACAAACCAAAACCAAAACTACTTCAGTCCTTTAGTTCATTCAAAATCAGGTAGGGGTCTAACCTGAGGTTGGTTTTTTTTTGTATTTTAAAACTCAGTAGAGGTGACAAACCTGGGATGATCCTGGAGGCAGTACAACATTTGCATTTGCTGGGATGAGTGTCTTCAGTACCTTGATGCCGTTTGATCTTGATCTGGGGCTGGGGATGCTTTTAGAATAAGTTTTCAGGATAATGCATTTCCTTGAGCTGTAGTGAGATTTATAAACTGTTAGTCCCAAATTTAACAATGCAGCATTTCACTCAAACTCTTCCATGCGCAGCTTGTGCTGAACAAAACCAAGAAAAGCAGCCTGGGCAGCTCCTCGCTCTAAGGAACATATTTTGTTTACATGTGCAGTCTGGAAGACCAATGGAGATTGGTCACAGGTGTCACAGATGAGACCTCTGGGGTTTCTGGCCTCTGTGGGATTTGTTTTTGGAAACGTTTCTGCTGAGGTGTTGTTCAGACTCTTTTGAGCAAATTTCCCAGCTGTGGCACAGATTGTGGAGGTGGCCTGTGAAGAGTTCACTGGTTCATTTGGTGCTGGAAAAGGAGGCTTGGAAGTTTGTGGACATCCAGCAGACAGAGGCCTTCCTGGCTCTTTGTTTTTTTGTTATTTTGTTGCACAGACAGGCAGGATCTTAGCTTTGTAGACATTTCTCCTCTCCCCTCCTCATCTATTTATTATTCTATTTAAGGATGGCTCCTCAATTAGTGTACCAGACTCCTCTGTGAGCAGAGTTCATCGTGATCAATTGTCATCAAGGCTTGCATTTAGTACATCCAATCAATGCTATTCTATATATGGCTGTGGTATTGACGGATTTCTAATTTTACAGTATGTTGAGCCCTGTTGAACTCTTTTAATATGATAATTGCTTTACTAATCAGTAGTCATGATTTGTGTGCTGTTGTGGATTATTGACATCAGTTGATATCCCCTGGTATTTCTATTTGACAGTATGAAAGATGCATGTGGTGAAAGAGGTGGAATATCTAAACTGTGGATATTAATCAGAGTAATATTGGGAAAGTACTATATCCTTGCATATCAAACTTTTAAGAAGTAGGTTATTAAATAATTTGGAAAGGTGTATTTCTTTTTATAAGGGATAGTTATTAATAACTATGTTTTAAATTTATACAGACATCTGTTAAACAGCATATTTTATAAGCATTCACTAGTTCATATGTTAAATACTGCATTTATCAATTCTATAATAGATAATTTTTTTCTAAAATGCTCATCATATATGGCTATGGACAGTCTCCTTTTCTCATATAATTTATAACTTTAAATAAGATGTATGTACATGCATTCAATGAAATAGTAATTGAAGTATGTTATACTTGAAATGACTGTCTTGTGTTTTAATATAATTTTCTGAAATCCACCTACAAGGGATTAGAAGAAGAGAGATCAATATAAAAATTACATTCTTGTTAGATTTGAGCTGAGGCTGATTTTTATCCATATGTTGCTTTAAGACATTTGGGCTTTTAAGTTATTCTTTGCATGTTGCAGAGTCCGTGTGACACGGGGATCTGGTGGGTGCACCGAGCTCAAGGATTACACTGCGCGGCAGGACCAGGAGGTGGCACCCCTGGATGTGTGTCTAAGCTGCCACGAGGACTAGAACCTTGCTAATGCTCTTTGGGGAAGTGCAAGCTTGCGTATCACTCAAGAAAAAAACCCCAAGATACAAAGGTAAATTAATTTACCGGCTATCAGCATGTTTTGTCCTTCCTTAAAATCCTGGCATGAAAGGAAAAAGACAGTTTCTTCTTAAGTAGTTAATTTAGTTACCCTGGAAGTTCCAGTCATTAAAGTGATCGTGGAGTTCTGGAATAATACTTACATGTTTTTTCTTTCACTGTTTTCTCTCTCCAAATGCAGTAGAAATCCAGGCTGCCAGGTCATGGTGGACAGCCAAAGGAGGTGTCATCCTTGTGGCCTGTTCCTTGTATTGACGTCACAAATTCTAGCACATCTGCTGGGCTGGTTGGTTTTAATTGCAGCTGGATTGATGAATTCCTAGAAATCTAAATTTCTAAATTATGGAAATTGAATTGTTTGAGGTGGGGCATGCCTGGGTGCTGTGCTCATGATGTGCACGGAGCTCATTTTTGCTGGAGACAACACACAAGGCTGCAGCTCTGTCAGTGCACGCTGCCAGGCTCAAAGGCTGAGTGGAAGCCAAACTACTTCTATTTATTTTCAGTGTAATAAGAATTGGAAGTCATGACAGCAGACAGTAAAATTCCACTTAGGATACAAAGTGAAGCTGAAAACATCTGACTCCTTGTATAAAAGGTATCAATTTTTACAGTGAGTTATGGTGAATACAGTGGTAGAGAGAAAGCACGACCTGCCTGCAGCCAGAAGACAGACGAGAGAGTGCAGAATTCCCCCGACTGGTTTGCTGGCTACCTGCCATTCCTCAACAGCACAAGATAGAAGGGAGCACTAGGATAACCACCCTGGCCCTATTTACTTCCAATAAAACACAGATATTTACATGAGATGAAACTGTTTGATATTCTGAAGCTGCCCAGCTCCAGTGACAGGAGACAAATGAAATGCTACTTTTTATTAGATCTGACCTACCAGAAGCCAATAACACATGCAATAACTTAGCAAAGGGAGACTGGGGCTGCCACATGAGGTCCAGGCTTTCTTCCCAGGTTGGTTTAAAAAGATTTCCCCCATCCTGGTAAACAAGTTTGCAGCCATGGTCCATACCACTAAAACTTGAGAGGAACTAATAATTAGTGGGGATAAAATAAGTGTGGCCAAACAAAAAACAACAAAATAATTTAGAAAAGCATTGTGGTGAGACTGATCCTTTCCCTCTGTCTTTGATTCAATCAACCCCATTAAAATCATGTGTTACATCACACAGTCATGTGTATTTGGACAATTGTTGTTACAGACATAAAAATACATTATTGCTAGTATTAATGGAACAAAAATTAAGAATCTTGGGCACTGCTCACAAAGTTAAAGAAAAAAAAACAACAAAACTTTTTGTATCCATTTGGAGCACCTGATTTAGGTAAACTTGAAGCATATTGCTTCAACCAAAGCTTTTTTGGTATGCACTGTACTTTGTGAAATAAATTGAAAAATAAGGATATATGAAAATGTTTTCTTCTAAGTGTAGGGACTTGGAAGGAAAGGACCATCTCATGGGATGTTTCTTTGTGGAAAATACTCTATTAGAAACATGACTAACTGTAGCCTTTCTACATGACTAACTGCAGCCTTTCTACATAAAATAGGCCTTGAAAAAATGAAAGCAAGGAAAACTGTTAGAACTGGCACTCTTTGTATATCTTCAATAGAATCATGCTATCTTACCCATAATGAAAGAATGGTCTTGGTGCTTGAACCAAAAAAAAACCTCCTCTCAGGAAAACAGGCTCCCTGGTAAAAGTGAGGCAGAGAAATTCTATGTCTTCACAGTCTACAGTACAAACCAATAAAATGTAATGATGTAATTAATTTGAAATGAAATAGTAGATAGGTGATCAGTGGTTTGTAACAGCTTTATTGTTAAAAGGCAAAGGCCAGTTGGTAAAGAGAGCAAGTTGGTTTGCTGTTTTTTTTAAATAAGTCAACAGTTTTTGCAGTTAACAGCCAGCTAGTCCTTGACAGGAGTGCAAGATCTGTGCAAAGGCTGAACTTCAGCACAGTCATGACAGGACTTTGCCAGCAGCTCTGTCACCAGGAGGCTGTTGGATGAGCAGGCATGTTTCCTCTCTGCTGTCCCAGGCAGAGAAGGTGGTTTTTCAAGCAACTCAATTACAGAATTGATTTCTTTTCTTCCCATTTAACATTAATGGCTTTGTGAATTATTCATGCAAGCATGGAGGGGAAGCCTGGATGCAATAAATAGGAGTTTGTATTTACGTACAAGTCTTGCCTCTGTCCTGGTCCTGTTCAGCTCACTCAGGATGGCTGCCTGTGCCTAAAACTGCCTCCTGTCATGATACATTTTCACCAGTGTTTTTTCCCTGCTGCTGTGTAATAAGAGCAGGGGTCAAACCAGCCACACTCCCCTGTTCTTAAAACACAAACGTTGGTAGGGACTGCTCCTTCCTACTCTTTGTTTATGGTGGAGCCTGAGGACAGTGCCAGCAGGTCCAATAGCCAGGTTATTGCAGCAAAAAAAAAAAAAAAAGCAGTGCCTTAATTCCATGTGATGAATGTTACAAAGAGAGGTCTCCAGAACCTTCTTTTGTTGCTCCAGGTACCCTGATGGATCTCAGCCCTCTGAGACTCAGGAATCTGCCACACGCCACCAAATTTGACATATGCTGTGCCATTTCACTAAAGAAGAGGTTAATAAACACAAGGACTAAATCAAATTATTTTCAGTTTTCAAGGTTTGTTTTCTCAACAAACACACAAGGCAACACTTTGCCTTGCACAGGATTATCTGTATTGCAATTCTTGCTTCAGACGGTAATTTTAGATGTTGCTATGTAAATGAATGCACTGAAACATCAGCGAGATACAAAGCTGTATGACCCATTGCTATGAACACTGTACTGCTCTCCTCGGGATCGAGACAGCATCCACTGTTGCTACTTGGGCTACATCTGTTCTTTGGATGAAGACTTTTGTTCCTTAATGCCAGATGAAAACAAACAAACAAAGCCTTTGGCCTCTTCCATTTGCACCCCAGATAAAAATTCATGAGCAAGTACTAAGAAACCTGTATCACTTTCTGCTTGAGAAGCAATAGACAAAACACAAAATTAAAATGTTACCCATGGGTGTGTTATAAATATCAGCCAGTTTGGAAAGTAATGTACTTTTGATCTGTTTCTGTTCTGGGCTTTGGGAACTTTTAATTGACTTGGATCCGCACATCATTGTAATATTTAAAAATCACTTGTGCAAATAGTAAGGACTCTTATTACCATGTGTATGGCACTGACAGGTTATTGTCTTCATCCTAACTGGGCCTTTTGGGCATAATCATAACTAAACACTTACAAGAACGAAGACACTGAAGTGCTGTTTGGCAATGTCAAATCTAGCTGGACCGTTGTGGTTGCTGTGTCTAGAGGCTTCATCAGGGATCATCCTGCCTCTGCCTCAGAGAAATTATTTAACCAGATGAGGCAAAGAGTAGGAGAGACACCAGAGCCAAAAATAGGAGCCAGAAAGCAACACCCTCATCCACATGACTCTCCTGGAAATAGTTATTTATGCCTTGGACACTAATTCAGATTTTTCCTTGGATCCTAAGCGCTTGGCTCTCAGATGTATTTCTGATCTCTTGAATATGGAGAGGCAAACCAAACATCCCATTTCTATGAAGCAGTTATGAAAGATGCAAGCAGAAAATATGCTGACTGCCTTCTTCTCGGAAGAGGATGTTATTCCCTTTCCCCGGGATGCTTTGTCAAGGCTGCCATCCTTCTTCAGCCTTTTTCTGCCAACACCGCTTTCTTGGTATGGATTGTGTCACGCCAAGTGCTGTAGGACTGCTGTGCACAGCCCCGGCCAGGCAAACCCTCCTGTAGCCACAAAGTTTCCCTTCTCTTGGAGCGGGCCTAATGCCGGCATGGGGGCTGGACCCTCAGTGAATCCCGCTCTTCCCAACTCAAGGCACGAGACAACACAGCCGGACAGTGCCGACCTTGCCCCTTTTGCTTTCTTTAGCTGTCCTTGTCCTCTTTGATATTCATAGAGCCAGGAGCTTTCCCCGGTTTTCCTTTTCTCCTTTGCTCCCCGAGCTGCTCTTTTCGGCTCCTTACGGCTTTCCAGCCCCCGCTCCCGCCTGGAGGCACTCGGCTCGCCGTGGCAGCGCCGCTGCGCTCCCGCCCGCACCCGTTGGAGCCGTTTTTCCCCACACCAGGAGCTTTCCGTGCCGTCCGCTAAACCCGCTCTCAGCTGCTTCCCCGTCTCCCGAGGCACATCAACTTCCCAACCTGCAGCGAGCCAGCCCTCCTGGAGCAGCCGCCGGCCCCAAGGCGGGGCGGAGCGGGGCGGAGCGGGGCGGGCCGGGGCGGCCACGGGCCTTTAGGGCCGGCGGGAGGCGGCGCCGCCCGGTCCCCGCTGCCGGCGCTGGCGTCGCGCGGCCCTGCCCGCCATGGAGGTCGTGTGGGCCGTGGGGCAGGTGGGCGCCGTGTGGGTGGCGGTGGTGCTCGGGCTCATCGTGCTGCCCTCGGCGCTGGGCATCTCGCTGGGCATCTCCGAGGCCTATATGTGGGTGCTGGTGAAGACGCTGGAGGTAGGCGGGGGCTCCAGGGGGAGGAGGGGGTGACCCCGGCGCCGTGTCCCCCGCGGGGCTGGGCCTCGCTCGCTTCCCCAGGGCTGAGGGGAGCTGGCGGGCCGGGCACGGCTCCCTCCGGCCGGGGATGTGCGGGGGTGGATATCCCCGAGAATCGTCTGTCCGCTCCGGTCCCATCTGTCTTCTCCTATAGAGGGGAGCGGCTGGGTCACGTCCTGCCTGGCATTGCCTGGCTGTAGCTTTGGGCTGAAAGCCCTTGGGCAAAACTGGAGTTCTGTGTTAATTTCGTGGTTGTGTAGGCACTGGAGTGCTCTCCGTGATCCCGCAGGAGAGCGGAATAAACCTGGTTACCTAAGGCTGTACCGTGGCCTGGGCGAGGCTGTCGCTGCTCGGCGGCAGCTGTGCCCCACCTGGGGGAAGTGATGCCGGGTCATGCTCTGGGAGGGTGCAAAGGTCTGGAGTCTGCGGCGGGAAGTGCCGGGAGTGCTGATGCTCAGAGATGCGGACTCCCATCCAAGTTGAGCATGTCTAGCGCCTCAGTTGCCATCTGCCCCTAAATTCTTCGTGATAGCCAGTTTCTCGCAGAGGAACTGCGTTCTGCATAGGGCGTATTTAATACGTGTGTGAAAACCCTCCCTCTGAAGCTCATGGTAGTGGGGAGGAAGAGTGTTTTTAAATTGCTGCTGAACACGATCAGATTTAAATATTTACTACGCTTTTTCCAAGGAGGAGGGGCAGCCAAACCAAGGAAACAGCTGTAAGGAGGAAAAGTGAAATGACTCACGGCACAGTCAGTGGCCATGCAATATACATCAGTGTGTGACTGTGGAAAGTAGATTTTGTCAAATTTCATCTTGTTCTTCGAGGTTTTCAGGCAAGCCTTGTTCATGTACTTCAGTGTATGGCTAAAAAAATCCCGCCTATTAAATCAGCATCTTTTAAATGCATCTTAAGTCAAAATGTTTTAAGGCTTTTGGGTGAGAATGAATCTGCTTCAAGTACTTTTTGGGACTGTGAATGGTATCAGGATAACTGTTAAGGGGAGAAGATGCAGCTGTTAGTGGAAAAAAGATTTTGAATAGCAGAAGCTGAGGAGGTAAAGATCACCCTGGCCTGAGGGAGCAATCCAGATGGCCTAGTGAGATAGTCTTCTTTGGATGACTTGCCTTCACCTGTGAATTACCACAATTTGCACTCTTTATTCCTAGATCATTAATCGTTATTTTTTAGTGTCATCAAATGTTGCAACAAGAGGTGACTCAAAATGTTTTGGGCAAAATTATGGAGAAGTATCTAACAGCATATCGACGATGGTTAATTGCGAGAGCACTCCTGTTGCCTAAGGGAGGAAATAATGACTTATCTTGAGAGTTGCCATTACTTTTGCATGAAATACTTTCTGGAATTGCATGCCGCTCAATATATTAAAAATTATGTTAATACAGAATTATCCTGGACGTAGATATGTCCAGATATAATATTGTAAGCATAAGAAAAGGCAATGAAAAATTGGAGAGTGTTCTGAGGAGAAGAGTCAGCTAAGTTTGACTTGCTGTGGAAGAGTGAAGAAGCTCAATCCTCCTAGGCATTCTGCTTATCTCAATTTGGCCTTGCTTTGCCTGTGAATTCTTTGTCCTCAGAATGCCTGCATGGGGATAATCCCTGAAAGGAAGTGGTTTATTGTGGGATCTCTCCTCTTCCTTGGTTCACAGGTCTGTCTTGGTTAAAAGCGTGACAGAGACTGATTGTCTGCCAGCCAGGTCCAAGCAGCGCCTGCAAGAGCACCTGGAGATACATGATGTTGCCAAAATCATGTTTACAGTGAAATGTGCTGCTACCTGTGTGTCTGAGATTTCCTGGGATGTTGAATTGAGTGTGCATGTTTTCTCCTGAGACAAGTTTTCTGTGCAGTCACAGGATGCTGCAGTCTCTGATGGCTGAGACCTTTTTCAGCAGTGTTAACTTAATGGGCTTCCTTAAACTTCCTCTTCCGCTCTGAGTCCCAGATTTCCCCAGCCTTTTCCCCTGTTTCCCAGGAGGAGGGTGGGCTCTTGGACCTGCAGAGTGTTCAGTCAGGATGCTGCTGCTTTTGTTGCCTCTTTAATGGGCCTGATTACAGGAACTGTCTGCCAAGTGATGGCTGTTTGTACATCCTAGCTGATACCGAGTTGCTCCCTGGCTTTGCCTGTTTGTATCCCACACATTGGCGTAGTGGAGGGACACCGTGGTGGTGGTTTGTTTCCTACATGGCCTGTGTTGTCAGGTAACAATGTGTGCTTTATTAATCTGTTTTGAGGGTCCAAGTCTGTCCATAGTTCAGGGGCAGTTCTACTTGTGATACTTCTTCAGGTTATGTCAGATAAAACAAGACATCCAAGAATGGGTCTGTGGTGTTCAGTTGTGTAGGCTGTGGGATGGAGCAAGTTGAAGATGATGGGGGGCTTGTGCTTGAATTTTTTCATGCCAATTAAAAAAAAAAAATCTTTTTCTGCTTGTTCCAGGAGGGCAGAAGGTTGTTCCCAGTGCTGCAAGCATGATCCGAGACAAGGGAGGGGAAAGCTCCTTTTAGGAACAAAGTGTTTTTGTGCTTTGACCGTCTGACATTTCTGACAAGGGACATCAGTCGGTGCACAATAGCTTTTTCTCTCTGCTGAGCTGCCTCAGCAAGCGCATGCTGCTAAGCAAAATGCAGCATGTACAGATGAGGATGTGCTTCTGCTGGGTTGCATTTGACCCTTAAGTACTGCGCTGGGCATTACCAGCTTTATATGGAGTATATGGATATTTTCTTTTCCTATGTGATTGTATTTTTTTCCATGAGATAAGGGGAAAAAGTGTAGAAAGTTGTGCTAAAGAAGTACAGCAGGCAGACCACTAGCTATTAGAAAGCCTGCTTCCCTCATCACGTGGGTATTCCTGAAGGTGCATTACCTTGCTTCTGAATTACCTTACCAAACTCAGCAGACTTTTAGGAGATTGCTCATTTCTGCCTGTGGCTTTCCTTTCAGTGTTAGTAGAAGGATTTCTGGCACCATGTTAGTATGGTTTTTTAAAATGTGGGAGTACTGCTGCAAAAACATCTCCAGCAGCTGTTTGCCCCTACGAGGAGCTAGTCTGGACTAGTCACCGGCCATCCTGATGCTTGTGACCACTCGCCACAGAAGTATTCCCTACTGCTGAAATGCTGGGGACTGTCTCTTGCAGTCAGCACAGCATGCTGCATTTGTCCCTGTTTGTTTTTCAACATCGACAGATAGTTTTCAATTTTAAATTTAGTGCATCTTTATCTCTTGGTCTCCTTTTTGCTCTGTCTTAATCCATTGCCTCTTCTAAACTCTTAATATGATTTGCGACTGTCGAGGCCCCTGCAAACATGCCATTAAAGCTGTCTTGCCAAGCACTGGAGAATCCAGCCTTTCAGAAAGTCCTTAGTCTTTCATTGAGGCCCACAGAGCAGCCACTGTCACAGAGGATCAGTTTCTCTATTTCCATCAGATTGTAGAAGATCTGGAGAACTGGTTTGGACTGGGTGTCTGTATAGTTGGCAGTAGCAATGAACTCCCAGAGTGATGATCCCTGCTTGATGGATTGCAGCTCACCGTGTTAAATACTTTGTGGGTTTTTTCCAGTCTGCTTGGGGGTTGATTTTGGGGTGTGCCTTGCTGCCTGTGGAGTTGTCAGCCACACTTTGAACAGACTGCCCTGCTCACCCTTTCTATGGGAAACATTTCTTGTGTTTTTTTAAACTGTGCAGTGTATAATACTTGTGAAATATTAAGAAACAAGAAAGCCAGAGGGAAGTGAGGTCTTTAGGTCACATTTGTGTCAGGAAACAAACAACCTGGCTATTAACTAATGTCACATTATTGTCTATTTCTGGACTAGTGGTTTGTTGATGACTTGCATCACTTTGAATGCACTCCCCTCCCCAGTCTCTCGAGTCTCTTTGTGGGGGCTTGCAGTGAGCAGAGAGGGCGCTTCTTGTGTGGTTGGTTTTGCTGGCTGTAATGCCCAGCAGATGCTGCACTTGTAGGTGTTTTTCGCGTCCTGTAACTGATCCATTGGGGTTTAACAGCAGCCCCTGGTAACAGAAGCAATTTCTGATACTTATTGTGCTGCTTGCTGAGAATGTACTTTTGCTAGACAGGATTGTAATATTGTTCTGTAGCTGGAGGTTAAGCCCAAGTTCCTTGTGTTGCAGATGACCTTGGCAATATGAGTGGACCTAGATGTGAGGAAAAAAGGACCTCTCAGTGCCTCTGGTCAGACTGGAGATTGTGGCTGTGCAGGGCAGGTGGGATGGACTGTTACTCTTGTCCTAGGTATGCCAGGCTGCAGCTTCTTCCCATGAGTCACCATCAGGATTGTGTGTGGTGCTGGGAGTGAGGGTGGGGAAGGGAAAAGGAGAAGACGTAAGCTGATAAATAGATGAATCATCGTGAGCTTTGACGGCTGCTTGTGTAACTCACTGGCCTCGGCAGCAAGCTTTGCTGACTAATGTCATTGCACAGAGTCAATGAAGGCCTCTGTCTGTGTAATTGGTATCCTTCAAAGACTGCTGGGCAGAGGAGAATCCGACAGCTCTGAAAGGTGCCAGCTCAGATGGTAATGAGAAGCATGTCTTGGAGACATGCCTGATGTGAATGATGCACCCTTGTTTACAGGGCTCAGACTGACTTTTGGAGTAGTATTTCAGCAAATTTTGTGCAGAATCTTGAAGTAAGTCCCTGGCCGGTATTAATGTAGACCCCAGTCCTTTGAAGGCCTTTATGTATATTTACCATAGATTTAAAAATCAAGAGTCCTTGCACGTCAATAAGTTTGGCAGAGCTGGGGGTTGCCCTCTGCTGTGGTTGCATCAGTAATTAATGCACCATATTCCAGATCAGCAGCTCTTGTCTGAAACTGCTCTCAATTTTACAGCATATGAGCACCGTTAAAAAAATAACAGCAGCTGTATTCAGAGCTTGCCTTGAAGAGTAAGAATTTGTGAAGCAGCTGTAAAAGAAGCTGCTTGGCATTTGTTTTGCTGATGCCATTAGTGTTATCCTCTAAAGCTGGACTCTTGATTGCTCTTTGGATCCCTGTCCACCAGGAAGGACTTGCTGTGCAATTCCTGTGTGCAGAAGAATTTGGGAAGGTTCTTGGAGGCAGTGCCAAGGGTGTCCCATCAGAATGAGAAGTGCATGGGAGGTGAGAGAGGACCTTTTGCCCTCACTCGGAAGTGATTGCTCCTCTTGGTGGTGGTGTTCTTGCCTCACACAAAACAGCCCAATAAGTGGCATGCAGATCTTGCTGTGTTAAACAAGGTGGCATTGTGTGGGAGGTGCTCTGCAATCTTTCTGTTGTTATTGAGGTTTGGAGAGATTCCAAGGAGGAGTGCTCACCTAAACTAGCACATAAACTTTTGGCTCTGCTCCGGTGTTGCCTTTAAAAGAGGATCACTGGTGATCTGTCTCCGTATGACTGCAGATTTCAGTCATCTCTTCCTTCTGAAAAATCGTCAGACGTTGTGAAGTCAGAGGTGATGTAAAGGTGGTAAATGAAGTGAAAGGCTAAACCCCGTTTCTTAGGGGAACAAGGCAACACTCTGAAGTGTTCCCAATGATTTGATTTCTGATCCCAGCAAAGAATGTTTAGATGGGATTTCATGAAACAACATGTTAGGCTCTGCAGGTTCTCTGTGTGGCAGTTGCTTAGTGATGCATAAGTGAAATTGTTCTTTTGGACATTTTGGATTTTTTTTAAGGTGCTGATAAATTAGAGGCCTTTTCTAGGAGGAGAAAGAGGGAGAATTTTTCAGGAGAAAGTTGATGTTTTCCTTGCCTCGTGAAGTGTGGTGTCTTCAGATCCTGCGTTGTGTGATTAAAGCATCCAAGCTACTTTCTTGCCAGCAGTTAGGATACTAAAGTTTCAAAATCAGACTTGTGGTGATGTTTGTAGTTCCAGGATCATGCTGTTTTCTAACCTTACATTTTCAGTCCAGTGGGTAGCCCAGCTGCAGAACTATTTTTAATCTGTTTGGGAGCCTGGTGTTTTATACTTGTTCTCCAAAGCTGCTTCAAGAATCCCTCCTGAAAATGTAGGTCTGCACCAAGGTTTTTGGGACTGCCAGCTCAGCACCAGCTGGGACAAGCCACTTGATTTGTGCCCAGTGTTACTGACAGATCCAAAAGACTTGCCAGCCTGCTTTTTGCTCATTTCATGAGAAGAACAGAGGTTATGCCTTATAATTGTTTCATGCTTTGATCTCTAATACACAAACATGTTAACATTCCCCTCTGTGGGATGGATCAGCTCACATTGTGATAGCTCTTTTTAGCATAAAGTTGTCCTTCAGCATAGGAACCAGCTGAAACAGCGATGGATGGCACATATCCCTGGCTAGCAGGAAGGAAGGGAAATTACTCACATTACTGCGGGTGGTGTCTCTTCTGTTTCCCAGCCTGGATATAAACAGGCTTTTCACTTGATCAAAATTGAGATTCTGGCTTTGGTGGTAATGCCTTTGATTCAGGTGCCTGAGAATACATGAAAGAATTAGATGTTAAGTAAAACTTTCTAATTTCATGCTCCTTGGTTGCTGGAACATGCATAGTTTTTGAAAACATGATGGATTGGGGTAAGAAGAAAGCTGACATAGAGAACTTAAATGTTTGCTGTGGCATCGGGTAGATGTGGGGTCCTTAGGAATACCCAAATGCTCCTGACCAAGAGGAAGAGCTGGTCTCATCATTGCCTATTTTATTAAGCGTGCTGAGAGACCTGGCATGGATTGTAAAACTGCCTCAGCCAGTGACAAGTCAGCTGTCCCCTGGAACACTCTGCAACCTTTGTACACGATGCCATGCTGGTGTCAGGCTCGTGGCAGTGCTCCCATCCCCTGGGAAGGCACGGGTAGAGAGGGCAAAGGGAGCTGTTCTCTCCAGCCTTTCTCTTTGCCACTGTTCCCCCATCCCCCGGGTGAGCTGCTGCACCTTTCTGGAGTTAGATGGACCTGAGGAGCAAAGGTCAGACCACTTAGGAAGAAGGAATGTGCTTTTCTGATTAGGGTTGATAAATGCATCTGAGCAGTAGAAACTGACTTGAGTTACATGACCCTGCAGTTTCTCTGCTTTGGGAACATTCCACTGCTTCCTTTGCGTAGCAAAATGTCCAAAGATACTGCAGTACAGGAGGGTGTTGCAAGCTTTTGGGCATTACAAAGGCATGTCTCAA
Source organism: Monarcha castaneiventris obscurior (assembly GCA_026261815.1). NCBI lineage: Eukaryota > Metazoa > Chordata > Aves > Passeriformes > Monarchidae > Monarcha > Monarcha castaneiventris. The sequence goes on from JAMPIT010000890.1 coordinate 235,258, forward strand.
TAACCTATGTCCTCATGGTATGCACTGAGGATCAGGCCGTGACACAGTCTAGCATGAACCCGTAACTGCAGGATTTCTGTAGCAAGAGCTTTCTGTAGGGAGTGTTGCATACTCTTTCTGAGCACCAAACAAAGTGTTCTTCCAGGTTTTGATTACCCCTTTGAGAGGATTTGAGAGATGAAAACTTATTTTTTATGCTAGTGTGTATGGCTGAGACCATTAGCCAAATACGCTCTTGTTCTTCTGTGTGCTAAGTGACTTAGCTGTTCGTGGAGGTTTTAATTTGTTGAATGCAGTGGTTCAAGTCTGGTCAGAAATTATTGTGTAAATGTATTTGCTGGTCCTGCTGCACCCCCAAATCCATTTCATAGACAAAATGTAAAATGGCAGTGCTGTGAATGGGTGCTTCCTTGAACAGTGTTTTGGTTTGGTATTTCCCAGAACTTTTTTGGTCCCAGTACTGCTAAGAATGATGTGTAGCCAGAAAGTTACTGAAAGTACTTGAGTGCTACAGAAAGTACTGAGTTATTCCTACAGTTAAAACTAATTCCTGGAAGAGCTATTGCCTTAGCAGCAGCAGAACTGAGAAAATGAGTGACTGTATTGGCAGGGTAGGTTGTGATTCAGCAAAACCTGATACAGTAAGCAGTAGTGGTTCATACTGGGAAGTTGTTTGGTGGAGATAATGCTGTGAGTCAGGATGCTGACCTTTCAAAAGGGAATTGCATCTCCATATGTCCCACAGCTCGTCTGAAGGGGAAAGGTGGAAAATGCGTGGTTTAACATGGGGCTGGGTCCTTCCTGTGCAGACCAAGCATCATCTGTATGCTCTTAAAAAAATATGCCTTTGATACTGATTAAGCTGTTTTGATATGAACAGGATAATATCCTGATCTCTTGATATGAGCTTGTTTCTACCAGGTCACCTGTCTGTCTTGAAAATGCCCATTATAACTGTGTTCCTAGAAATAGAAAGGAGTCTTGTGGAGGAGGAATTGGTGTGGATAATGGATAACCACCGAGTCAGCCTTCATCGACTGAGCTTTCCATCCCTTAACAAAGCTGCCATGAAGGGAAAGGAAAGATTCAGGCCAGAGGGCCTACTCTGCCATCACAGGCTTTGGGGTTGAAAAAGGATTATAATTGTTAACCCAGTAAAAATGAAGCCTGAGATAGAGGGCTATATAAAAGCTCTCTGGAACTGAGTCAGATGGAGGTCAAGAAAGCCTTCTGCCCTGAGAACAGGTTAAACTTGGCTCCAGCTTCATCAGGGCTGGAAATGAGAGGAAGTGTCCTGACTCTGATGTGGTTCTGCCAGAAGCTTCTGCAGGAACTGGGACAGCTGGGAAGCTTTGACACTCATTAGAGAGCAGAGCTTACTTGTTCCCTATTTCAATCTCCTTCTCTCAGACCACCCACTGGAAAAGAGCAGGTTAGCCCCTGTGAGCTGGCAGCCCTTCCCAAGGGCAGGAGAAAGGGCTCTCTGTAGCTCACCCTAAAGGTGGTGATTTGGCCTGTTTTTCTGCTGCTCAGAGCTTCAGAGTGAGAGCTGAGAGAGTTGGGGCTGTTCAGCCTGAAGAAGAGAAGGCAACTGGAACACATTGCCCAGAAAAGCTGTGGGCTCTCCATCCCTGGAGGTGTTCAAGACCAGGCTGGATGGGGCTCTGAGCAACCTGATCTGGTTGAAGGTGTTCCTGTCCGTGGCAGGGGGTTGGGACTAGGTGACCTCTAAGATCCCTTCCAGCCCAGACCGTTCTATGATTCTGTAAGATGCCAAGAAATGAGCAGTTGCACAGTCAAGGGAAACTTCAGGTTTGTTCAGCTTGGCAAATTCTTGGGTGCAATCCTTTTTGGATTGAGTCTGAATTTAGTTGCAACTTCCCATGACTGCAAATGGTTTTTAGTGGTTTTTAGTTTTTAGTGAAATCAGCTTTGTGCAGGCTTCAGTTTCACTTAGCCCAGTTAGGACTTTTGTTTTTTTGCTTCAGTATGATGAAACTACTCTGAAAGAAGGCATGCTGGGTTGTGATGTGTCTGTCAGCTTTGTGAACATGTGCTGTGTGTCCTGTGTCTAGCTTGGCTCCTGGGGCTTTCCATGCAGCCTGGACTCAGTGGCTGCTGTGCCAGTGGCAAGGCTGACAGAGGCTGTTCAGGCTCTTGGTGGCTGTGTACCTGAACTGGAACTGAAGCAGCTGTGGAGCGCTGAGTTGGCTCTCTGAAGACTGAAAGCACAGTTGGGAAGTACTGACTAGCACTGAGTGTTGCTTTGGTTTGGTTTTTTTAATTACCATGAATTACTCTGAGTTTCTTCATAAGAACTGTGTATGGGTTTGGGTTTGTGGACACATCTGAGGAAGGTGAGTGATGATTGCCTGGCAAATATATTCTTTGAAAATCACAACATGTCTTTGATTAACTGTTGGTTTTTTTGGTGACTTTTTTCCTTAAGTGAATACTGCATTTGTGAAATTAATGTTTTCTTTCTGTTCAACAGTGGGCCACTACCCGGTTACAAAAAGGTGTCAAAAAGCCACAGCCACAGATGCCACAGACTCCTGCTGCTAATGGTGAGAGCTTGGGGTAAAGTCACATTGATAAGATTAATGCTCTAACATTGGAGTACTGAGGCCTCCTCAAATGAAGCAGTTAGATGTGTGCATGAGAGAACTGGAAAAGAGGTGGGGTGTTACATGCTCACTGGAAGTCATGGCTTCTCCTCAGGCAGCTGCTCACTCCCTGCCCCATTGGGACTGGGGAGAGAATCACAGAGAGCCTGAAAAGCCTCAAAAAGCCTGAAAACCTGTGAGCTGAGATAAAGACAGTTTAACAGGGAAAGCAAAAGCCACACATGCAAGCAAAGGGAAACAAGGAATGAATTGACTGCTTCACATGAGCAGGCAGGTGCTCAGCCTTCTCCAGGAGAGCAGGGCCCCGTCATGGGTAACATGTTGACTTACTTTAAGATGTCATCACTCCAAATGTCCTGCTTTCCTCCTCCTTCCTCCCACTTTATATCCTGAGCATGATGCCATAGGGTCTGGAAGACCCCTTTGGTCACTTTGGGTTACTTGTCCGGGCCGTGTCTCCTCCCCCCCTCCCAAGCACCCCCAAGTTCCTCACCAGCCTGGCTGTACACGAAAAACTTTCAGGAAAGTCCCTGGCTCTGTAAATCTTGCTCAGCAATAACAAAAACATCTCTGTATTATCAACCCTGTGTTCAGCACAAATCCAAAACATAGCCCAATACCAGCCACTGCGAATAAAATTAACTATCCCAGCGAAAATCAGCACACTTATATATCTGATTGTTTTGCAATAATACTGGCTAGTTCCTGCAGAATAAAATGCTTCTTCTACTGGCTTGTACTGAGTAGTTGAAAAATCAGGGCATGAGGAAATGAAGGGTATGAAACAACATGAAGTTTAACAAAACAAAGTAGAGCTGAAGATGGAGACTGTTCTCAGCTGATGGAAATTTTCAAGTTTAAATACGAGGTTGATTTTCATCTTGAAATTTGTCTTTACTCTGCTGCTTGCAGGGTTGCTGGCCAGCTGTCTCAGTGCTAACAGCATTAGAGTGCACTTAAATATTCTCTGAAGAGATTTGAGTGTTTGTTGGACAGTACTTTTCTTTCCCAAGCTCAGTGCTTTTTCTGTGGTAGGACTGCAAGTTGAAAATGTGTGCTGGGCTACTCGTCTTTTTTTCAGTCTGCTGCTATTGACCTTTTACTCTCTGGAGTTAATATCAGTATTTGCCAAACTTCTTACACTCACTATCTGTAGAAAGACAGCTAAAAAGTTGCTTCATATTTCTTCCTTTAGCCCAGTTTTGAAATTATTTCTTTTACTCTATCTTAACCCATACTGTGTGCGAGTCATGGTAGGCTGTAGTAGGTCAGAGTTGGCTTTAAGTCTTTGGAGCCATGAGAGAAGTCTGAGTTTGCCCAGGAAACAGGAGAAGGCTAAACAAGACGTTGTAGCCAGCGCTTGGTTTCCTCCTGGTTCCTGAGTGCTTCAGTATTCAATTCAATTGCTCTGTTTTGACAGCATTTGGCAGCAGTGTGAGCATTTTGTGTGTGCTCCCTCCTTAGGCAGCACAGCTGGAAGCAGGCCCAGCTTGCCAGCTAGCAGACAAGTCAGTTGTTACCTGAGCCTATGGATTAGCTCATGTGAACATGATCCAGTAGTAGGGACTGGATTGCTGAACTGCATGTGTGTGTTTCAGCTCCAAAGGCATATCCTTATCAATACTGTGAACACTGGGATCTCACTGTCTGCAAGCCAGGCATGGAACTGGCTTCCATGGCATCAGATGCAACTCTCAGCACCTGTGGTAACAAGCAGTACTGCACAGCAGCTCTGGAAACGGGTTACAGCTTGTCTTGTTTAATTGCTGACATTCAAGTGGCTGAGAAAAAGTACATCCTGTATCGCTCACCAGTGTCCTGAAAGTTGTGAGATTTTTTGGGAGGAAAGGGAGAAAGGCAAGGTTTAGCGGTCCTTTCAGGCAATGCCACTGCCATGTTGTCTGTTTCCCACGTTGTCAGTGATGCAGGAAGATATCCTCTTTCTTCCTGTAAGGCATTCCATCACATCACGGGCCAGTGGGAGTGCAAGAGACCCTGCTGTGCTGCTTTAGCTGCACAGTAGGAGCTGTCATCCTTCTAGACATCTGATCATTCTTACACAGTTATTTCTTCTCTAGTACTAAAGAGACATCAAGGGAGAGGAGTCCTAGCTAGGAGATTGTTCTATGAGCTAACTTTCAAAAAAAAAAAAAAAAATAGCTACAGGTAGCTGTTTCCCCTATGTGCAGCTGAGGGGTGTGTAGCGTTCGTATGTGCTGTGGTTCAGAACCTGCACTGAATTGAGTGTACTCCACTGCCTGGAGGAGCATTAGAGATAGTAAAAATGGCCTGAGGTAGTTCATATAGATGGTTGCATGCAGGCTGTGTTCAAGCAGTCTTATGGATGGGGATACACAATCACAATGGTAGCCTGAAGCCCTTTTTAATGTCCTTTGTATATCTGAAATAAAAAGTTAAAACCTTTCTGCGCTGGAGGTGGCTTTTTCTGTGGGAAGCTCGAGTCTTAACTGTTCCTTACTTGAGAAAGTATGGGGAGAAAGTATGAGCTCTGCAGTGCCAAGTTGTGCTTCATGTCTTGCTCTTGGGAATATTTTAAGCATAAGAGTTAACTGATTTGTGATTAAGAGTTCCTGGGTGTGGAGGATAGTACTTGAGGGCCAGGGCAGGTGTAGGTCTAACAGTGCATTATGTAAGTTGGTGTCCCCTGAGGTAACAGAACATGAGCAGACAGAGAGGCCCAATTGCATTACACGATATTTACTGAGGGAGGAGAAACTCCTGCTGATAATGAATTACAAAGTAGTTGATTTAAAACAGGGTAAAGGTAAATATTTATGTGTGTGTACACCTATGTGTAAGTGCTGAAAGGACGTGTGTATCACCTCTTACGTCTTTCCTGACCACCCAGCCATCACTAGGAGGTGGGTCAGGATAGGAGGGAGTACTGCAGGTGTACGTGCAAGGGCAAATTTTCCTGTTCCCTAGCAGAGCAAAAATGGTCCTCCCCAAACACTTGGAAATTGTGTTCCTCAGTTTAAAAAAAAAAAAGACAAAAGGACAAGTGGGCACGATTGAGGAGATACCACCTTTCTCTGCAGTACCAAATCCAGTGTGCTTTTCAAGGGAAATGTTGGCTGATGTGGTTATATGGGGAATTATGTCGTGTTGTCAATTCAAGGTCCCTCTCTGTTAGAGGGTAGTGTGTGCTGGACCCAGTGGTAGCTCTTGGCTGAGCAGGTACTTGGAGGGTAGGTGTCTGTCTCACTACAGCTGAATAACCAGCTCTCACCTGTGTGTGGGTGCTGTGTTGCTTCAAGGTGGTGGGTTTAAAAAAGACAAAAATGCTAATAAGAGTTTTGAAAGCTACATCCACTAAAAGAAAAGCTTATGTAAATAATGTTAGTAGTATCTACTTACTACATAAGTAGATACTACTAAGGAGCTAATTACTAGATACTGCTAAGTAGATACTACTAAGTAGATCTACTGACTGTGTAAGCAGATAGTGTCAAATTTGAGCCTGGAATAATTAAGTTGACTGGAGTATGTGAGCTTGAAGGCTTGGGGCTTGCACTGCAACACTGAGAAAAACAGTGACTATGGCTTTTTTTTTTTTTGGTTGAGAGTAATGTTTGCTGTAGTCCTGCATAGTGCTGTCTTTGGCAAGCTCATCTCTGCCCGTGGCCAAGGGATTAAAGGCCATTAAATGTGCCTTGTGATTACAAGAAGGCTCAGTACATCACCAGAGCAGCGTGTGTTTAATTCTGTTCATAATGCCTTCATGTGCTGCTGAGGTCTTGGCTCAGAGTAGCTGTCCCAAGGCTGCAGGGCAGCTGGTGCATGGGGTGTCATGTGACAAGGACAGCACAGGCTGATGAGGCAAGACATTACAGCCCTGTTATCTCAGCTTGCTAGCAGTATGATAAAGTCGAACTTTGGGCTGGGTTCAGCTGAGAAGTTGGAGCCAGATGGGCCAGCTGCTTGACTGGTGCTGAATAAGGGGGAAGGATAAGGGCTGGATAAGGAGGAAACATTCCCAGCTCTGGGCACTGGAGAGAAGGGTGGTACTTGTGTGATGGGTGCTGGAGCGCTCCCCTGGTTTCTTGCCTGCAGCCTGTCTCCAGCTGCACAGAGCAGGCAGGTTGGACTGACTGGCCTACAGTCCTGGATGTTTCACAGTTTGGAGATTTTCCGAGTGCAAGAAAATTGAATCAAAAACTAGAGCTCTGATTTGGGTTTAATGTATGACGTAAGTGTAGTCCATTTTGGTAAACGTTTGATGTGATGCATGCTTGTATAATTTAGATCCTGAAGGGCATGCAGCTTTTTGGGTGTACCATATTAATGGTTTATGTTTGTTGGCTTGTGATAGGATGTTACAGTGAGGTGGCCCGCTGGTACAACTGGAAGTTGTTAGTGTCAGGTTCAAAGCTGAAGGTGCCAGTAGGTTTTGTTGAAGTGTTGTTCTTCTTCAGTGCTTACCTCAGTGATTTGTGGGACTTGTATCTTGGAGCTTCCTGTGTTAGCCCATATGTATGCTACAGTGTGATATGAAGATTCTCTGTATCAATTGTAATTTAAATGTTACAATTATTGGCACAGGAAATTTATTGAGAGATTTTCTGCTGGCAAGACTTCATTGGGAGGCAGATTTCCTACACAAACACATCCTACGAAAACACATCCTACAATGTGGAAAGTTCCTAGTAGCTTGAAGAAGTTGGGTGCTATGTCCTTTCCTGTTTTTATGTCAGCATGCAAGGACAGAGATTATGCAATTTATCAGAGGGTGTCTGACAAGTGGCAGCCTGAACTTGGACCTCTATAATCCAAGCTGAGTGTCCCAGGGGATGGTTGTTCTGGTTAACTGTTACTCTAGATTTCTTCGGTCATCAGTTTCTGGAGCCAGACTTGCTTACCAGCAAGCAGCTACTTGATCTTTGTTTAGCTTACACAATTTGTCCTTGCCTTTGAAAGCTCTAATGAGAAATTGGTGCTTATCAGATCATAAGCTTAAAAAGTGAAAAGTGTGGGGGAGGGGGAATATTTGCTGTTTGCACTGCAGTTCTGAACTCTCCAGGTTTCTGTCCAGGTGTGGTGTAGTCAGAGTTCAACTGAAACAGTTGACTAAACTAAACTAAATCAAGGCTCCTCTAGGCACAACTTTATTTGATGTGGTGTTTTGGAGGGTTTTTCTTTGATTTTAAGTAAAATAAAGAAAGTGTGGTGTGCCTGTACTTCCAGAAAATATTTGTGCTGTGAAGGCAGGGAAGTTTGTTTGGTTCAAAGCTAATCCATGCACAGTGTTGTGGTCTGTGGCTTTGGCTGTGTTGTGGCTGTGGGACACCAGAATGTCAGGCAAGAGATGGGCTTAGGGGATAGAGAAGCCTTCATCAAGGAAATTGAATGCCCTTAAATACACAGAGCACGGAAGGGAATGGAAAGGCCAAGGTCTCACTTGATTTCTTCTGAAAGCATAAGAGAGTCCTGGATAAAGTTTGAGTTGAGAACATGCCAAATGGTGGGAAAGAGCCTTCTTGCTTTGTGTTCAGTAGGTAACAGAATTTGGTATAATTGGTGCTCAAGGTGTTGGTGTGAGGAAGGGGAGCTGGAACTGGCCTCCTGCAGGGTATGCTGTGTTCAACTGCACAGCCCCTCTTCCTGTCCGAGGAGGGGCTCAGACAGTAGATTTGTGTCCTTGAGTAATGCAGAGTAACAAGTGGTGTGGAGGGTGACTGTTACTTCACAAAATTATTTTCTCATGTGGTTACCCTTTCCTTCCCAAGGTATCATTGAAAGGGATGAAACGCCTATGGAGAAAGAAATTGCCCGTCTGCATCGAGCGGACTTCGAATTCTCCCACATTTTCTACTTCTGCAGAAAAGGGTTTGAAGCCATTGTGGAAGATGAAGTCACTCAACGATTTTCCTCAGAAGAGCTGCTCTCGTGGAATCTGCTCACAAGGACTAATGTCAACTTCCATTACATCAGCCTGAGGCTGACTGTGGTGTGGGTCATTGGGGTGATAGTGCGGTACTGCTTCCTGCTGCCCCTACGGTAAGCTCTGGTGCTGAGGGGTTTTATCGGTCTGGGAATGGGTAAATTTCTGTTTTCTTGGTAAGTGTCATCTCAGCTTTCTTTAACCCAAAAGCAGCATTGACAGATACAGAAGATTAACCTGCTTAAAGGCTCCTTTTAGGTTAAGAGGCCCTTCAGAATACTTTCATCTTGCCCATTCACTGTTGAGAGTAGAGTAGGGCTGGTGGTCATCTTTTTCACAAATGCTTCCCCTAAGTTTGGCAAAACAAATGTAAGGTGGGCAAGCTCTAATCTCCCTGGCACTCCGTGCATGGGAATATCTGGATCTGCTGCCTTTGCTACACCATGACTTTAAGCAATAGGTCAGGGAATTGCTGGGTTAGAGGGCTGCATATGTTAAGTATCTGAGGAACAATTGAATTTCTGCAATCCCTTTCCATTTTAAAGGGGCAAAGTGTTATTACAATAAGCAAAGCTACTTATTTTGGTTTAATGTCTGTTTTGCCTGTAGCTTTACCCTCGCTGCCATCGGGATTACGTCAATGATTGTGGGAACAACAGTGGTGGGACAGCTGCCAAATGGCAGGTAGGTACTGTGTGTGAGGGATGAGCTCGCCAAGTCGCATCAGTCAAAACAGCTGAAGAGTAGGAGTGAACAGATTTTACCTGTAACAGGCTACTGATAGTTCACTCCACCCACAAATTTGTGGACCTTGTTTTTAGTGGCATTTTAAATTTGGGCCGAGGTTGGGTTCTTGCAGTCTTGGCACTGAGGTTGATGATTTCTGATGGGCTCCTCCTGCTGCCATGAGATACTCAGGTGGAGTGTTGTAGGGCAGGTAATAGGGTTGGGATGAAAAACGCCCAGCAAAGAGAGGACAGCCTTGCCTAGCAAAGTGGCACCAAGGGTATGATGTATCTTGACTGAGCTGCTGTAGCAAGTGAGTGGTAGAGCTGGGAATATCCATCTGTGCTCCAGAATACTAGGAAAATTTCAACCCTGAGTTGCGTTGAGTAGGCTGGAGAATATTGCGTGTGAGTCTAGCTGCTTTCCAAGATACTTCAGATGTCTGATTTCTTTCAGTGTGAAAAACTACCTGAGTGAAGTGGTTCACCTCACGTGCTCCCGTATCCTTGTCAGAGCTCTGTCTGGTACTATCCATTACCATAACAAGTGAGTGAGCAAAAGTGTCTATGCTTTTATGTTGTGAGCATCCCATTGGAAATGGGGACTGCTGTCCTGAGCTGCAAGCTGATGTCACACTAGAGGCTGACTCACCTGACAGCTTCATGGAACTGTTGTGTGTGTAATGTGGTGCTTAGTGCACTAGCAGTCTAACAGAAAAATATGTAATTGCAGGGAAAACAGACCTCAGAAAGGAGGAATTTGTGTTGCCAACCACACATCACCGATAGATGCGATCATTTTGACAAATGATGGATGCTATGCAATGGTATGAGGAGATCTAAGATGACCACAGCAGAGGGACCAGGAGAGGGAAAGATTGTGGGGTATTGCTTGTAGACTTCAGTATTTAACTTTCACAGCAGAGATGTTCACTTGAGCACTGGTCAGTGGGGAAAAGTGTAAATTGTGTTGAAATTGGTCTGTATTATGTCCTGGGGAAGTTGTCCTGGGAGTGTCAATGCCAGGCTCTTCATCTGGTGAAGTGCTTGAGATAGGCTTCCATGTGACTGTCTAGATCCTCTCAAGTGAATGCATTTTAACAGTTCCGTGGTCTCTGCTCAGTCCTGGTTTGCAGCCTCCCAGTGCTTTTGGATTTGTTGGATTTTTTTGGAGGGGTGGAGAGGAGGAAGTTGTGCCCTTCAGGTGTCTCAGGTACTGATGTGCCTTGCTGGGCTTGCAGGTGGGCCAGGTTCACGGTGGGCTGATGGGCGTTATCCAGCGAGCCACGGTCAAGGCCTGTCCTCACGTCTGGTTCGAGCGCTCCGAGATCAAGGACCGCCATCTAGTGACAAAAAGGTGAGGTGTGTGCTGGGCTGCCTCCCTGGAGAGGCATCGTGCAATCAAAGACCCGGATGAGGGGCTTTGGGAGCGAGTTGTAGGGGTGGTGTGCGGCACACTGCAGCACTCAGAACGACCTGAATGTGCTTGCTTCTGTGGGCTTCGGTGCAGTACACTGTGGTCAAAATGTCAGGTTCCCAGGTCACCAGGGAAGGCTTGAAACGTTTATACAGAGTGTCATGGTTCAGACCAAAGGTTCTGCTAAGGTCTGGATTGCAGACTCTCACAAAGCATCTCCGCTGAGAAGCCATCAGCATAGTAACTAACGTCTTCGTGACTAACGTGAATTCAGGTGTGAATTTTGGAAGGATGTGAAGATACTTAAATTCTGGTACTTTCTGTTGAAGAGAAATACTGATGATAAAATGGGCTTTCTGTGACAAAACCTCTCTCAGTTTCACTGGAAATTGTGAGCCACTAGAAATAGAAAGCTTTATTTGTTTGGGTGAGAGGCAAAATGTCTTGTTGTAAGAACAAGCTATGTACAAAAGTGGTTTTCTGCAGAATGTCACCAAAAGCATACCTGTGAATACTGTAGTACAGGGATAAAAATTCTTCCTAATTTTTAGAGAACTTCTTAGGTTAATTTTGATAGGTTAACTTCTTCACTGGCTTATTGGCCTCTGCACAGCAGGACTGCTTTGCCATGTTATCCTAGTGTTATTCAAGTAGTGTGAGATGTAGGCAATTTAGGAGTCCGCTTTTTAAGAAATCTGGTGTAAAGTATGCAGAGTCTGGATGGACCACCGCACCAATAATTTTTTTTCTTACGTAGGCAGTTTTTTTAAGGTTGAGTTGATCAGAGTTAGTTGGACTGACTTAACGGCATAAAATTGTTGGCTTCTCTGACAGTCATTAGTAAAATAATGTGGAGGAAAGAAAACAGGATGTTGCCTCAGTGTAATGCTCCAGGGGCCTAAGGGATGGCTGGCACAAAGCTTCAGTTTCTGTAGAAAAGAAAAGCAAGTACAAATTAGTGTCTAGTAAAAGGCTTTGGTTTCAAACATATGTAATACATAAAGATATTTTTAATGCACCTGCCTGGGGAAAGAAGAGTGGAAAGGAGCTGTTTTTTTAAACTTTCCTTCTGCTTCCACAGACTCAGGGAACATGTGGCAGATAAAAGCAAGCTCCCAATCTTAATTTTTCCAGAAGGTAAGAGGTTGAACTTATCTCCATTCAGTGTTGATGCCATCCTTGTTCTCTTTTCATGGCTTCTGCTGCTCAAATCTATCTTTACCTCTGGCTTCAACTTTGTTAGGGCATTCCTGTTTTTCATGTTTAATAAAAGATGAATATATATGAAGACAAGACAATACTGTCCCTGGACGTTGCTTCTCCTGGCAGAAGCTGTAGGCAGAAGAACAGAAAGATTGCTTATTTTGCCCTGAGACTGTCAATTCACTGTCCTACAGATTTAACCTCAGCGTTGTGCTTTTTGTCTTGCACACCTTCTGGCTTCATTCTGGGAGTCAGTCACAAGACAAAGGATAAAAGTAAGCAGGAGAGAGATGCTTAACTCACTGAGCAGCAAATGTAGGCCCTTTATGGGTAAGACCTGTTACGTTGGTGGTGTGTTGTACTGAAATGGCTGTGTGAAGCAACGACTTTATCTTCTGGACAGGCACCTGCATAAACAATACATCTGTGATGATGTTCAAGAAGGGGAGCTTTGAAATAGGAGGGACAATCTATCCTGTTGCAATCAAAGTAAGTGGAAATAGCTGGCTGCTGAATTTCAGATTTTGGGATGGGTTTTTGTCAGACAGGCAGGAAACTGTCTCAATACAGCTGCTATTGAAAGCACAATGGCTCAGGCAATTGGGTGCATGCTGTGGATGGCTTCTGAAGTGTAAGTGGCTGAAATTGAAGTGAAGTCCTTTGGCCTATGGAGCCTGGCTGGTAGGCCCTGATGGGGTCAGCTTCTTCTTCCAGAAAGCTGGAAGGAAGAGAAATCCAGCTGGTCCTTCCTGGAGCTGAAGGGAAGACAAGCATCTTGCTCACAGCAGACTTAACTATTCCAGCTGTTCAGGCAAATGGGTGGCATCTGCTGCTGGTTCTGCCATGTAATCCCAGGTCTGAGAGGCTGGGATGGTCTGGGAAAAGGCTTAATCATTTGTTTTTTGTGATCCTCTGCAGTATGATCCTCAGTTTGGAGATGCCTTCTGGAACAGCAGCAAATACAACATTGTGAGCTATCTGCTGCGAATAATGACCAGCTGGGCCATTGTTTGCAACGTGTGGTACTTGCCACCAATGGTTAGAAAGGTAATCCAGCATCTGGCTGATTGCTATTTGACAATGTGACTGTGTCTGCAAGTGCACTTGTACTCCTTCTTTCTCCCCCAAAACCTCTACCCACTCCATGTCTCCAAATCCGAGTTTTATACTGGATTTTTGTCAGTGCTGACTGATGTATGATTGGACTCGGCTTTTCCTAATGCAGCTTGGTACTGTCAGCAGTGCATCAAATGTGCAAAGGATAGCAGTAAATGCAGTATTGTTCACAGTAGTAATAGTGTTAATGTTCCATCCTGTTGAAGCAAAATTTTCTCCTAATTTCAACACTCTAGGGGAAAAATGAGTTATTATCACACGGGAACATCAGATTGTGATGTTGGCATGATAAGGGATGGATTGTTTGGCAGTGAGCTAATTTGATGAGGCAGCAGATAAAAAACATTATGAAAGCCTGCTTCAATTGACTTCTCTCTGCTTTGATTATGTTGACTTTATGACCCGTGAAGGAAGATGAAGATGCTGTTCAGTTTGCCAACAGAGTGAGGTCAGCCATTGCTCGCCAAGGAGGACTGACTGAACTCCCCTGGTGAGTGATGACATCCTTGTTAGAATTCATGGACTATTTGTGGTTAGTTTGACTGAGAGGTGCTTCTGTCTTTAGCTTTGTGACAGATAACATTCAACAGCACTTTATTCCACTCAGGGAGAACAACGGACTAACTCCACATGCACATATGTCAACTTAAAAATAAAGATGTATAAAGTCTTTGGAGCATGTAGCATGCAGTGAGTTTCATAAAAAGGTTTGATGCTTTTGAAGAAGGTTCCACTCATTTCTCATGTTGAAACTTCTGCTGTGGTTAAGTAGCAGAAGTGAAGTTACTTGACAAATCTGATGAACAACAAAAAATAGAGCAGAAAGCCTCAAGCTTTGTTTTGACTTTCTCATGTCCTTCCTCAGTAAGTAGCAGGATAATACCTAGATTTCATATGATACAAACTTGAGAGCAAAATTCAGATGAAGAGAATGGGCAAATAGATTTAACTATGAGACCCAGCTCTGAATAGTATCAGGCAAGATACGAGTGTAGTGTTACAGAAGATTGGCTGCCTCTACAGCGTGGGGAAGTAGCATCCCAGATTGCCAGAGGTTTCTATTGTAGATACAGCCTGCTCCCAACATGAATAGGCTGCTTTAATGGGCTGAATTTAAAATTTGGACCGCATAAGCATTGTGGCTTAAAATTGTAGAAGTTCTGAAGAAAAGCCTTTAATGATAATAATTTAGATTAAAACTCTACAGTTGATTAAGATAGTTAATGTAATGCACAGTTTGATAGCAATAGCCATAACAGTCCTGATGGTTTACTGTTCCCTCTTGCTCTGTTCCAGGGATGGAGGTCTGAAGCGAGCAAAAGTCAAAGATACTTTCAAAGAAGAGCAGCAGAAAAACTACAGCAAGATGCTAGTGAGAAATGGATCAATAGGAAGCTTGTCTGGAGGAACTGAGTCAGACTGAATGGTGGTTCTTGAAAACTAACTTTGCACAACCAGCCTTAGCAGGAGTAATGTGGTTTTTATAATTAAAAAAAAAAAAAAAACTGGCAAAAAATAGAGCAAGAAAACAAAGTCCTTCATTGCGTGTGTGCATATTCTCTGTGTGGCTGGTGCAGAGCCTGCCAAGGGCAGTGTCTGTGTTCCTCCCTGTTTACTCTTTCACTCTCCTGCCCCTCTTCATCTTCACATGATGATGCACTGCAGCTCCTGGTATTCCCAAGCTGAATGCCTGCAGAGTTAGAAGATGAAAAAACACCCCAGTTTTTCTGTGTTTGTAAGGATGAAGGGAAGTACATTGAACGGATGCTGTCAGGACACTGGTTGTGAAGATACCTCTTGTTCATGGTACTTTAAAGGTTTAAACATAACACAATTTCGTGGTGTTTATTTTTTTTTTCCTGTTGCTCACAGACTTTGTTGTAGATGAATTAAATAACATGTTTTAGGATGTTGTCAGGACTGTAAGATTGACTCTTTTTGTTAGCTTGCACCTGGATGTGCAAGGAAGGAATGGAAGCGAGGGCTGCAGAGACCCTACAAGATGGGAAAGGAGCTGCCCTGCCAAAAGCACAGATCATGGACCATGAGGAATTTGGTGGCCTTATAACATGGTATTGCCTTTATTGAGAACTGCTGCCTGAGGGAAGATAAGGGGCAAGTCCTCAATTTCCCTGTCCACTGCTGTTGTTGAAATTGCTTTCTTGAGCTCTGGAGCTGTAAAGGTAAGGTACAGTAAAGGTTGGATAACATAGGCTATGACAGATGAATTTTTGTGGATTGTCAAGAGTACCCATCTGCAAAAATTACTGCTAATGGCTTGAAGCTCTCGAGAGAGCTACTCCAGTAACACATTTTGTGTTTTCTGGGCCAGCAATAGCTATCACAACTATAAACATAGGATCTGTAAGTCAACTGTGATACGAGACATGGCATGTCCAAATCTGCAGTATATTGCTGTCTGAATGTAATGAGAAATAAATTCTATATTTCTAATGGGTCTTGTGTGGCATTACTACTGTTCTCTAAATGTATGTAATTAAAACAGTTACACTTCCTGAGAACTTAATGTTGGAACCATGGAAACGGCAGTCTCCGACATAAAGGATTAATTGTAGTTGAGTTCTACAGATTTCTAACCTGGCTTTCTTTCCTTTTTTATCCTCTCCTTGGACTTTAAGGCACATAGATGGCTTGGTGTTTATCCTTTCTAGAGTAGGAGTGACTCATCATGCAAGCTCATCTTGAAATTATAGCATGAAGTTATATCAGGGAGACTCAATTAATGAGTCTGTAAATAACTGGAAAGCAACTGAGCTGCTGATTTTTTAACTGAGTTCATTTCTAATTAGTCTTTTCCTTTCCACAAAGAGAAATTAAATTTAATGCTGAAACAAAATTACTGTATAAATCAAAATTTAAAAATCTTGTTAGAACATAGTCTCCCAGAAAAAGAGTTCCTGTTTCCCATTATGCACTTACACAAGGACAAACACATAGGGAAGTGTTTTCAGATTTAGCATGGCAGGCCTTTAAGAAGGAAATTGTTTATGTTAAAAGGGTTACAGTGGTAAGACAAGTGAAACACAGCAAAGACTTTCTGCTTAAGATGAACCTAGTTCAACTGTGCTCTGAGTTATGTTATTACTGTTAAGATGAACTGGTCATGCAAGCTTTGGGTTAATGAATGTGTTTGTCATAATTTATGGATATTAGCTGTGAGCTTGAGCTTTCCTGGATTGCACTCACAATAGGAAGCTTTGTAAGGACAACTTTTTTAAAAACACGCCTGCCTGCTTTGTATGCATACACACATAAAATACAGTTTAGGTAACACATTTAAAAATCTACTCTGTGTAAATATTGGGGCGTATATATATATATAAAAAATATTTCTTTTAAGGTATAGATTGTGATGTATTTCTCTGTAGATGGAACAACAATTGTTTTGGTTGAAGCAAAGGTTTAAATATACGATTCCTAAGAGAACCTTCACAATCAGTTTATGAGCCCTTTGATTTCTTCCTGCTCTTGGAGTTGATCATCAGTAACTGAACTGCAGTGGTGGTTTGGAATCTTGACTATACTCTTTGGAATGCTCTGTTAGGTGCATGTGTTTACAGCAACAGGATTGTGAGCTTTGGCAAAAGTGTCCAAGGCTGCATTTTGCTTCTTGATTAGGGCAAAACTGAATTTTAAGGCAAAAAGCCCTGCTAAATTGAAGGATAATGACAAGGTAATACAATGACGCTGTAATGAAATGTTGTCTGATGAGCAAAATGGAATTCTGCGACTTAATTACAAATAATCTCCACTGAATGGTTTTTTAACAAAATCTGCCTTATTTTGGAGGGAATTTATCAAGGAAGTGTGTAGATTTAGCTATATGAGCGGCACTGGCCATGAGAAGAGGCATTATGCTGTCAATTCTTAATTGAGCAAATGTAGGTGAATGAATAAGCTGAGATTTCTTGAACCTGCAGCAGCTTGTACATCTTTATGAAGCACAAAGTCCTGTGTGTTCTTTGACTCTTGGTGGGTTTTTGGTGTTGTATCCCCAGACTTCTTTCTCACTTAGCTCTGAAAATGTATTCAGAGAGGCTGTGTGGGCAGTGGTGATAGCTAATAGGTGGTTCAGGACTGCATCCCAGGTTTATTACAGACGTGAGATCCACATTCTTGGGGTGGTTTAATTTTTACTTTGGAGAAGTATTTTTATAGGGCAGCAATGTACACCACGATGACTAATAGCAGAAGGCCAGTGCATAGAAGGTGTGACTTGACTCAGTGCCAGTTAGGTCACTCTCTGCTGCCTTTGGAAAGCTTTTTGTACACTTTTTGCTTTTCCTCTGACAGACCCAGGAAATGTTGCAGCTCTGTTGGGTTGAATGAATAGAGATATCTCAAGAAATCAATGGTTGAACTGAAAATTTTAATTTCTAGTGCTGGGCACAGAGAGCATTGATTCTTATTTTAGGACCTAAGTATATATATTTTTTTTAGATTTAGAGAAAGACCTTTGAGTTTAGAGAAGGGTTGGCCCTTTTTCAAGCTCTGATGGAACTCTACAGGCCTTGGACAGGTGGGTGGTTTTAAAGGTGGTGATGGAATCCAATTCAAATGTTCATAATTATTTTTCTGCTGCTGAAATCTATTATTTCTACCTTGAGCACAGTGGGTATGGCCAAGGGTTGCCTTTGTATCCCTTTAAGGCTGTTCTGCCTCTAGTACATTAAACGTATGCAGGCTGTCATTATAGACTGCTTCTAATTGACTGGAAGGAGGCTAATGGAAAAAAAAAAAAACAATTGAGAGTCCTTGGAAACTTGTTATATAAATCTCAGTGTTGATTCTGGAAACTCCTGGGCCAGTCCTGAAATTTAAGGTAGTTAAAAAATGTCCTTGTCCTTCCCATTACTGAACAGATTGATAAAAAGGTTTCTAGTTAATATTTAGGTCTTTCCCCAGTATTTATCTGGTCTAATTCACAGGAGACTTCAAGTGTCGAATTGGCAAATGTGATGTATTTCTGCTCTTCCTTATTCTCAGGAATTGGATGGTCCTGATAGTATCCAGGCTGCAAAATCTTGCTTGAGGAATTGAAATGATTTCAGACAGTGGTGAGATATTTAAGGAAAGGGACAAAGAAAACCCCAAGAGGCACAACTAAGATGAAAGCAGGCTTTGGCTGTGAAGCCTTCTCCAAGGTGTTAGTACTAATGCTCTGGAAGGAGCTTCTGGCTTCTGATTTTTCTGTGGATGGTGGACATAAAGTAGCTGTTGGATAAACAAAAATACTTATCAGTACTAGCACTGAGGAAGCCTGGTTTTATGTGCAGTTGTGCCTCAACTTAGACTGCAAGCTCTAATTGAAGCTGTGGTGCAATAGTGTTAACACAGAATAAAGGTCCCTTGCAACTCAAACCAAAGGCCATCCAGTCCAACCCCCCTGCAGTTTACCGGGACATCTGCAACTAGACCCCATTGCTCAGAGCCCTGTCCAACCTGACCTGAAATATTTCCACGGATGGGGCCTCTGCCGCCTCTCTGGGCAACCTGTGTCAGCATTTTGCTGCCCTCATTGTATAAAAATTCATCCTTTTGTCTGTCTAAATCTACCTTTTAGTTTAAAACCATTACCACTTGTCCTATACCCTACTAAAACGTCTGTCCCCATCTTTCATGTAAGCCTCCTACAAATACTGAAAGGCCACCACAAAGTCTCCCTGGGCCCAGTTCTGAGCTTGTCCAGGTCCCTCTGGATCTACCCTGTCCTCCAGGTGTGTCAACAGCACCACTCAGCTTGGTGTCATCTGCAAATGTGCTGAGGGTACACTAGATTCCAGTATGTCATGGATGAAGTTAATACTGGTCCAGTATATCCCTCTGAGGGACACCACTGGAGCGTGATGCAGGCCAGCATGTGCTGCAGAGCAGAGCTTGGCTCAGCCCCGTGTGAAGGATATGCAGCTGGACTAGAGAGCTGCTAAAAGTCTTAGGGGTTTTTAATATTTGTGTGATGACCTGGCTGCTCAGGCCTAACAGTGAGGGTGAGTGTGTTTTTGGGCACTGCTGTGCCTGAAGAATGTGTCCATGCAATTACCAATCCTGGTTTGTTCCCATCAAAAATGGTTTTTTGTTTCTCTGAAATGAACATAATAAAAACAGAACTGTGACCTCAAGAGTCAAGATACAGACTCCAATAATTGTTCACTGTCTCCATCTTTCTATTAAATTTTTCTGAGGCTCTTTTTTGCTGGGTAAAATCCATACAAATGAAATAGAAGCACAGTCAGTAAATAGTAATGAAAAGGTAAATTCATTTTGCAAAGAAGCCAGTGCATATAAGACATCATCTGGAATAATGATGATTTTTTTTTTTGCACAGATCACAAAGCTATTACAGTCTTTTAAAATTAATATCTGGCTTTTAGGCTCTGTAATGGTTTGTGCGACCTCTTCTTACCCTTTGGCTAATAAGAAAAATTATATTGTTTTTAAATGCAAGACAGACACAAGGCATGATAATTGTATTGATAAGGCTGGTATTTCTGTTAAATAGCATGGAATAGGAAAGTGTTTGGCTCAGGTTTTCAACTTGTGGCCACCTTTGGGGCAGGAAGGTATGGATATGTATCTGAGCTTCAGCAGAGCTGCTCTGTGGCTTGGTGAGGAGGCACAGGGAAATCTCCATGCCAGCTTCCCACCTCTCTTCTTTGGCCAGGCATGGCACAGGGCTGGAAACTCGGCTAGACTGTGGCCAGGCTGCAGTTCGTGCATCTCTGGTGGGAAGGGCCACTCGTCCTGGACCTGGCGCACTGAAATCCAGGAAGTTTCCAGCTCCCCCAGTGGCAGTGACACGGTTGTGTCCTTGTGCTGTAGTAGTGTGAGGTTCACAGGCTGGACTGTATCCAATTTTTTCTCACACAGCAGATGATGTTCTGTGCACACAGCATGTCTTGGAGCCCTAATTTGTAGGGATTTGAATTTCAAAGAGAGACTGAGAGCTGAATAACCTTCAACTTCTGTGAATTGCTCTGTCATGTGATGGACTGACACTATTCCACCAGTGTAACTTAGTTCATTTTACTGGAGTCATGTCAGTTCTTGAGGAATCACAGAATGGTTTGGGTTGGAAGGGACCTTAAAGATCATCTTGTTCCATCCCCTCTGCCATAGGCAGGGACGCCTTCCTCTAGTCCAGGTTGCTCAGAACCCCATCCAGCCTGGCCTTGAACACTTCAGGGATGGGGCATCCATCCAGCATGAGGAATGGATCTCAGGAGTGAGGTTTTCAGCTATACCTTAAATACATGTCCTGTCTTAGTATTTTGAGCTTTTAATTCCAGAGTTGTCTCATGTAAGAGCAAGCTGCACAGAAGTCCAAAGGAAATTTGCTTTGGAACCTTGAGGCCATCACCTTAGTCCCTACACTGTAGGAAAGAAATTTCTTTGCCAAGCAGCACCATCTATCAGCTGATGACTGCAGGAAGGTTTATTAGGTTCCGTGGAGGGGGGTTTGTTGGTTTGGGTAGCAAAGAGGGCTTTTGGGAGACCTGGCACTGAGCTAGGAAGGGAGTGGGAAACTTGAGCCTTTTACAGTTAAGTCTTCCTTGATACTCTTGGAGTTTCCAAGTAAAGGGCATTCCCAGCACAGCACTGCCACCCTCAGTGTGGTGCCCTGGATCTGTATCAGGCTAGGCAGGCCAAAACTTTCTGCCTCTGAAGTGACTTGTTGGCATAAGTCAGAGCTTTACTGGGCAGCAGTAGGTTTTTGTGTGTGCTTTGGTCATCAGGACTTTCCACCTTTCTATATTTTGTGTCATGCATTTGTTGTAACCTAATTTTTATTTTGTTTTTTAATGTTATCTGGCTGTGCAATTTCATGCCTGGTGTTTAAGAAAGGCACCAGTCTTTTCACTGAAGGATGGTGTTTGTATGTACTTTCAGCTTGCTTGTGGGCTCTTTCTACCTGCATTCCTACACAGTAGCAAGTCACTACAAGTCTCCTGCAATCAGTTACAAAGAAGAATGATGAGATTGGCCCTGTGTTCTCCTCACTTCATCCTGGGATAATGGATTAGTCCAGATGCTTGACAGCATTGCATAAAGTGAGCGTGATGGAGTGTAACCCCATGTGGGGACAGCTCTAGCACAAAACAGCCCTGGCATGGCATACTCTAATTTCCTCCCTCATGCTTCATCTTGTGCAACGGTTCCACTTAATTATTGCACTCTGGAAGTCAGCTGCTCGGGCAGGGATTAATCCTTTCCAACAATTGCAATCAAACTTCCACTTGTGCACTCAACTCCCAATGCTGGGTTCGTGCTCAGGGAAAGGGATGGGAATTCAGAAGCATGAGCTCTTGAGAGCAGCAGAAATTTCTTCCTTGTCTCGCTCATAATAGTAGAGACACTTGGGGAGGGACAGGAATAATGTTGTTTAGTAGGTTGTCAATTCCCAAGTTAGCCACATGAAGAAACCTGTGACCAGGTGAAGTCCCAAACACACTGTTTGTTTAGCTGGGCTGGCTTAGAGTAAAAAAAGTCTGAGGTTTTGGGGAGGAGTTGGGGGTGAGGGAGGATATTTAGGCTTTTAGGGTTGTTAAGTTCCTGGTAGGTATTAATAAAATGCTGTTTGGAATGCCTAAAGAACTTGTACCTTTAATCTTCAGGTGCCAAAAGATCTTTGGAAATTGTCCCTGATATCTTGAGAAAGGTGATGTCCACATGTAAATCTTCAGTCCTAAGAATTTCAGAAGTAGCATGGGCTTGGTCTAGCTCTGTGAAACTAGAGATAACACAGGAATTAAGAAGACACAACTGGGAAGGGGTGCAGTTATGGCTTTAGAAATAACTTGCTGAAGCCAAACTGTGTCTTTAGTTTGTACTCACCTCAGTATTTTTTGGAGCTGTGTGGGGTGGTCTTATGACCATCTCTTCGTGCTCCAAAGAGACAAAATCTTTGCTTGTATTCAAGCTTGATATGTTGTCCTTGGACTTTTGAATGTGCACTGGTCAGGATTCAGCTGTGCTCCCGCTTCTGTCAGTACAAGGTTTTTTGCGGTGTTTCCAAGGAGCTCAAAATAAACCTTGAGGATGGCAGGAGTGTTTGTATGGCCTCCCCATTCCTCCCTTGGAATCATATGCACTCACATAGCTCCTCAAGAAAACTCCTGGGGAGTTGATCATCAGGGCTACCTCAGGACTTCTATTTCCTGTAGACATGCTGATTTCTGGTCTTGAAGTTATTTGAGCAGGATGTTTGCAGCTGTATTTGCAGAGGTTTCCAAAGCACAGTGAGAAGGCTGCAGTGGTTTGCCAAAAGGGCTAAGGCTTGTCCTAAGGGTTAAGACTGAGTGTTAACTTCTACCCAGAGTGGCATCCCTGTCATGTTACTTGATGGTGTAAAAGATTAAGGTTAGATGTGTGTGTGTGCTCACTTGCAAGTACTGACCAGCCTTAACCACTGCTGTAGATGCCATCTTCAATATCCAAAATTGACGCACTTTGTGACTTTCTTTCAGTCACTTTTATCATTCAGACCTTGTTTCTCTAATGTGCTCTCCATGAGGTGTGGGTGTTACAGTCCTCACTGATGCAGCACCAGGAGCTGGTAACTTCAGGGATATTGCTACACTCACTCCGGGCTTTACTCTAGGAGAAAGTAAGACCATTGGCCCCCTCCTGGTGGAAATACACACCAGCTTCTCACATAGAATTTGAGTTTGATCTGGCTTAGTCACAGTGAAATTGTATTATAGAAATCCAGTTTCAGAAACCAGACAAGTCCAGGCTTATTGCCAAAAGATAAAAATGATTTACTTGAGTCTGTACTGTCCAGCTTTGCAAAGTTGAAGTGCCTTAACAATTGAGGACCTTCTGGATTAATCTTTGCTTGAGGCAGCTTTACTTGCCTTGCCACATCACCAACTAAAATGAAATTGCAAAAAGACGGAATCTGTAAATGGGACCACTACCTGAGGCTCCCATGGTGTTGCATTTTAGCCCCCTCTACATAGTTGTGAGGAAGGAAACCCTAACTATGTTGCTCCTGCCAATTTTTCCAGCTTGTTGCTGTCCCTGGGATTTTCCATCAGTAAGGCAGGCTTCCTCTTCTTGTCTGCTGTTTTGTTCTGGCTGTGGAGCATCGTTTCCTGTGGGCTTAAAGAAGGGAGAGATCAGTAACAGATAAAGAATCAGGTTGCTTGTGTATGTCACCGTGGTCCTTTAGGAAGATGGACTCTGTAGGGAGTAAAACTCTGAGCCATTAAGAAGATTGCTGTTTGAATTGGTTGTGGCCTAGAGAGAAAGCAGAAGAAATACATCCCAGGATGCGACAGGAGAAGTGCTGTCTCGAGAATGCCCTTGATAGCCCTGACGTTTTTTTCATGAGCATGTGATGGCAATTCCAGCAGAGCTCTTTACAGCTTACAGAATTCCCTTACTGCAGTGTCTCAAGCAGCCCTCTAGTTTTGTGCATTTGTGCATTCATTCTGAAGTAAAAGTGGGTATTTCTCACTGCTCTCTTAGCAGAAATGTAAAATAAACTCTAAAGGATGCTGTGTCAAGGAGGCTGTTACACTTTGGAGTATCATGTTACTTTGCACAAGGGTTTGCACATGGTTTTCAAAACTGTCTGCAGAGGGTGCTTTTTGTTGCATGTAGCTACTTATGAAGTAATGAACAATTTTGTTTCCCCACTTTTTTGCTTTAAAGATTTCAGTTCTAATACTTTCTGTTCCTGAAGTTAGAGTTGTACAGTATTTAAATAGGAATTTTTTTTTTTTAATGGCAAAAATGCTAACGTTTGGATTTAGCTCGGAAATCGGTGTTAACTAATATGCAGAGAGAGTGAGGATCAACAGTGTTTGGAGCACTTGAAATCCTAGGTTTGGCTCCTCACATCTCTTGGGTAGGTGTGTCAAGATTTAAAAATAGGAATGGTTTGTCTTCCTTCTTTTATGTGTGGCATAATCATTTTCCTTTTCAAGGTGCTTCAAAAAAGCCCCCTTTGGCTATAATATGACCAACATAAAAATAACAATGTGAGAAAAAACGAACACAAACCCAAAGCTCCCAACCACACACATCCCAAAAACCTGGGATATGCTGCGATACCACCAGAAACAAAACTAGAGGCACCCTGTTCTTGCGGCAGTTGCAAATTTAATTTGAAATCCTTCTGTAGTTGCTGCTATGTAGTTTACCCCAAGTCCTGGCAGCACTGCCAAGCGTGGCAGTAAAGTAAGTATTACATAATAATTTTTAGGTAGCCAGTGGAAAGAAGAAGCTGTCTGTCAAAGCTGGCTCTGAGGCCAAGGGTAGAGTCCCACTATATGGGCAGAAAGCCACTGTGAGGGGGCTTTTGGCCAAAAATGTCCTTGGGCTGTAACTAGAAAACTGGGAAGCTCAGTCCTTTCAGGTGGATCCCTGAAAGGAATAATCCTGTCTGTTGTGAGCAAGCGATGGGGAAATTGGTCAGGATGAGCAGGACTTGGGAAGGCCAGATTTTTTGAGTGCATGAAATTAGACCTCGTTGCCTGGCAGGCACTTGCCTGGTGCCTGAATCCTGCAAGGATGTGTGCAAAGTCTCTATCAGCACACTCAGTGCTCCCGTGGGGCTGGGGTGGCACTGGTAGGAGCAAGAGGTTGAACTCAAAGCAGTTCATGCTACAGCAGCCTTGTGTCTCCAGACAGCTATGGACCATGCATTGCATGCAGGAAAATTTTGGCAAACTTGTCCTTTGCATTTTGAGTTTTCACAGGGAAGAGGAGAAAATGCTGAATGCCTGAAATGCTATGGTTTTGGCGGGGGTTGGAGCTCAGGTTAGAGTGGTGGCAGGGTGGATGTTTACTACAGCCTTATGCTGGTAGCCTGAATTCTGTTCTGGAAACCCAGAGCTCTCAGCTGCCATTTGAGAGGGTGAGATGTTTGATTGATGGCACTTGGATGAAATCCTTTCCTTGCAGTATCATTATTATTAGCATTACAATTATATCATTATCATGTGCTTCTTAAAGTGCCCTTTCCTCTCGATGCAAGGTGGTGAAAGGTAGGTAGGGTCTGTTTTCTGCAGCTTTGCACGCACCGTTTTTGTGAATAATGCTGAATCTGCTGTCTGAGACACACTGGTGGGCTTTCTGCACCTGGAATTCCAGGACAGGAGGCTGCTGAAGAACTGCTGTTTGGCGATGTTTGCATCCCCCTGCAAAGGAGCTGTGAGGAGCTGGTGTATCACAGCACAGGCAGCTAGGTGCCAGCACCAGCTCATGTTTGGTTTGCTTGACGCGTGTCCTCCCCGGCAGTGCCCAGAGCAAGAGCTGCTCAGTTCCGCGGGGCACTATTTGCATACTCTAACGAGATGGGCTATAATTGGCCTTCATTGATTTTGTTTTCATTGAGCTAAAATAGAGTCAGAGCTTCTTAGGCAAGAAGAGCTGATTGATTTGTGGTAGGATTCAGGACTATTCAGTTGAAGGAATAATTAATTATGTTCTCATTTAGTAATTGTCAGGGTCTAAGTTTACTCTTACCTTTCAAGTAGACACTGCTAAATTTGCTCTCTAGACTCTGTTTCTCCTTTTAAAAGCTGGGATAAGGTGCCAACATGTAGAAGACAGTTCACAGGAAACACTCAAGTCGTTTCCTTCTCTATCTTTTCATTACCACTTCTTTTTCTCCCTGCACTGTCTCCCTGCTTATCCATATGCATGACATCCTTCTTTCCGGGTCTTAATTGATCAGCTCCATTCTCTGGCAATTTCTTTTAAACAATTCCGAGAAAACACCTTTTTAACCGAAAGCTGGAAAACAAAGGAAAAAATAATTGCTTACTTGAGAAAATTCAAATGGTAACCAAGCATTAAGATTTTTATGATTTTTTTTGTTGTTGTTCTAATTCAAGCTCTTGCTGCAAAGAAATATTTTCTTGTATTGAACAAATACACCTGAGAAGCTCAGGAGCTGGGGGTGTTGATAGTGTGCTGTTTAACACTCAGAAACTTGAAACGCTGGGTTTGTGTGTGAGGGATGGTCTTGCTCAAAGCGGAAACTTGTCCTTCCTTGTGCTCTTCTTAGAAAGTATCCATTTAATTAAACATTAGCACTGTGTGAGCAGACAGTGCTCTGTGGCAGAGGCAGATTTTATGAGCTGTTTCTGTAGAGTTGAAAGCAAGGTTATGATGGCCAGATACAGCAAGGTTAGCATTGGCACAAATGTAACAAAGATGATGTTTAGTACATTTTCCCCTCTTCTTATCTTGTGCTTGCAGCATAACGTGGTGGCAACGATTGCTAGTGGTTTTTAAGTGGTGGGTCTTATTACAAATATAATGTTAAACGCTAATGAATTGAGTCCAGGCGGTTTCTGTGCAGCTGCCAGGAATGCAGCGCTCAGTAAATACCTTGCACCAAGCAAGTAAATGACAAAGGAACTCCCTGGGCAAACAACAACCAAATGCAAGGGATCATTCTTTGTAACAAATTAGTTCTTAAATAGAAGGGTCTTCCACCAGCTTCACCGGATGAAAACTCCTGGCTCAATGAGGGCACTGGAGTGGACACAATTGCCAATAATAAGTAGGACACAACCCCTGCATGGCCTCAAGTCCTTTGCGGTATGTGAGTTTGTAGGGCTGGGAAAACCAGAAGAGAAAATTACTGAAGAAGCAATAGGGGGAGAGGTTGATGGCTTTAAGTAAAGGGACAACTCCAGCAGCACCACAGCTATTTTGTCTGAAACGCACATGGGCAACGTCATTCAGATAGAGAGAAGGTGCCTCTCAGTTTGAAGATGTTCAGAGGGATGTAGTTTGCCCTGGGAATGTTGCCTCTTCGCATGAGAGTTGGTGGAAAAACTAGGGAAACTGCCATGGAAGACCTGCAAAATTCCTTTTCTAATGTGCTTTGAAGGAAGGAATTGAATTTGGAGGGAATTTAGCAAAAATGCTGTGTGAGAAATCAGCTGTGTTAAATTTTTTTTTTCCTTTCTTCTGCTTTAATTTCCAAGGAAAAACAGGAGAAACACTGTTATATGCATAAAAATCTTCAAAAATATTCTTCCCAGTCATCAGTTTCCTACAAAAAGAAAAAAGAAAGAAAGTTCTAAGGTTTTGTTTTTGGTGGGGTTTTTTTTCCATTTTGGGCAAAAAGTAGGGTTTGTTTTGTTCTGTTCTTTTTTGTTTAAATGGGAGTTCTCTTATTTAGAAAAGCTGTAGCAGATTTCTTTGGGAAACATCATTCCTTCTTTTTTACTTTCCCTAGATGTGAGCAAACTTCTTTAGTCCTACTGCATAGAAGGAGCTCTCACAGAGAGGGAGAGAACTGGAGGCAAGCTTCTTAAAACTGATATCTGAGTGGATTTTGAATGCCATTCTGCTTCTGAAATGTTTCCCAACTGTGGCAAAGTCACAGCCAGGTAGTAACTGCATAGGATCTGGGGCACTCAGTAGCTGTGTAAGCTCACCTGGATCCTGCTGGGCTGAGCAGCCATCTCTGGATACCAGGTAAACCCCTTTTCCAAGCCCTACTCTCTCTGCAGATCTCTGAGCTGAAAACATCTTACTTCCTTGCTTGCTGTCTCACTTTTTGGTTAAATCAGCTTTTGCCACTCATGGATTACACACACTCACCCCCCACCACTGGCCCAGCCCCAGTGCCTGCCTGGCCCTGGCGTGACAGGTCCCAGACCCTCTGGCTGTTTTGTGGCCTGTGCAGTAACTTCCACGTTGGAAATTGTGCTTTGACTGGGAAACAAGGTTATGTGGGAGGCTGTGGAGCTAGGAGACTGAAAGAAAAGGTGTTTAGGGGGTAAAATGAAGCAGGAAAAACAGCTGTGTGATCTTACAGTGGTAAATCAAAGTCTGTGCAGATCAGCATGTTCCTTTGAATTGGACACTCCAATTACATCATCTAAGTTCTCTTTTTGGCAGTCACTTTTCTCTAAATAATGCTTTATATTACTCTGGATGGACCTATTTTGAGAGCTTAAGGTCACAGGCTTCACCATTTCCATAGAGATGTTTTTTCTTTTCTCTTTGCTACTGACCTGGAGCAGAGAGGCATTGAATTACCTTTTTTCCCATGCAGAACCTTCCTCTGTAAAGTTGAGATGCTTCCTCGTAAAATACCTTTTTGCTAAAAAAGTGAATGGGCGCACCATAGCCCAAGACAATTAGCACCACTTTGTGTCTGAGTGCTTTCTAGTGAGGAATTAACTCACGGGTGCCTCCTGGGATTTCTGTGATTTGTGTGCTGCTATCTTGCTATTTGTCCTGTGTCAGAGTTCACCGATCATTTCAGAGCAGGGAAGGCAGGAGCTGGGGTATTTTGCACATGCGCTTTCTAGGCTTTCGTTCTCCAGGAGCCTGAAGGCTCCTGCCTCATTCAGTTTACTGAAGGCAGCTTTCTCCCCTGCACGTGCATCTCTTGGATTGGATTGTTATGTATTTCTGCCTTGGGACAGAGGTAGCACTTAGTGCAGACCAGGGTGTTTGTAAAGGCTGCCCGGTTTTGTCGAGGCTGTGAAATGAACGTGAAGTCCAAGTGCTCAGTACAACTTTTCCCTTTGCTTTCACTGAAAGCACTGATTAAACGTGTTTACAGGCCTTTTAAACTTCGTGTAGTTAAGGTGGACCAGAGTTTCAAAGACTTGTCATTTCTACTACACTGATTGCCTTGGAAATTGAAGAATTTTCTGTGCTGATATGCTCTGGGTAATGAATGATCAGCTTAGAAGAAGATGAGTACCTTGGGGGTTGTAAGGATTATTGGACTGCCTACCCCGGAGCTCCAGCTATTGCATTGTGAAGATAATGAATGATTAATTGATCTCATACTTTGTACTTAACTTAATTGGTAGCAGTGCTTTGGATGCACTGGCTGCTGTGGCAACTTAAAAGATAATCCCATTCTGAGTCAAAAATTAAAAAAAAAAAAAAGTGAAGGGATATAGGACAAGGAACAGAAATTGCCACCTCACTGGCCCACATAATTGTTGTGGGCAAAATAGGAGTAAAGGGAAGAGCTGGGAAAGGGGACTACAGCAGGAATCCCCCCAGCTGGAAAGTTGTGGAAACTCCCCCTTTCCTGAGCGAAGAGCTTGCATTGCATCCTTCTCCCTTACCGGCTGAGACCTACTTTTTTTTTTCTTTCAGAAAAATGCAGAACTTTGTTAAATGTCTGAAGTTTCTCTTTCACATGATATCTCTGTACCAGCCTCTGTCTAGAAAGAGGCTGACCCTGGTGTCTTTCCTGGGTTATCTGCTCCTTTACAAATGAATTTATTCCAGCGAGCTGCAGCTACAAGGGCTTGTTACTGCTGTTGTGTTATTTCCTCTTCCAGGCACTCCTGCTCGGGTGTTCTGTGTCCTTGGTGGATTATTAAACCCTGTACTCCTGTGTTTCAAGGGGTGAGCTACAGAAGTGGCTATTAAAAGCAGCAGTCAGCCACAGTAAGTCCGTGTTAGACATGAAGTTAGTTCCTGTTATTGTTGCCTTTGTCTTGGTAACCAGTAAATCCCTATTTTCCACCCCTGTTTGTGTGGGTATGTAAAATAACTTGCCGGGTCTAAAGGGAGCACTGGCAGCTGTGCAGCTCTAATCTTGTGTGCAGCAAGGGAGAGTCACAATCACATTTTGTCTAACAGTCTGCCAGAAACCATCACACATTCATTTCACAAAGTGGAAGGAAAAAGCTCTGCAATTCCTTACGTAAACCAGGGAACAAGCTGTAGAGCTGCATTGTCTTCCTTCCTTCCTGATGGAACAAGAAGGGATCCTATAGTGACTTGCATCAGAATAAGATGCTAGAGTTGATGTTTTATGGGTTGTTCACCCATCCTCTGGCCAGGTGAAACTTCATCCTGATGGAGATGGTAGTAGTGATGGTTAGAATTGTTTCTCTTGTGGAAATTTCTCACTAGTTTGAAAAAAAGCTGAAGTAAATCCAGTAAAATTGCACTTGAAAATGAAAACATGGACATTACATTGCGGATAAACAATGTAATGGTTTGATGGGTGGAGCATGAACCTGCCAATACTTCTGCAGCAATATCTGTGACCAGGACACTGAGTTGGGCAAAAATCCCTGGAGCAAAGAAGTACAGCTTTCAGCCAGATTTGGAGAAGGACAGACATCTGTCATTAGTGGCCCAGAGATGTGAAATCCTGTCAGTGGGAAAATAAGTCAGTTTTCCAATGTGCTGTTTCTGCTACTGCAACGTAGAAATAATTGTCAGCGTAAGAGTGGAACGAGATACAAATGATTATGTTATGGTGTGAGCAAATGGAGGTTATGTTAATCTTGGTATGAAGAACCCATGTATGTTAATAATGATCAAATTAAACGGCTCATTAATAATCACCACAAGTATTATTGATCTCTACAGCACTTCCCACCCAGATGCTCAAAATGTTTTATGAATCTTTGAAACAGCAAGACAAGGAGAGAAATTTTGTGTAGCATAGGCAGGGATGGTGGAGGGGTGCAAATGAAATCTGGGGTCATAATGGTTTGAAAAATTTCAGTGAACAAAGCTGAGTTGTCCTGAGAAGAGCTAAAATTCCTTGACTTGACCTGACGCACGAAGCTACGTGTTCAGTGGCACTGTTGTAAAGGGGCTCTGCTCTGGCTCACCTGCAGTTGGAGAACTGCAGCAAAACTTAGTAGCTCTGTACACTGCTTGTGCTGCTGAGGAGTAACTTCTTCTTTATGCTGACTTTGATGTGCAAGATGCACTCAGAAGATAGCAAATATTGTATATTTCATAGCAATAACGTGTGAAAAATCTTTTAGGTTGGTTTTCTAATTTGTTTCTACTTCAATTAACTTTTTTAACTGCATGTCTTGTCTCATAAAATGATGAACGCTTTCCAATTTATTGAAACAGTGGTTCTATAAAAGAACAATATGCTTGAGCAACTCTTTGTACTGATACATCATCATCAACCTTAGTAATGAGTGGGAGAGAGATAGGGCTGGGTTTGGCTCCATTGAAAACATTTGTAGATTTTATCTGGAACAGATTTTATTAAAATTGCAACAAACTTTATACAGCCCAATATACGCTTCATTAAGGGAACATTACCTTACAATTATGATTAATTAGATTAAACTTATGAAAGTGTGTTATTTGTTCAAATCAAAAGGGTGGCAGGGAAGAATGATGGATGATGAAAGAGTGTGATAAATGAAGAAAGCAGCTGAACTAAATTGAATGTGTATTCATCCGTTTTCACTTCATAACTAATGATAAATTGAGCATGTCACATTTAACAATACATGTCTGAGCTTAAGCACAGTCCCAGCTCCTGTAGTCTAATGTCTTTTGTCAGGTAGCTGCATTCAGGGGATGTGATATTTGGTTTGGAGAAATCTACGCAGTTCATTATCTATCTGTCCCTGCAGCTAAAATCACAAATGAAAGCTCCTGCTCTCCCTTGAAATGAAATCACGGAAGTCTCAATTAGGATAGAGTTGTCTAGGAGGCAGAATCTGACTGTGAAGTGTTAATTTGACTCGAAAAGCAAGTGATGTATTGAAAATTGCGTGTTGTTGACAAGAATACATTTTGGGATAATTGCAAACTCGAACAAGCCTGTGAGGTCAGAGTCTAACTCACAGGCTCAGGCACTTGTTGTGCAGCCACATGAGAAAGATGCTATTCAGCACCAGCTGAAATGTCTGAACTTGGCCTGAAAGACTTGGGGAGTTTGTATGGGCAATGCCTGGCTGCCTTGGGATGGTTTGCAGGCTTCTCAACTTGTACCATATTTTTTGATGGTCAGCCTTTCTGAGGGCAATCAGCAGTTCTGGTTGTACGCTTGATCATAAGAGATGTGAAGCAGGATGACAGGAACAGGGGGGAGTATCTTAATTTTGTCATCATCAAAGCCAAAAAGGAAAACATTTTGTTCTGGGATCTCTTGAATCTTTGGTCAACATTTCATACCAAAAATGTAGTTTGGCTGGCTTTGTTGTTCCATTCCCGGTCCAAAATTATTCACACATCTTAGGCCTAACTGAGTAATGATGGATTGAGCTGCTGAACCACACCACAGATGAATTTTGAGATGAGATGTTGAGCATTTCCAGGAATAGTTCAGCTGTGATCCCACACATCCTTGTGTGCCGTAGACCAGCGAGTGAGAAAAGGTTGTTGAGTAGTTTAAAGGAGTAACAGGAAGCAACTGCAGCAGAGCTGAATGCATGAAGTAATAGATACGGTCCTCCAAAACTGAAGTTGAGGAAAGTCTTGCATCTCCTAAGAGCACTGGGCATAAAGGGATGTCCTGTAAACAGATAATGAATAAAACTGGGTAGCTAAGCATGGGCATAAGTGTCATGTACAGGGATAGGGAGTAAGGAAGGGACAGTTTCTTGCATTCCTCAGGTGATAAGGAGAGGATTGCTTTAGCTGGTTTAGTTAGCTTTAGTTGCTTTAGAGCAGTATCAGAGAACCCTTTTGCTCCCAGTGTTGTTCCTCAAATGTCTTCCGTGCCTCTCTTGCAATCAAGTCTCTTGACATGGCAGCTGCACTCCCTGTCCCTTGTGAGGAGCACTCTGTGGAGTTTCAATGATATTTTTGAGCTTCTACATCAGGAGTGGGCCAAACTTTGGTCTTGTACAGTACTGCCTGTAAGACTGGATATTAAACAAGTTCTGGACAATTAAAGTAATTTAAGAAAGCTAGTGATATTTAACTTTGCCAGCCTCTCTAAATTTAATGACAGGAGGAAAGGAGTTTGTGTGTAAAAGTCAAGGAAACAAAAGAGACTATGAAATAAAGGGAAGAAAACTGTAATGTTTTCAACTTTTCAACCAGTTTTAGTAATGACATTGTTCCCCCCTAGACTGATGCCACGGTTTTAAGTGGCTGTAGTATTGTTCAGTCCTGGCTTCACGTGTCTGAATTCTTCGTGCTTATGCGCCAGACATCACACCTGGATGGGATGGATGTGAGGGAACTTTTGTGAAGTTGTCTTTGCTTTTCCTTTATCTGTTTCTCAGGAATGCTGTAAAATGTTTGTCTATTTGACTGAAGAGTGCAATTGAGACTTTCTTGGTGTGTAAAGAAGTAATTTATTTACACCTGTAACCACCACCTACAGAGCCAGGTGAAAAACCTGATTTTGTTGAACTGTTGAAGCCTCATCCTTTGGGAAGGCTATGATAACACATGGCAGAGCACTGGATCCAGCAGTGAGGTTATTAGGAGTAGGATTCTCTCTAAGTGATACAATCTGTAGTGAAATTTATTCTGCAGTTCAATTGTACACTTAGTGGCAAGAAAAGTGCAATGTAATGGAGGTCCTGTGAAAATTTGCAGTTTTATTTATCCCTCATGCCATGAAAGTGGTTTGGTGGGGTGTTTTTTTATGTAGCAGACACAAAGAGCTAGCTTTGTGCTTCTCTCTGTGCTGTTATTAGTAATGTTTCTCAAGCAATGGTTTATAGTTGCCACAGAGATATTTCTGACTGTGACCTGATTGAGTGAGGCGGATTTTTTTGAGAAATGGTCTATGCTGTGAAGATAGTTAAGACCCTACAGCCTGGAGGTAAGTGGGCTATTTGGACTGTTTTAGCAATCTGAAGCTTCAGCCTCTCAATACCTGATTGCTATGGTGAGGCTGGATTTGGGTGAGAACAGGGGGTGTGGGGTGCTGGGCTTCTCTCTGGAGTATTTCCACAGGCTCTTTGGGAAGAGAACAATGCACTTAATGCATCTCTGCACTGCCACCAATGCAAGCCCCTTCCCTGTGAGCTCTGCCTAAGCCGCTGAATTCTTTTGTAGAAAACAGTGAGTTGACTGAGTAAGGTGGGAAGGACTCTTCTGGAGGAAAAGCTGCAGATGGCTCAGCTCCTTTGAGATCACTCTTTCCATATGCCCCAATTTTGGGTGGCCCAGTTGCAGACTTCCTGAAAGGAGATGGCTCTGAGTACTTTCTGGACTTCAGATTTCTGCAAGGCTCTTCGGTGTGAGCTCCTATAAGACAGAGGTACTGGAAGTGACTGCCTTCTTTATCTTTAAAAAGGTATTTAGGCCACCCTTCCCCCATGGCTGAGTAGAAGGCTCAGAGGAGACAGGGGTGTAGGAATCATTAAAGTGAAATGTGAGTCATGTTCATTAAAGGCAAGCTAGCAGAATGTCTTATATTAGTGGCTGCATAATGATTAGAGCTTCCTGTAATAATGATGATGGCGATTCTACTATATGAATTGAACATTCATTCTAAGTTAATTCACATCCTTTTAACTAATAAGTTATTTAAGGGAACAAGAAAAAAAGAAAGGAACCCTTTTTAGCTCATAATTTGAATAGACTGATCAGAAGAATGCTGAAATAGCAACTCTTCCTCTGTGTTGGGGAGATTCAAACACTAATCTTTGTCTCAATTTTGTAGTTGTATTTACTTGTTCTTAATTCATTGCATCTCTGCTAAATACTAGACCTAACTCCTGCTGGAGCTTATCTATATCTAGCAATATGTTCCTAGTCAAAATGCTGATAAAGAGCTTTATTTTGGTGTAAAATTATTTGAAGAGAACTTCACTTTTATTTTTGTTCTTCTGAGACATATCAGGGAGATGATTGATCCACTGTTTGCCTTACAAAACATCCATTTTTGAGCAAGAAATCATGGTCTACAAATATTTTTCATCAGGGAAAAAATAAAAGGGGGAAATAATTATTTCATAAAAATAATAAAAATAATCAGTATAGCAAGATGAAAAGGAGGGCAAAATGTTTGGTTTAAATATTGCAGGAGAACTCTGATGGTGGCAGCCATGGCTTTGCAGTAGTCTCTTGATAGGGAGGAAAAACTCTGGTTAAAGCTGTTTAAAGATAGCCTGGGAGATAAAATAGCATATAAAGCTCCAGCAGATTGGAAGGTCGATACAAGAAGCTCACTGGTCTTTTGTATTTGCAGCTTTGGTCATTTTGAGGATCTGAGCCCACTGGCAAGTTGAGGACTTTAGAAGTTGTGTTTCATTGTTGTCAACTTCTGCATGTCTGTGAATTCACCTGAACAAGTTGACACCTTTGAGTTAGTAAGGTGGATTTTCTTATTATCTTATTCATTACTTTTGCCTTGCAGTCAGAATAGGAATGTCCAAGACAAATTTTGGTGTAGTTAGGTATAAAGACTGTACAGAATGCTTCAGTGTTTTAGTTGTGAGCCCTGATTAGAAGTAACAACCATGATTTCCCTCCTGATCAAAGGATTACATTTATTAAACTACTTCTTGTATTGCCATACATTTCGAGATTAAACTAGTCAAAATTTCAGCTCTGTACACTATAAAAACTTAAAGGAATCCCACACTGTGTAAACTGAGAGGTTCAAAGTTAAATTCAGATTAGTATAGTTTGGATGGGCCTGGAAGATACACTCTGCACCTTGGTACATTCAAGTTTGTTCAGCTGAGGCATTTAATGGCGTTTACAGCTTCACTTGTGCAGAACTGCAAACAGGTACATTTGGAATAACTTGTCATAATTTTCTCTTTAGGTTGTGCTCTTGTTGCTGACACAGTCTGATCAGCAAAGCCCTCAGGGTTATCTTTTATTTGTGTCAAGGCAGGTGTCTGCTTCCTTGTAAACAATTCACAATGAGCATTCGGTTATTTGAGATGTAACTCAAATTGGTTTGGAGAATGCTTCTCTTTGGATGCTGTAGCAGATTCTGGAGGAGAACAGCTGTGACAGGAGTCTGGCTGCTGCTGGGTCTGCCTGGGAGAGCCTGGGTGGAGGGAGCTGTCCAGCCGTGTTTTCTACATGAATCTTGCAGGGGTGATTCTTAATGTTTCTTTAGCCTTCCTTCAGATGAGAGCTTTTCTGCTTTCTGCTCCAGGACTACAAGAAGATCCTTACTGCAGTCAAAGTTGCTCTGGAATAGCAGTACTTAATTCCAGCCCAGATCAGACTTAGAAATCTTTTAATAAAACAACAAGTCCTAACTCCCTTAGTTAAACAGAAACACAAGCACCTTACATCTGATGCTGCAGATGAACATTCTCACTTCAGGGTACAACTAACTTGAAATTATCTCCAAAATATGGCCTTCTCCTTATCCATATCCCTGAGAAAAAGTCAGTTGAAATTTCTCATAAGTATCACAGAATCATTTAAGTTGGAAAAGATCTCTAAGGTCATTGAGTCCAACCTTTGATCACCACCTTGTCAACTAGACCATGACACTGAGTGCCACATCCAGACTTGAACACCTCCAGGGATGCTGACTCTACCACCTCTCTGGGCAGCCCATTCCAATGTTTAACAACCCTTTCTGTGAAGAAATTCCTCCTAATGTCCAACCTGAATCTCCTCTGGTGCAGATTGAGGCTATGTCCTACTAGTTGCCTAGTAGGGAGAAGAGGTTGACCCCCACCTTGCTACAACCTCATCTCAGGGAGTTGTAGAGAGTGATGAGATCTGCCTTCAGCCTCCTTTTCTCCAGGTTAAACATCCCCACCTCCCTCAGGTTCACCTCATAGGATTTGTGCTCCAAAACCTTCACCAAAGGTAGTAAGCAAACAAATGTTGTTTTCTTTAGGGTTTGAAAATACACTGCTAATCATTTGTGAGTTAATCTGGAGACAGAGGCCTTTGAAAGAGAAATATTATTTTCCCTCTTCAAATAGCTTTTGTTCAGCTGCTTCTCAAAACTGAGTTGTCCTCAGGCTCTGTCTTCTCTTTAGTTCCCCCTGCACAACATCTAACATACAGAAATAGCTCTGGTAAGGTGCTAACTTGGGTAGTTTCTGAATGTCTCTCATAATCTCAGTGGTTTGTGTATGCTTGGACATGGGTCTGGAAGACATCAAATATCACACCAAAGGTTCAGCATGGTTAATCAACTTGACCTGAAATCTGACAAACTTTTGTGATTCTGTTGGTGAGTGGTGGAGCCTAAATTCTGCTGGATGAAATACAGAGGTCTGGCAGCTCACTGTGCAGTTTTATACTTCTTGGTAGGCTTAACTGTTCTGATTTTAAGCCATGTTGCCTCCCTCAGAAGAGTTTGTGTGCTTTCCTGCTCTTCACTGGTGTCACTTCCCAAACAGATTTATGTACCACAACACAAATATTGAAGGATGCTGGTTGTTCTAACTCAAAACATATATGAAGTAGAATATGTGGCAAGGCCCACTGTGCCCTATCTAGTCCTTGCATGTTGCAAAGGAATTCAGCTGGATGTTAGGAAGTGAATCAATAGTCAGGGTGATAATGGTCAAAAAGGATGTTCACAGACAATAATTACTGATCTTTTGGCTTTATTTTTTTGCCAGCAAATATAATGTTCTGATGAAGTTATAATTTAATTAACTTCATCTTAACAGTATCCAAAAGCCTATACTTTGTAGGAATCAGTCATGCCCTGTCGTCTGTCTGCAGTGATGTTACCACTGCTCTTGTTTGCTGTAATCTTCCTGCATTGACTGTGAAAATTCCATCTGGTTTTAATATTAAATTCATGAAGATCTCTGCTTTTCAGCAACTGTCAAAACAGCTTCTTACACTTCAACCTGAACATTCATGTATTTACATTTAGCTTTATGGAGAACCACTGGGAAAAAAAGGATTTTCTCCTCCCTCTCCTCTTTCCTCCTTCAGCTGCCTTTCCCAGGGCTCTCCTTTACTTTCTCCTCCCTTTCATAACCTCATCTAGATACCTATTAGCTCTCTGTTTCAATAACACTGCTCTGGCTTCCACGAAAGTGCTTTTTAATGTAGGAGATGTACTTCAGCCATAACACCAGGGTCACTTTCTGAGTAACATTTTATGGGATTGATTAAACTTTAACACCATAACTGTTGACTTTATCGGCCAAGGAAGAGACACTGAGTGCTAAGCTCTGGATAATTTGTGCTTCACAATTTTTTAAAATCAGCTAGAGATAGGGTTTAATGTGTTTGATGAAGCATCCCTTTATTTTTTCTCCAGTGTGTCCTGTTTTAAAAGACCCACAGCATTTAACATACATTCTTTAACACTAATGAAGTAAAGTTACAGTAAATAACCATATAGATGTAAAAAAAGATATTTAGCTCCATGGGAAGAATATGAGAAGATTTAATTTGCTCTTTCCTTGGCTCCAAATGTGAACACCTAATGTTTTTTGTTATTGCTAGAAAGTGAATGAATGGCTGCTCTTGGATGAGAGTTGATGTTGCAGAAACATGTTGTTCCTTCTCACTGCAGGTTCTCTCCTTGCAGTGACTTTGGTAGGACAGAAAACAATGGGGGTTTGCTAAATTAACAGAAAACCCTCAGCTCTCCTTAAATTGCCTCTTTCAGTGCATGGAGTGGTTAGTGCTGAGAAATTGCTGGGCAATGGTGCCCCTCAATGTGTTCCGAGAAGGAAGAGGAGTGTGAAGGAGTGCTTGATGGATGAATGTGACTGCAGGTACAGTTCCCAGGCTGGTTTTAGTCTCACATGATTTTAGGCAGGCCATCTGTAATCCCCTCATCACCTCACCTGCTCAGTGGCTAACAGAGCACTTATCTGCCAGGGTTTCCCCGTTCTTCTCTGCCTGTGGGAAACGCCTCTGGCTGAAGCTGACACACTGCTCCTAATTACTGTTCATAATTAATGTGTGTTTGCCCATCCAAAAGGAAGAACAGTTGTACTTTCTTGTGGAGCCTGATGAGTTAAATCTAATGCATGGCTGAACTTGGATGGGAGGACACAGGTTCAGTTTCACCCTGTATGAGCAACTCGGGTACAGATTCTCTGGAGGCCCTGGGGATATATCCAGGCTGCTGGGATATGCTGCAGCCTATGGGACTGGGGCTTCCCTGCACATTTTTACTCCGTCAGAGCAAACTAGTGCAGGGATGTTGGATAATGGTCTATTACAAGCACGAACTTCCACTGGGGTTTCTGGACCTCAGACAATAAATGATAGTTAAGAGCTCATCACAAATCCCTAAAAGTATTCAGCCTGTGTTATGGTGGAACCCAGTCATTTTCAAGGTGACAGAGACCTTCCTAGTCAGAAAGGATGGCTTGGTGTGGCCAGGGAGTGCAGTTATGGCCCGGCATCAGCAGATTTCCTGATGAAGTCACAGTAAGACTGCTATTTTAGAAAATCAATAGCATGGTTAATTGTCTTGTCCTAACATTTCTTGGGAAGGGTAACTGTACAGCTTAAAAAAGAGCCAAAATTTAAAAGCCTTGTGGCTTACCATTTCAGTTGAAACATTTTTAAATTGAAAGCCAAATCACGCTTGTAATGCTAACTTTCATTAAAGGGTTCACATATTTGAACACCTCTTGAGACTCAAAGGAGTCATGTGGAGGGTTCTGCCTCTCCTCTTAATGCAGAAGACATTTGGCCTGCTAGGAAGGCAAAGACCCTGAGAGCTGCTGGGAAAAGCTGGAGAGCTCAGGGTGGGTTATTGCAAAGGAAGGAAGGAAGGAAGGCCAATCTCTCCATGAGCCCTTCACAAGATGCTCCTGTGTCTGGGCTGCTGCCAGTAGCACTGACCAACATCTACCTTACTATCTCTTTGGAGATGAGTGGTATTGGGAAGGGGCAGGGATAGCACCGAGTTAAGGGCAGCTCTCTAGAGCTGCTTGAAACTGCTAATTGATCAAAAGCGCAATTACACTGTTGAGGAGGATTGGATATTACAAGTGATGTGTAAGAGGAAGAGGCAGCCTCTGGCTCAGGAGATCCCTGAAACATTGATTGCTGGAAGCTGGGAATAATATCCAGGAGAACAAATGCTTTGCCTTGTTCTTAGCAGGTTCCTGGGGAGTTGGCCACCTGTG
The DNA here is from genome assembly GCA_026261815.1 of Monarcha castaneiventris obscurior. NCBI lineage: Eukaryota > Metazoa > Chordata > Aves > Passeriformes > Monarchidae > Monarcha > Monarcha castaneiventris. The sequence continues at coordinate 274,992 of JAMPIT010000890.1, forward strand.
GGTGGCGGAGATAGGTCCAGTACTAAATGGTCCTTGAGTCTGTTCTTAGAGCTCATAAAACCCATTTGTCACCTTATAACTAAAATGGTTTGCTATAAGCCTTCAGGCAGCTCCATAGCACACAAAACGAAGATTGTTGCTTTTTTCCTGTGGATAGGCTGAATCCAGGAAAGTCCAGATTGCTTGTGGGAGCTGAGAGGGGCCTTGATCAGATGTCTTTCTTTTTCCACACTGATGAGTCAATCTGTATTTTCTCCTTAACTCAAAATATTTCTTAAATGATTTCTCACTAGCTGTTACCTTCTCTCTCTGAATCCATACAGGGTTTGTTACTTGCAATTCCCCTTCAGTACTTTCTTTGCTCTTGAGTCTCATGTCCTTCAGCATGTGCCACTTTAGCTGATCGCTGAAGTCTCAAGAGGGTCTGGCAGGCACTGTTGCTGTTTTCCAATCTTGCCAACTGTAATATTTCTTCCAGGCAAGGTCCCTCATAATTCAAGAGAGGTCAGTCAGGACCCAGAAGCTGAACCTGTCCTTTCCAATGAATCAGCAGTGGGACTGAAAGAATTTATGCAAACCATCAAAATTATTTTGTTGTTTCCCGTATTGGGCATAGGTCTGACAGCATCGTTGAGTTTTTTCTCTTCTGCAGCAAACAGTAAAAAGTGTAGGATCCATTTAAGATCAGTCCTGGCCTCCTTTATCCTAGGTGTGGGCCTCTGTCAGTCCCCCTGCTGCACAGGAAACAGAAGAATGGAGCTAAACCCAAGCATTTCATGTAACAATTTATTGCAAACCTGTTTGTTCTTCACTGGAGTCGCTCACCACAACTCAGCTGCTGACAGCCCTCCCTCTCACTAAGGGAATTTAGTTTTTATTTTATACCATATTTAATTGCATTCTCAGACAAAAGCAACAGGCGGGGAGTTTGTCTTTTAGTGTGTGTTTGTCATTTTTTAGAGACTCTCAGAAAAGAGAGGGAGGTATTTTTCTTATAGCAAACTGTACTTTTAGAATCAGGTAGTGTAAAAAAAAGTCCATCTACCTGCTATGGTGTTTTATTGAAACTCAAGCTGTTCCAGACTTGGCAGCATATATTTTGGCATCACTTAACTTTTTTAAGGATTTGAGATCTGACTCCTGGTCCAAGCCTGAATTTCTGTTTTGGATGCTCATGTTGTAATGAGGTGCATTGTAAGAGAGAGAAGCACAAAACACAGAGGATTTGAACCCTCAGGGAGAGCTTGTCTCCACAGAAACGTTATGGGAAAAAACCCAACTGAATGGTTAAAGGCACAGTGCTAAAACTGATCAGTAAAATCAGTCTGTGGACACCCTGAGGTAAACAAAAAGATAAAAAAGACAAAACTTGCAATGCATGTGCTTCAGTCTGCCTGGAACCAAATCTGCTCTAGTGGGGAAGCTCTTCCTCCAGTGCTGTGTTTCATCTAGTATTTTACTGGCTATATGCCTTTGTAAATAGTCTATCCTTAAAGGCTAAGGTATTTTCTAATTCTCATTCCAAAATACTTTTGATGTGCAGATTGTTAAATTATTATGCTTTAGAAATCGAGTCAGCACAATTTTGCTGAACATTTGAATGTATACATATTCAGATATAGCTCTCAGAGATTTTGAAAGGTTTTCTGCACATAATCTCCTACTCTAAAAGCAGTTTCTTTTACCCTAAAATAAGTCAGAAGCAGTGATAGTAACTCAGAGATGGGAACTGCACCCACTGCAGCTCGCCACTGCCTTCGGGCTGTGGAGCCTGTAAAGTCTATGTTCAGGTCTGTGAAGACCAGTTCCAGAAGGTGCAGATGTGGTTAGTTCTTAATTTCAGTCACTTCTTTAACCCAGAAAAATGTCTTTTATCCATGTAAGCATCCAAATAGTCTAAAATCCAGGATGTGTTATCTTTGCTCAGGTGAATGGCACCTCAGTTCCTGAGCAGTCCTTGACTGGTCAGTGCTTCCAGTGCGAAGTGCTCCCTGAGCAATCTGATGCAGTGGCACATGAGCGACACAGAGTAAAGTGTTAAACTCACACAGTAAGTTTTTGCACACTTCTCTCCCTTGAGCACTCTGCCAAAGCAGACATTAATCAGCTTTACTCTAGGAGTTAGAATAGAAACTCGCTTGTAAATTACGACCATTACATTTCCGGCTGAAATTTCCCTACTCCTTTAAGCTAATGTTTTAAAAGACTAACCCTACCACTCTGGCAAGTGCCACGTCTTGCCTTCATATCCATTTGGCACTGGTTCCCTCTCTCTCTCTCTTTTTTTTTTTTAAGTTGGAGAATTACATTATCTCTGTGAAATAACTTTCCTTCTTTAGTTGTTCAGTTTGATTCAAGGATTTTTGATTAAGCGTTCAGGGGTTATGAATAAATAAGAACCAGCAGCCCAGTAATTGGTATATCATTACTCCCTAGTAGCACATTTAATCCTCAGCTTCGCTGCACCACATAACCTTTTCCTCCAGTCCTCCTCCTCCTCAATATTGCTTACAAAAAAAAGAGAGAGGGAGGGGGGAAGAAAAGCCATGTCACTGCAAGCTTCGCAAGTTACCATTAAAATGAATACTTTTTAATTTCTCTGGATGAGATGGAGCCCTGTGCTCTGGGACAATGCTGATGGATGACATTTTAATGCAGCTGAAATGTTATTTTTACTGAACCAGGGAAAACTATAAATTTTGCTTCATTGCCACTGATGGCTCTATGCATAAAACTATGGTGGCGCCCATTGCCCATGAATAATCACCTCAGCATGGCAGATGTTACTTCGCAGGGAAAGCAATTCTTATGCCGAAGAATTGTGGAAAGATTAATTGTCTACAGCTGTTTCATGGCCCACAGCAATCTTGATACATTTATGATAAGTTTAAGAGCTCACTAGAGGCAGCTCCTATTCCCTGTTGTGAGAGAGGGAGGAGGGGGAGCTGAATGGCTTTATTTTGACACCTGGATTCATAGAATCTGTCAGCTCCATTACAGCCTTCATAGAAAGCCGGCTGTTGGCAGGTTTGGGATGATTGTGAGTGGGCTAAGATACAGGAATTATCTAGACATAGATAAAGAAAAGGAGACTGAGAAGAATTATTCAAATTTGTGCAAATGAATTGCTTCCATTTTTCCTCCCTCTGCCAAGTGGAAATTGAACGTAACCCGCTCTGACCTTTCTCTATTAAGTGCTGCAAATTGCAGTAAATGCATAGTTCTGAGTGCCCTAATGAGACAAAGCTCTAGCAATGCCTCATTAATAAGGAAAGTTTGACCTTGCTGGTCAGCCCTTCATTCGATATTGAAAAGAAATAGGAAAAAAGAAGAGATGACCTGCTGTAAATTTTGAACAATACCTTTGATTTAGTTTGTATATACTCCCAAGCAGACACTTCACAACCTTTTTTTCCCTACAATTTTTACTATACAAGTCAAGAAGAGGTATTTACTTACTAGGTTGCTCTGTAAATTCATGAGGACAGTGGTGATTTGTGACAGGAATGCACACAGGTGATCTGATGAAGCTTTTTCAAACGTGTTTTTAGCGTCCTTGTATCGATGAAAGAATGTTGATACCATCCATTCTACACAGGTTTGTTTTCCTTTTTCCCTCAGCCCATATCCATGATCACTGTGTCTGAGCGCCAGTGTGTATTCCGCCATTACTTGAAAAGAATATGGCAAGAAAATCATATTCTATCCTTAAATACAGCTGCTGGAGTAGGAAGCACCTCTGAGAAGGAGATGTTTGCTCCCCACTCTGACAGAGTAGCTCTCTGATTCTGGTCACTGCACTGTCCCAGCTGAGATAAAACCTAAAGGGCCCAACACTTTATTCACAGATAAATGCCAATAATCCAGTGTAAAGAGATTTATTAGAAAATCCCAAATCTGTGAATGCATGCATATTAAAGAGAAAAAATATAGAACAAAGCTAAAAATTAGGAGAGAAACATGGAAGTCAATAAATAGATTCATGGAAGTTGAATGGTTGTAATCTGTGGTGCTCTGTGGTCAGTCTCACTTTGTCTTGGTTTGAAAGACAGGTGTCTGTCAAGGAAGGCAGGAGCTTCCCCTGAAATGGAAAATGCAACCCCCTTCCCTCCGGATTATTATAAATTTGAAAATAAGGGGCTTTCAGGCAAAGATATGAGGGCTAGGAATAACAGTTCTTTACTAATACATATCTATATGTATACCAGCACAAACAATCAGCACTAACTGTGGCAGTGACAGCAAACAGCAGCACAAACCCAGTGCGGCCTCTCTCGGCCTCAGGCCCTTTCCCGTGGGTGCAGTTCCGCTCACGGCCGGCAGGGGCGCTGGGGCTCCCGGTGAGCAGGGCGGGTGCGATGGTTCCCCCGCGGCTGCAGGGGGCGCTCCGGAGCGAGCTCAGGGAGCACCGGCAATGACGGCTCGGGGTCCTGGGAAGGGATGGATGAAAAGCTTCACAAACCCCTGGGCAGCTGATCCCGGTGCCCGGCCGAATCCTCAGGAACAGCAGGCTGGGACAGCAGAGACAAGCACAGATCCCGGGTGGCAGACGAGATGTATCAAACTCCGGAGCTGCAGCAGGAACCCCGGGAGGTCTCGGCCCGCACGGCGTGTGGGCTACGATGGAGCGAAGGCTCCGAGCAACAACAGTGGCAGAGCGGCCACGGCCCGGCTCCCAGCGGAGCAGGGAAAGGCAGGACTGGGAATCCTCAGGGTTCTCCCGTAGAAAGAAAGCAGCCGAAAAAGCAGAAGCTTGCAGTGCTGATGAAATCCTTCCACCACGATAGCAGCTCTCTGTCTGAACGCCAAGAACACCAGCCAGCCCCCAGGTGTACCCAACCCCCAGGTGAAAGAGAGTAGTCCCTTGGACCCCTCCCTCTGTGGCCAGCTCTTTTGTTTTTTGAAGCACTCAGTAACTGGTTGCCCTGGCAACATATATGGGAAAAATTCTTTAAGCGAAAACGAAAACAGGACGACTCCTAAACCCCCAACACACTTCTAGAAATCTTAAGAGGGTCAAATATTGCAAGCACTGAAAAAGTATATTTCTCTTTTCAATGACTTGTACATGATACACCTCTGGTTTTTCCATAGTTACAGAGTCTAGCTTGATTTTTGTTTATGTTCTTTGTTTGTATTTGTACGTACCTGTGTTGTTATATATTCATATAATTTTAGTTATATAGACATTATTTATTATTAGTTATAATAATAATGATATATATAGTACTAGTATTCATCTAAACAATATTTTATGCAATTAATATATTTATCCATATTTTTGTTTTGTACTTGTTTCTTGCATTCTTTACTTGTGTTCTTTATTTCAAACATTTTAAGGTGTGCATTCAAGAAATTTAAATAAGGAGAGAGGCTTAAATGCTTTCCGTGCTTGCTAAAACTTGCTAAAAACAGTAAATGACTAGGTAAAAAGTTGAAGCCTGCTCAGAAACAGTTAATGAACCAAAATCATGTTGCTCAGTTTGCTTGGGTAACTTAAAGAATAAATTGACCAGCTCTGTTAGACATTTATAGTTCCTCCAGAAATTGCACCCCCTGGGATTTGTGGGTGGCAAGGGAAGTGCAGGACCATGCCTTTAGTGGTACTGTAACAAAAGAGAGGTGGATGGAGCCTCTGTAGGGCCCACAGTGGCATTCTTAGATCAGGTATTGGAAATTTAGCAAAGCATTGGAAACTGGGATCAATTTTGCACATGGAGCAGCCTCTTGGTGTGAAATATGCTGCCACACAGAAAAGAGGATGAGTATGTGCTTTGCAAGATCAAGACATCAAATATTGAAATGCCTACCAAGGAATCCAGTCTTGTCCACCCAGTTCTGAAATGTCAGCTTTAGGGATGTCAGGTCTTTGCTAATAGTCCTGTTTCCTACAGAAGAGCAAAAACTGCTCCTGCCATATCCCTGTTTGGGACATGCTGCTGACATCCAGGCAGCTTATGAGGCAGTGAACAATGAGGATAGCGGGGTGTGTTTTCGAGCTTGATAGGATAATTGTTCTTCCTGCCCACAGAGGCAGATATTTCTCAATTACACATTCCACTACAGTGTGACTGTAGTGGATGCTAATGTTGCAGGTTCCAAACCAGAAACAGCATTCAGAAGAGTTCTGAAACCTTTACGGTCCATGGGATCATCATGGGTGGTCTTCAGACCTAGAATAACATCTATATAACCACAGACTGCTAAGCAGTAGTGGTAGTGGTGAAGAAAATTTTGGGGATGACAGCAAAAGCCAATCTAAAATGTCTGGGAATCTTTCTGCTGGAGGGACATCAGTGTCTGGTGAAGTCCCATAAAGGGATTTCTATAAAGGAATCTAGACAGATGCCGTATACAGTGAGGTTCTGTGCAATGCAAGGTATGAGAATATGGAATAAGGGAGTTTTTAATGCATGGAAGAGTTCTAGGTCACTTTTTGATGTGGTTTATATTTCTAACTTTGCCATCGCTCTCAGATTTTACTGCCAGACCTAGAGTAAAAGCTCAGAAGAGAAACACAGATCTCTGAGAGAAGAATCATAAACAAGAAGCATTAAAAATATCAGCTTGAGAGTTCCCCTGCATCAGCGTGCGTAATGTAAAGAGCGTAAGTGCCACACAGACAGCAGCACTCATCCCCAGCTTGCTAAGAGTAATGGTTTTTAAAATTTCTTTTATTAAGTTATACCTGTGAACAGGTAAGATTTTCTCAATACATTCATAATTCAAAATAATTCACTAAAATTCAGCAGATGTTTCTTTAAATCAGTATTTTTTGGAAGCGGGTTCTGACAGACGTAATTTAAATATACCTAAGTCCAGACAAGCAGGATAACTTACTTTGGATATGTGAGCCTCACACCTCTGATTGGACGGCCGTAAAGTTTTGAATCAAATTCCCACAGTGAATACCCATACTTAAGACCTAAAGTGTTCATTTTACATCAATATTTTCCAACATGAAGTTAAAATGTACTGTTTCTGGGAACATTCCTCCAGAAGAACTCATTTGTTTGAACACAGTGAAAGCGTCTCAAAGAAGGTTGCCCACACAGCTGGAATAATTTTGAATAAAAATTCTGATGTATTTACCTATAGTTTGTATAATACTTGCTTTCCCCTCAAAAAGGGTGCTATTTGAGCCTGATGAATAAGATTAATAATCTGTTGCCAAATTCTCCATTCCTCAGGACCAGGTTTTTTCATCCCAGCTCAAGAATTGCAAATATTTAGTAAAACATTAATTATCTAAGAAATCTTTCTGTGGTCCAAAGTGCCCAGTGAAGAGTAGAGACAAGTCTTTTTTCTTACTTGGGCAGGAAAATACAATAGTATTTATTCAGAAGAGCAGAAAAATACAGAAGCAGCTAAAATGGTCTTTTGTGGGAGCTGTCACTAAGCTAAAATATGACATGATTTCAACTAGATTTTTTTTTCTGCTATAATTAACTTTGTCTTTTGACAACTCCTTCTGAGGCATATATTAATTAAATATGGGATAATGAATAGAGACAACTAGATCACTAGGGTATAAATCAATTGAGGGGTTCTGATGATACCATAAACCACAAGAATGGAGTATGTGCAGTTAATAATAACATCAAAAGACTGTGATTGATTTGGAACTTAGCGATCCTTCCACATTCATTATTATTTTATATAAAGCATAAAAACGAGTCGTGTTTTATGCAAAGACAAGACGATTTTTCTCCCCCGGGTTCTTTGATAATGGAGAAATTGTCATTGTTCACAGATAAAGAAAAAGGCTGTGCTTATTACATGGAGAGGGATGGCAGAAGATCCTTGTGTGATCTCAGAGAAGCCCTGGAACTAGGAACAGTTTTACTGTAATTATTTATACACCTTCTGTGAAGAATTTGGGGCCAAGTTTTGCGTGGTTTAAAATGCTGCTGCCACTTGCAATCCACTGAATTTTTACTAACTGATAATTTTTAAAATTTCTTTTCTTTTTTATTTTTTTTAACTCTCAGGTTGTGCCCATTTGCCAGATTCCATTCTATGGAGTCGAAGACCTTTTCCCTGCAAGTGACCTGAGATTTTTATTTTTGCCAGAAAAATAAAAGCATACGCTTAAATATTTCTAAATGCTTATAGTCTGTATTTATTGATGGTAACAGTGAGGTCAAAGAAGTGGATTTTCCATGAAGTTGTCCCTCTTTTGCACAGTACATCTGGATCAAAGTATGGTCTCTGTGGTATAGCTGTAGTTCTTTTAGAGAACTGTATGGTGATAAATATGTTTCTATACAAACACACATGCACGTATATATAGAAATTAAGTTTTGTAAAATCATATTTGATGAGCACATCAAAAACCCTCTGGGTTGTGCCACATGCACTCCTTACATATTCAGTGTTTTCCATTTTAAATTTACTGGGTGTGGGGAGATGAGGTGAGGGAACAAGGGATCTTTTGGTTCCTCATTCTGAATGTTCAATGAGAGAAGTCTTCAGGCAGAAAGATGAGTTTATGCTCCTTTCAGTTATGCTGTGATGCTGTTGGAAGCGCATATGGAAAGGGTTGTAGCAGACAAAGAGGGCGTTGGTCAAAGTCTTGTTACCATCTCTTGATAAACCTCTCAAGTGTGGTCAGGTATCTCTGGGCTATGAGACACTTGGTAAAACAAAGAATTAGAAGATGGCTCTGTAGCTGCATACCAGGTGCAGTGGTGGAATGTGATTTTGGCTTTTTGATCAGACACAGCATATAAGAATGAAGAGTCAGGTCTGACTTTGGCAGGTAACCCAGCTATCACTGCCAACTATTAATAAATGCTTTAATTAGTCTCTGTCCCCTCCTGCCCAGCTCGTTCCCCAGGCTGGTCTGCAGAGCTTTCTGGCAGCTCTAGCAGTTCTTTGCCGGTAGCTTTTGAAGCCATAGATACTGAAAGGAAAGGCCCTGTAATCCTGGAGGGCAGGAGAGCCCTGAAAATTGTTGGCTGTGCAATTTGTGCTCCTCTAAACTCATTTTGATACTTGAGAATGTGCTGTGTTTTATGTGCACGAGGTTAGAGCCAGGGTGCTGAGGAGAGGCTTGGGACACTGGGAGGAGAACTGCTGTGGTGAAGGTGTGAGATAGGCGATCCAATCCCTCATGGAAAGCCAGGCTGGGCTCAGAGGCCAGGAGACAGACACTGCCTGCTCCAGCAGCACCTCATCCCGCACAGGCTGCCTGAGGAGTGAATCCCAACACATGTGATAATCTCTGAGAAAGGTGTTTCCAAGGCTGGAAATGCCCAGGAAGTAAAGGAGCGTCAAATATGTGGCACTGTTTATCGAGCAAGATAAAAGGAAGATCAGAGACTCCAGGGACATTTTGGTTTATGTTGGCTGCCTCACGCTGTAGCTACATTTTAAAACCAAGTCCATTTATATTTACATTGCAGTTATAATTGCCAGCACACACTGACCAACAAAATTGGTTGCTTCAGGACCTTCTCATTCCACATAATCTGCTCTGAGTCCTAAAAGGAACCTGCAGATAATTTGGGCTCAAAATCTTTTTGTAACAGCATAAGCTGGCTTCCAAACTCTTGGGCAATGACAACCATGTGTGATTTTTGAAAGTCTCTATCTGTTCATCTAAAATGTAAATTTGCTGCTAAGGGCACTGTGTATGAGTAAATCACATTTTAAACACCAAATCCATTTTATTTGCTGAGGCCTTGGGCACATTTTAATACTGCAATGCTAGCATTTTAAGTGTATTTTTGTGATGCCTCTAGAGCGTTGTCACGGATAGGCACCGTATAAATAACATTTATTGTTATTATCATTGTATGTCGTATTCACTCTGTTTTGCTACCATTAATAAACCATTCAGGCAATGTTGTTGTAATGTATAATATTAGCAGCAGCCTCCTTTGGGAGACATATAACTGGGTACTTAATATTCTAGCTGTTTCCTGGGCCATCTCTCCACAGGCGCAGACGCTACAGCGTGTTCAAAGTTCAGTATAAAAAAATGGGCTGGCTGTGCAAAGATCACAGAATCTTACAACACGCCTCGCAGTAACTCACACCCTGGCCCTTGCTGTCAAAATTCTGCAACACTAGATAATAGTAAATTAGGGAAATTGCCTGTAATTTGGGGAATGCTGTGTTGTCCCTTTTAAATTTGTCATTGCTGAAAAAATATGCATTCACTGGATTCATTTGCCTTCGTCTCAGCCTTGCAGATAAGGCTGCTGCCCTGCAGCCCTCTTGTGGGGCTGCCTAGATTACAGAAAGCACTGGTGCTAAGGAAAAGCGAACTGTGAAGACAAGGGTTGTTTCAGGGCTGTATTAATTTGCACTGAGGATTGGATCCTTATGAACATCCTCCTTTAGTGGCTTGCAAAGCAAAATTGCTGTGACCTTTTCTCTTAATAAACAGCAGGCAAAACCGAACCATGCTTAAAATTGCATTCTTAAAAACACAATAACAAGCAATGTTTTTGGGTAATGATGATGTGAATATGGAAGAGAAAAACATGCATATTGTGAAAGCACTGGTGGATTAGCAGGCAGCTTTTCCAGCCAGGGAGGTAAGATGGGGTGAAAAATCCCTGCTTCAAGGCCTTTTCACCACATAGCCGCCTGAATGCTTCATCAGCTCACAAGGCAAAAGACACCAGTTGGCAGATGCCTCTGAAGGGCACTGCTGGCCAGGTGTGAGTTGGGCTGGCATGGGAGGCTGTCTTTAAGCAGTCCTACCTCTGTTTGTGATGTATTCACCTTTCCTACCTCTCTGTGGATTTTCTCGCAGCTTTTCCTGGGCACCCTGAGTCATGACATGTGGCTGGGGCACACCAGCACTGGCCCATGGGCTGTGGCATGCTGGCTGCTCCCTGCAGGAGGAGCTCACTCCAGGCAGCCTCAGCACCAGCACACATCCCGGTCAGAGCGTGGCTCCATCACTTTTAAGCTCTAGACACACTTTTGTCTCCTTGTTGCCTGTCTTGCTCATACATTTTTCCCCTCTGGGAAATAAAGCCTTTCTGACATCAGTCACCAGTAACACACAAAAAGCTGGGAAGAATTGTTGGGTTGGAGGGTCTCTGTGCTGCACAGCCCTCTCCCTGCCAGCTTGTGGAAGGCTTGCAAGGGGTCCTCTGCCTGTGAGGGCAGTTCACAGGATGTGGCTCATATTCTGTGACTGACACACCTTCTTGAAGATAAGAGTGCCCTACCACCTCCTTTCCTATGCCATCAGCAGGGTCCTGAGTCTTTTCAGCAATTGATGCTTTTCCTCAGTCTTCCCTTCCCCATTCATTCCGCACAAAGCTTCAGATGTAATTTGCACATTCATGCCTTACTTGTTGAGTGGTCTCTCTGGGACTGATTGTTTCATCTCTTTGAAGATGTTAACTTTTCTGTCTAATGATGTGATCATCATCATCATCCTAGTCTGTATTATATCATGTGAAAGACCTTCCAGCTCTACACAGTCCAGGAGAAAAATTTCATTGCCTTTTATTAGTGGGAAACTGCATTTCGGGGCAGGCTGACTAATAGGTTTTGAACCTACATACAGGACTGGAGGGCAGGGGGATAGAAAATGTCTTCCTCAAGGTAATTTCTTAAAAGGACAATGTAGAGGAATCTGAGTAAAGACAATGTAACAAAACAGCCCTCTGGGGCTGAACAAATGAAACATGGTAAAATTTCATGAAATTATGTAAAATATGCTTCATCATTTTCTTAGGTTCATTTCATTGTGTGAGGGTTATCAGTGGGCACCTGCCTCTTGAGAACAGAATTATCTCGTGTGTTTCCTACGTACTGAGACATGTGGTATCATCTCTACTCCAAAGGAAGGCAAGAAATGTTACAGTATTGGAATAAGACCCTTGGCTTAAAACGTTAGGACTGCTGGAATATCACAAGCAGAGTGACACTCTCTCCCACTGAACTAAACACGGGAAGAGAGATCCCACATCCCTCTTTGGTGTCTGTATGCTGGCATCCTTTCAGACCCTCGCTGACCCAGGCTGTCACTTGTAGAAATCCCAGGGTACTGTGTAGGTCTCACATTGTTCTTTGTGCTTATTACTTTATTTCGTCCCTTTCTTTTCCAATTTGGGGATTGACATGTGGCTCTGGTGGTGATGTGCCGTGTCATAAATAGACACCCTGTGTGCAGACAGTTAGTAGCCTGGGAAATCAGGGAGTGAGATATTGCCCTTCTGCTCCTCCCTGCTTTGCCCTAGGCTGTGAAGCTCAGAGAAAATACTCTGAGGCCTAATGAGTATAATTACTGTATATTTTAATGAAAATGAGACTATTGTATATAATCTAGCTTGTTTTTTCTTTAAAAATCTTTTAAAGACTGTCTGAATGGTAGCATTTTATCAACATTTGTTTCAGAGCCTTATGCAAAATGTTTGCAAGGTGGATTTGGCTTCTTGAAAAAATACAGTGCTCCAGACTGTGATGGGCCCCTTGCTGAAAGCCCTTCAATGGACACTGGAACTATTTTGGCCTTTTTGGAAGCTGTGAACCTTCACAGCAGCATTCCCCATGGCCATGCATTCTCCCAGGAGTGGGGAAAGCTGGATGTAGGGCTGGGAGGCAGCTAGAGGAGGACAGAGGGTGTGGAGGAAAGAGTAGTGAAAGCAGCTCATCAAAGTCCACTCTTGGCTGCTACCTGTTGATATTGAAGAGAAGATGAATCACCAGTTTAGGTCTGTGACAGGTTTTCTGAGATGAGAAAAAAGGGGCCCAGTAAATGCATGCAGCCTTCTCCCATCATCCCTTTAATAACCTGTAATATCGCAGCAGGATATTTTTGTCACACCGAATCTGATTGATGGTCTTGGCTATAAGACATTACAAGTGTAGAGTAAATTGACCGAACACCTAAAAATACAAATTATTAAAAGGAGGGGGGAGTGGGCCTGGGCCTCCTGGGGAAAGCAGGCAGGCTTTAGTTAAGATGATCCCATTTCCAAGTGCAATTTATAGTCTATTGACTTGCAGCAGTGTCTTTTCAGATGTGAGGAAATTGTCATACATTGCAAATGAGAAGCTGTTTTGACATCAGGATCGCAGAGAGTGCCAGGAAGAAATGATATCAATGCCTGGTCTGTTAAGGTTAAATGAAGTTGCATTGTTGCCAGCAGATAGGCATTCATTTCCTTTTCTTCCCTGCCTGTCCCTGTGTACAATTACTGTGATTAGGATGAGTAACAATGTGCTTCTGACACCCATTGTATTGACAGCTCGCCTAGTTTTTTCCACTGAAGTGGCACTAGTCATTACTTAAACACTTGGGTATTTTGACAGGGAAGATCCATGCCTGCCAGTCAAGTGTATCAATGACAAGGTGGCCTTAGCCCCTGGACACGTACTGCTGAATTAAAGCAGTCAAAGCCATCGCTGCTGGAATATGATGAACCTTTTTAGAAACGGGGCTCTGGCAAACCCAGAGAGACACTGATGCACTTGTTGTGTTCTTCCTGTCTTCTCCACACATTACTACTGGTGATGAGCTTGTTTTTTCTCCATCTACATTGTGATCTCTTGGAAGAAGAGCATGATTGCAAAGTAGATTATTACAGAGGGGAAAGGGGTCAAAATTATTTGGGACTTTTACATTTATACTGGAGGACAGTTTCAATTTGGACTATTTGGAAAAGAATAGCAGTGGTGGGGCAGCCTGAGAGTTAAGCAGGTTAATTTAATTGAGAAGGTGCCTTGATTTGTTGCCAGATACCCCTATGGCAGTTTTCTACCTATGCACTAATTTCCTCTACTGTGTGCTCTGAGATCTCTTTTCAAATTATATCTTACATATATATCAAAAGCAAATATATCTACCAAGGTTCCTTGATTTTTATTTTGTTTTCTTTTTCTTTGCTCTTAGGATAGTTTGGGTTCAATCAAGAGAAAAACATGTGAGGAATAAAAAAACAGATTTGTGCAGAAGGGTTCTGAATATTGAAAAAAAAAATCTGTGCTGAAGCTTAAAGGATGAAGGGGAACATCTATCATACATAGAACACACCAAAAAAACTACCAGCTGCGAGTTTTTGCCAGGCCTCCTTCCAGCACTACTTGAAAAAAGTGCTGGAGGCACATCCAGTTGCTTAAATATTACTGTGCTTTCAAAGACCTTTAGGGCTTTGCAGAGGTCCTTGTTTAAGTGAACATATGAGTGTGTGCACACATACATGAAGAATTCAACAGGTTATTGTTGGAGCTACTAAACTGGTATTCTGCAATGCTGCTGGATTTTCATTGTCCACTCCCTCCTGCCTTGCCTCAGCCCACACCCTCCCCTGGATGGTGGTAATAAAGAAAATGGTTTGCAGATTTCTATTGGAAACAGAAAGGAGTCTAAGCTTTACTGGAAAATCAATTATGTAGTAGGCGAAGTACCCCATAATGTTCAGCAAAAAAATATGCTAACATCCAGGTCAGTACATTGGAAAACACATTTATCATTATTTCCATGAAAGCTTCAGCCTGGTGTGTCCCAAGAGCAACCTCTGAACTTTCTTGAACCAAACAGTCAAATGGAAAACTCTGCCTACTTAGCATTTTAAAAATTTGCTTCTCTTCTGAGCCTTGAACTGGAAGCTTCATAAAATGGGCCCTTCCACCTCCTCAAAGATGTTTTAATAAACATTCCCTGTAGAGAAGGTATTTTTTGTTGCCTGAATTTTCTTTGACTCAGCTCTAGAAAAGGGCTTTATACAGGTCCTCAAACTTCTTTTACCAATGATTTGCCTCATGAAACATTGACTGTTAAATGTAATTAAATGCACAGAGCATTGAATGTATGTACTATCAAATTACCACTTCTGGCAGTCAGTAGGTTTCCTTTAAATATTTGCTTCCATATTGTTTGGTATTTCTCATTTCTGTAACAGATTATCATGGAAAAGTTAATTATATATTGTCAGTGTTGGTCTAGGTGCTGTACAAATGCAAGGCCAGAGACAGTTCTTTCACTAAGCTGTTTACAACCCAGAAAATGTGTGTACACCTGAGGAAGCACTAGTGTGGTGGCTGAAAGAAAAAAGCCATAAATGGCTGCATGTCACTCAAAAATGGTGTTCCATGTAGCTGTCTGTGTCCAAGAGTATATCTTATCATCCTGGTGTGTACCCATTCCCAACTTCTCTTTTGCTGCAGAGGTTGTGAGCTAAACCTTTTTTTGTTAAGTATCTATACAACTTCCAAAAGAATATTTGAAATAAACTAGGGGGAGCATTTGTAGCCAAGTATGAATGGCTTGTTCTCTCAACTTTAATGAAGTATTAATGTTGTCAGGCCTTGCTGGACTGAATTCACAGTGTCATTCTTCCACACCAAAAAGGAATAGCAGTGGGACACAAATTCACCTGCAGATTCTGTTACTAAAAAAGGTGGCGGTTTCCCCTACTTTGCTGCCATGATTTCTGCCCTTGATACATTCCTGAACTGACCTCAAAAACTGTAGGAAAACAGGTCTGGAGGGACCACTGGAAGCAGTCTTGTGCATTCCTGTGCCCCAAGCAGGCCGGGCGATCCCTCTGTCATTCCCCATGGATTTTGGTTCAGTTAAAGGTGTCCCTTTCTGGAAGCTTCACAGCCTATCCCGGTGGTCCTTCTTCAGGTTGCAGACCTTCATCATCCTTCCTGTTAGGAAGGTTTTTCATGTCTAAACTTTTTTTTCCTCTCCCCACAGTTCATGGATATTCTCTCTTGACTTAACCACTGTGAATATTAAAAACAAAGTTTTCCTTTCCTGCTTGCAGCAGAATTTTAATGTCTTTATGACTGCTAGGTCCCACATGCAGTTTGGCCTCCTCAGGCTGAACAATCCCAACTTTTTTGCAGTACATGGTTTTCTCTCTATCATCTCCGTATGTATCTTGTGAGACTGATTCATCCATGTGATGTCCTTTTCTGTAGTGATAAAATTGGTTTGATAGCATTTTTTATCCCCTTTTAATCATCCTTAAGCATGCAGAGAGTACAGTGTATCTCTTTCCACACTCAGAAAAGCCAGTCTCACTCTTTTAGTAAAGAACTTAAAGAGTTTACCACAGACTCATCAATGCAATGATATTTTTGGCTAATGAAGTCTTGCGACTTTGTTATTGTTGATGGGTAAAGACAGAGTTTTAATGGATGAAAGGAAAATGCCTCAGATAATTTATTACTAATTGTGATCTTGAGAATATTCTGCAGCTGGTGGGGAAAAATGATTTGGTGGAAGTCTATACATTTTTCTTTTTTTCATGACTTTCCTTTCTCATGGACTATTTCCTGACAAGTCAGTGAAAGGAATCAGTCCTAAGAAGGCAATCTACTTAAAATCAAATTGTAGTGAATTTCAGTGTATGGAGGCAACATTTTTATTAAAATAGTGCTGCTGCTGCTGATTTTCTTGGACAGATGACGTGACAAACACTTTTATCCAAAAGTGGGCCTAAGTCTTACCATGGTTGGGGAAAATGGGAACAGAAAAGTCCATCTCCCACTGCTTTTTGCTGTTCAGTAAGAAGATGATCTCTCTTCAAAATTATTTTAAGTGTTGAAAGAAACAGTTCAGGGTAAGAGGCACAGAGAAGCTCAAAGATATCTTGCTGAACTTAAGCTATGGAGGTGATGTTTCTAGGACCTATCATGTAATTAATTTTGGTTTAATCTTGCAGCTTCTCATAGGGAGATAATTTTTTTTTTGGTGTTATGTTGTATTGCACTGCCTTTCAAATCTGTCCAGACAGGTTTTGGCATCTTTTACTCCAAAATGTTATAATCCTCACACTGATTTGGCTGCTGACATACTAAGCCCTGTCAAAAACTAGTGATGAGCTGTGTTAATTGCTCTCTTTTATATGATTGTATGAAATGTGATTTTTTTTCAGCTCATATGTTAAGCTTAAATCTTTTCCTGCTGATCTGAAGGGAAAATGGATAAATAGGTTTTTTTATAGTCAAGTTAAGTACCAGCTGTGTCTTTAGATTCTGCAACCACCTCTGACTGACATAGTTATTTCCTGGATAGCCAGTAAACAAAGCTGCATGGCAACACCCAAGGGACAGGAACACTTTTAAACATTCTTTACATGTCTAGGAAAAAGCCTGACTGTAGCAGTCAACAGTCTTGGGGGAAATGCTAAGCATGGATATCTTCATTACTTTTCAATTAAGCAGCAAGCTTATGGATTCAGGAACCCTTGAGGGAGAAGTTGAGCTCTGAATGTAGCTCTCAGGGGTCACACTGGGAGAGTCTGTCCCGAGAACTGTGTATGTTTTGGGAAAGGATCCCAAAGACATGATTTATTTTCTGGAAGGCACAAGGTGGTGAGAAATACCTTGAGAATTACTTATATCTGATGTTCTGCTGACTGATAGGAACAGGAGGTGCAGAAAACCCAACCCCCAGATTTGCTCATTGTCATCACTTCTCATTTACTGTGAAAAAGTCATTATTTCTTTGAGCTTGTGGTCTCATTAACTCATGATCTACTCCTATCTCCAGGTTTCTTATAACCCAGTACGATTTCATGGTTTTTAGAAATCTTTCAGCTTTCCATCCTCCTTGATAAGCAATTCCTTCAGAGATGTGTGCCATTAAAGTGGCAGGTTTCCAGAAACAAGGCTGGATCCCCAAGGGATTATGGGGTGCCTTCCAATAAAGCTGGAAGTTGTCAATGCTCTGAGTTGGTTAGGGAGAATGATCTGCACATGGGGAGAGATTTACTGTGACATCATTGTGGAAGGAAGTGAGAATAATGCCTCTGAACCCCAGTGTGGCCGCTGCAAGGTGTAGACAATGGAGTTTTTTGGGAGGCCCATCCATAATGATTGGCTTTTGAGGGTATCCTTCAGGTACTGGTGCAACCACAGCAAGAATAAAGTGTCATCTCCTAGGAAGCACTGACAGAGATAAGATTCAGGCTGTCTAACCACTACTAAGCTGTTGCCAAGATTTGATAGACTCCTGGAAGCCAACCTGATTCCTCTCCTGTAAGGCATTGTTGGAAGAGTTTGGGAAAGAGGCACTGGGGTGATGCACTGGCTGGCTGTGCCTGCCCAGGGCAAAATGGAATAAATGGGGACCATACTTGGAATATCTTCTGAGTGTCGAAACAGGATGATGTGCCATGGATATAGGTATGTATGGGTGCATCACAGAGGGACAAACAAGGAAAAGTGAGTAAGCAAAGCACTTTCTCTTTGGTTGCCTGATAAATAATATCTCAGATAATGTCCTCTATGTAATGGAAAAACGCTTCATTGACCGCACAAAACTAAATGCCTTAAAGGTTAAGGAACAGCTATTAAAAATGTGAAGTGTCTTCAATTTATATTTCAGAACTTTATACCATTATAAAACTGAAGATATTTTATAATTATGGCAACAACAATTAATTAACTTAACATCAAGAACTCCAGAATGATTGAATTAACAGTAAAATCATGATAAGGCTGCGGTTCATCTTGGAGTTTTAGCAAAAAATTTATTATCCAGTAAATGCTTAGACTTAATAACATGGTTTAGGAGTCACTATTTTTCTGTCTTCCTTCACATGAGTTTCAGCCCCAGTCTCAAAGACCAAGCTGAGCTGCCATCTCCTGTGCAGTGCTCTGCTGATTTCAGCAAAGCTCTGCTGGAGATTCAGAGTCAGTTTGGCTGGAGCCAGTCTCAAAACTTAAGTCTGTGACTGCTGGGGAAAAGGAACCCATTTGTTTCTACATCAAAACTTCATGCAGTGCAAAGCATACTTAAAATGATCCTGGGCTGAGCTACCTTGGACTAAAGTAGCTCTGCAGCAATCCTTATGAGCCTCTGCTTTCCACCAAGGTTGTTGGCAACTAACGCTTAGATCAAGTGATTGGAATGCCCCATAAATGTGATTGTCTAGCCTCTGCTCGAATGTAGCCAGGAAAGCCAGAAAACGCAGACTGAATTTTCCTGTTGGACTATTCTTTTTTTTTAACATTTTTTCAGCCCCATGACATCAATGGCAGTGTAAAAGTGCTTCATAGTGAAAATGGGCTCACCACCAGTGCAGTGGAAAGAACCCTAGCATTGTGTCACTTCCAAAGGAAAGTGGTTTGATCCCTCCACCTCCTCACCTGTCTTGTGCAGCTACAGTTCTTTGGGTGTAGTAGTCATTTTGGGTTACTGCTGCCAGAACCACAGGGGTGGAACAAGCAGTTCCTTTACCAGGGGAGCTGATAAAGTCTGTCTCTGTGTGGGTCTGTCTCTCAGGAATGTGCTTCTGTGTGGAGTCTCTGAAAGGAGTCCAAGAGCACTAGCATCTGTCCCTGATGGTGAGATTATGCTGCAGCTTTGATCTCTGCTGGGGCACTGACAGAGGCTTGCTCTCTCTCTCTCTTCCCTCTGGCCACACATTTTCCTAAGGCTGTGGGAATTCTATATTGTGGAGTGTTCTATCTGCCATTGGAGTTGGTCAAAACGAATTCTTGGTTTGAAAAGTTCCTGGGGACAGACATCAAGACAGCATGACTGTGAGCTTGTTTCTTCAGGAAAGAAGCTAATTAACACTCATAATCAAAAGTAGTATTTCTACACACAAAAATATCCTGTGCACAATGAAAACATTAATACAAGAAAAAGCCAGGGTGAAAATTATTTGTGGAGTAGTTACACTTTTAAAAAAAGAACCCTTAAAAAATATTAATATATTTAACATTTACCTGAAGAACATAAAGTTACAGTATCATCTTGGTGTCTCCTTAGCTCTGGGATTTGCGCACCGGCTTCAGATATGATTTATATATCCATAAATAAGGGGTAAGCTTCTCCTTTAACTCTACAAAAGATTTTGTATCTCATCATCAAGATCCTGCCATTTTTATTTCCAGGAAAAGCTCTTATTCACTAAATCAGATGTACCGCTTCACTGACTTGGAGTAGGGAAAGTAGAGCTTATTGCTCTCCAAACCAAGTATATGCTGACTGGGTAGTCATTTCATACCCAGTTTGTTTCTTGTATTGGCTTTTACAACTATGCGGGATAAAGGAAAATCAGGGGTCACAT
>JAMPIT010000890.1:982500-985000 GCA_026261815.1 Monarcha castaneiventris obscurior
CGTATCAGTGCTCAGACAGAAACATGACTTGCATATGCAAACACAGACATTGAAGAGTTTTTAGTGGGGAAAGGATACAACAAGGCACCTGGGTTCCATAAAGATTAAAATGAATTCTGGATGAAAATAGGCAAATGGAAATTTTTTAGTTGTTGTGCACAGATAATTTTAATCTTTGTGACTCATTTCTTTTCTGGGCTTAGAGAAAAATAAAAAGCTTACCTACGATCATTGTGCAAATATCGAAATAGTTTCTAATTCTAACTTCAAAAATTCTGCAATAAGTTGTTGAGAGAGATGACAAAAAAGTGATGACTGAGCATGCTGGGATTGGAATCAGATGTCCATTTTGATGTATGTGGTAGTTGAGAACAAAACACACTTAAAATCAGGGCTGTATCATGGGAAAGAACTACTTTTGACAGTGGTGAAAGAGTTGTAAATGACAAAGAATGGGAGGTAGAGAATTTGGTTTCAGAAATGTTCGCCAGCAGGGCTTTAAAGAGGTGGTGCTTGGGGGAAAAAAATGGACTTGGGTGGCAGAAGAGTTGCAACTTATAGAGACGTGCTAAAGTGTTTGCCTGGGCGAGGAGCATAAGTGAGAGAAGTACAGTCAGCACTGAGGTCTTTGAAGGCACTGCAGAGTGAGGAGAGGAAGAGAGAACGCAAAGCCCTGCCTGAACAAGGAAAGGTTTTTCAGTCCAGTGATAGTGGCTAATCCTCAAAATGAAAAGAGAAGGGAGGGAGGGAGATTGAATCCTACCCCACAAATATAATAAAATATACTTCTCAGATGAAATAGGTCATGCCTAGGGATGTTTTTTCTTCCCCCAGAATCATGTTCTATACTCTACTAGCTATCATTGTAGAAATGACATTAAAACAAGCCCTCCCTCCTCCAACTTTAGTATACTTACTGTTGCTATTATGCTGTCAAGAAGCCTCATCTTGCAAGAGCAAAGATGAATTTGCTGATTTGCTCAGACTGGTATTGGTAAATTACCAGATGCTTTGCTTTCTATGCATAAACAGAGATATAATTACACAAAATCCTTGAAAATGGTATTATGCTAAATTATTAAAGTGGCAGAGATGAAACTTGTGCTGGGAAAAACATTGTGATGATAGTTAAATTACGCTTGCTTTAATAGCTTAACAGAGAAAATTAATATTTTAAAATTTTTTTGCAGGTGAAGCTAGCAGTGTATTTTTTCTATATATTTTGAGCAGACAGGTGCTCATTCAATAGGTTTTTATCAGGGAGAGGAAGCAAAGTTTGATGTGTGCTTTGTGTATTGTAGCATGGTAAAGCGAGGTTGTATTGTTCTTTCCCTTCAGGAGCTTTGTGCCTTCATCTGCTTGATAGTGTTATTAGGATTATTTTATTGCATGAACCTCTCTGTAGATAATACCAGAAATAGGAGTTCTGTTGCTTTAATTTAAATTAAAAATTTAATCCCTAAATAAATTCAAACACCTCTGCAGAAGGTCCGTCTTCACAGTGGAATTGCATCAACAACCCAGAGTGTTGCCAGTGCTGGTCAAAAATTGTATCTTTTCATACTCTTGGCTCATGTAGGTCATAAGGAGCATGCAAGGCATTCAGATTGGAGTGTTCAGGAACCAAAATCACAGTTTGATGCCTCTCTATCTGTGCTGGGGCCTTTGGTACACACCCATTCACTGGTGCATCTTTTCAGTGTGATTTGTAAGGCTCGAGGAGGTAGAAGCTCAACAACCGAGTGAGAATAAGGTTTTCAGAGAATAAACAGTCAGAATCTCTCTACTACTATAAGTAGGTGTTTAATTTTTACTGTTTCTGGAGTTTGCTGTTTAATGGTTTAGAATGATTACTTAGAAATCACATCCTATATTATTTTTACTCCTGCTTTAACTAAAGATTTACTTAGAAGTAAACCGTAAAATGTGTGGACCTAGAATGGCAGATTGCAATGACAAAAAAAAAATTCTGAATCTATATTTTAAAAAATTCTGTTTTGTTAATGTTTTCTTTGATGTAAAAGTAATCTTCATGCTGAATTACTGCCTGGTACAGGCAAGTCCAGTACTGCAAGGAGGGTCTAAAGTGATGAATCTGAAAGAAAACTGAAGTGTTGTGCAAAACAGAAGTGAGAGGAATCATTACAAAGTCATTTTATGATAACATTTACTTTTCAAAGGCTAAACATTGTTGTTGAGATTAACAAGAATAACAGTAATATGACATGTATTTGAATGGCTGAATGTATAGTAGAGTTGGTAAAGTTTTCCATATGCTGTGGTACAGCTTGGCTTTGTGACCCTTCAAATGTTACTGAAGTTGAAAGTTTTGGAGTTCTGTTAAAATATAACACATATCCACACATATACACATTTTTAAAAATCAGTTGCATAACGAATTAAAAATCTTCTGAGGGCTGTAATCTGACACCGAGAATTTCCATATGAAATGTTAGAAAAATCTGTGCAGTTACTGAAGTGGAAAAATAAAAAGAACCTG
>JAMPIT010000890.1:990000-1050000 GCA_026261815.1 Monarcha castaneiventris obscurior
ACAGAGCTCTCTTCTGGGATTTAGGGTAATCTACCACAGTTTTGTATATTTGCTATACTTTTGAGCCATCTGTAGAAAAAAACAAATCTAAAACTAAATATCCCTCCTCCTGCTCCCCAAATCAGATTTCAGTAGCAGTGTGTGTGCAAATATGTGCAGATAAATAGCAATTAAATTCAGACCCTTCTTTTTGCTCTTGGCCTCCCCATCTCTAATCCCTTCTATTCTGTTGTGTGTCCCCCAGCAGGTTCTCTGTGCCTGTGTGCTGCAGGTTATCTAAGAGCTTTCTCAAAGGGAATAAAAACAGCGATCTTAAGATTGTGTTTGGTAGGTTACACCTCTGAAAATATGCTAATAATGACAGGTGTGATTGCTTGCGTTATTCAACACCCCTAATGTCTAGACTGTTTAAGCATCTAAAAATGATCTGAAGTGTTAAAAGGAAAATGGATTGTCATAAAAGAACAAAGAGATGTTGCTAGAGTAGAGCTTGTTCTCTTCTGAAGCTCATCCTCAATAGTTCTCTTTAAAGTTTTTACCTAAATGCATAAGGGGGAACTTTTTCATCCACAAGATCAGTTCCGAAGTATTGTTTCAAAATACAGTAACCAGTACTACAAAATGGAGGTGATGAGACATTTAGAACAGAAATGGGAGAAAGATGGGTCCCATTCAGGAAAACATCAAGAGACAGTTCTTCCTAATTAATTATGATTAAGGTAATATTATCTTTTTTTTTTTAGGGTATTGAGGACCAGCAAGCACACAATCTTGGTGTTATTTCAGGATTTGGTAGGGGAGCAAGATGAGGCAGATCAATGATGTTGAAGAAGTCCTCAGTTATCAGTGATCTTATTGGTATTCTGGTTTCCACTTTCCTGGTTTAATCACTTACTCAGTGCTTGTTCAGGATGTAGACTAAAGAATTGCATAGGTACTTATTTAAAATGTAGGTTCCTAAATGTCAAACCATCTTTGATTCCTGTGGAGAAATTGAAAACGTATTTTCTTCAAGGAGAAAGGAATATTTATGCCAAAACGCTCCCCAAAGATGTTTAGTTGTTTGGGTAACCAGAGAATTTTTTTGTAGCATAGACACAGTCAAAATTATTTATTATCTAAATACTAATTTCTTTATTTAGACTTTGTTATACTGTTTAGTGTACTCTGATAACCTTGCAATAGGATAACACTGACAACCGCTATTTCTTATAGGACTCTTTAATATGGCTTAATGAGTGCTTTGAGGATTTTTGCAATATGAAATCAGCATGTTGCATTTTTAAGTTGAGTTTCAAGTTACACTGTGCACAATATTCCATTATTTATTGTGTCTGTAGTCAGAATACACAATATGCATGTGCATTACAGTGCAATAATTAGCATATAATTTTCAACGTTTCAATGAACTTTTGTCATAAAATTTAAGGAGATTTTAATTGCTAGTAATCAGGATTGCATGTTAATAGGCTGTAGATAATTAGGAAGCCATTTGCATTTCTCTTCTCACAAATTTTCTTAGTGTTTAGACACTCACTCAATACATAATTTTATCTCAGGAGGGTTGAATAATCCTATTTAGGCATAGTGATAATAGATACAATTTTTTTTCCTTAAGGTTTTCTTTCAGTTTTAGTCATTTGGAAATGATTATACCTTTGCTTGGTCAGATTTACTGATCCTGGATGTACAGTATTTTCCCTCTGACTTCTAATAGGCTAGAGAAAACTCAGTTGTCACAGTAACAGTAGCACTGATTGTAAAATTTGCATCCCTCTCTGGTAATGAAGATTGTTCTGTTTCAAGAGCACCAAATGTTGGGGAAGATATTTAGCAAATTAGTATCTGCCCAGGAAAGTTTTATCCCTGACACATTTCTGGATGTAGTGCTAAAAAGCTGGCCTGTCCACACCTTCTTTCATGTCTAGGGTATAAAAAAGAAGTACTTCTTGTCTTCCATGTCTGAAATGGTTTCAATAGCAGAAAGAGTGTGTAATATTGTCACCACTTGATTTATTAAGGTGTTTTGGGTAAAGATGTATTGGTAGAAGTTGTGCATATTTATGAAGCAAAGGGTAAAGATGTAAAATTGCAATAATTAAGGCAGCTGTTTGTTTGGTGTAAGGCAAACAGAGAGAGATGTAATGGTTTTAATGTTCCTGAAGGAAAAAAGGAATAGGCCATTACAAGGTTGGCAGTTCTAATAGCACCTGAATTCATTAGCAGTAGGTGGGGCAGCAGCCACCTCTTGAGGTTTTATATGAAATGTTTAAAGAGGCCATGGAAAATTGATCATACAAGGAGAAAAGTACAGTAAATTGTTAAGAAAGGTTACTTTGTGCACAGTATCAAGAATTTTAAATGAAGGGCTGAAGTGGCTCAGTGTGTTGTACTGCATCATCGTGCATTGCACGAGCCAAACTGGGAGAAAAAATAAAAGGCTGATGACAAGAGGTGTGTGAAATTTCAGCTTTGGGCTTCCAGAGCAATTGTATCTAATTTTATTGTTGTATGAATCAATTGTTTGTATCATTCTGTTATTAAAAAAATAATGACTAGCTGCCAGAACGGTGTGTGTATGTAGTTTGATTGGACAATGGCAAAAATATTTTAGAGTAAAAATTATAATCAAGTGAAATCAAATAGCTTTCCCTTCCATGGTACAGATGTTGTTAGCATTTCCTGCTTTCTATTTTTTTTATCACACACTGCAGGAAGTCTGAGTTAGTTTTGCTGCAGTGTACTATTAGGACAACAGGCGTTTGAGATGGAAGGAACATTCCTGCATGTGTGTGTATCTCATTGTGCCTTGTGAAACTAGACCAAGTATCTGTCTGGTGAGACAGATACTTGAGACAGACAGATCTGTGTGAAGGATTAAAAGAAAAAGAGAAAAAAGAAAAACTTGGAAGGAGAAGTGCTGAGACTTTCTTATCAGCACTGGATTGACTTTCTTTCCAGGTTTCCTTCTGTTCCCCTTTATTTGTCCATTCAGGCCAGTGGAAGAGGTGGTTCTCTGTTTTAAAGCATTTCCAGTGTGGGATTTATTCTGATCTATTTCATACCATTCTCTCCTTAGCACAAAACACTAGGAAATTTGTTATAACTTGTAGTAGGTCAATATGGTAGCCCTGCAAGGTGTTCAGCATATTTTATGGAGAAATTGGAACTGCCTTAAATGCACTAAAATTATATTATTGGTTACTTCAAAGCATTATTTTAGCAGTACAGAGTTTATTCCAAAAGACAATCATTTGATCATTGATACCATCACAGTCTCCAAAGATGAACCACAAGCCTCAGTGAATGTAGCAAAGACATTTCTACAGATTGCAGGGGTTTTTTTTGGTGCAAAAGACAAAAAAGAAGTATCTTGCTGATGTAAATAAGCATGCAGGTTTTGTACTTTTGGAATGGAATGTTTCTTTTGATTTTGAAATAGTTTTTTAGAGTTTTTTTCCACTAGCATATCAAAGAGGATTGATTTCACTGTTTTGAACAGAATTTTTTTTTAATGTAATTTTTTTTGCAGGAAGTGGTAATTTTTTAAAAATCTGATTCCATTCCAGAAATGTCTGGAATTTTTGAAATAATAAAAAAAAATTACTTTGGTTTCTGCCAATTTTAAGTAATGAGTGGTTGCAAAAGAGAATTCTTTCCAGTCATTTATTCAGCATTCCAGTTACCTTGTGGTGCCAGTGAGCAAAATATGAATATCTATTTTGTGTCCCAAACATCTTGCAAATGAAGTTAAAATAGGTCAGAGAATAACTGAGGCCCACTTTGAGTACACAGTTCATGCAGCTGTGTTATATGTACATTTTAAAAGCATTGACTCTTGTTTTTTCCCTTTTCTCTCTTGGTCAGTTGTTCTTGCTAGCTTATGAAAGTCTGAAAAACAATCATGCTTAGGGATGAAATGCTCAATAGAATTATTTATTTGTTTTGTGTCAGTCTTGAGAGGAATGTATAAAGATAACTTAAAAGTAAATAAATAAAATTTTAAAAAATATTTTGCAGTAATAATCAAAGGATGTGTTTATGTCCATTCTTATTTCAAGCTTTTTATCAAAAGTGTTTGGGACTTGTCAGTTTTCTTTTGAACTCATCACAAACTGACCTGAAAGCTTATATTTCTGGCAAATCTCAAATATTCTCCCCCCACCCCTTTGCCCTGAGGGTTTTTTTATTACTTGTGAACAGTCTGGTGGAAGAGCAGGATTTACACTTAATTTCTCTTCACTAGATCTATGTATTCCATCTATATGTGGGCTGTACCATGACGACTGAAATGTTTTTCCAAACTATTAAATAATAGCCTCGGAAAGGTTGCCCGTATCTAACCCCTTACCTATAGGCCCTTGCCCATCCCACAATTCCTATTAGCAGGGGTGAGACAGTGATTAGAAGAGAGATAATTGAGCCTCTCCAGTCTGCAGTGAGCGCAGCTGTTGCTGATGTTCCTGTCCTTTGCCCATCGTACCTTTCCCCTGCCAGAGCAGAGGTGGTCTGATGCATGCTGAGCAGATGTTTCTCCTTTGCACAGTTATCTTTGGAGTGCCTTTATACACAGAAATCAGATTGCACTGCTACTGTCACTTTTATCTGATGAGAGGAAATCCCAGACGAATGAAGCTGGTTTTCTTTTCAGGCAGCTAAGCAATGTTGCTCAGGGGCATGTTCTCTTTCCTTGCTTCTGTTGCTGCTCACTGTAAACGTTTTCTTTCTGGCATGTTTCTTCTTTAATCCCTCTTTCCCTCTTTGACCCATATCCTTAATCCCATTGGGTTTCTTTTGAACTTGGTTATTTCTTAGTCTTCTGATACATCTGTCTGCTGTAGCTATGAATCGTTTGCCAACACCACATTTTCGTCATATTCCCTGAATGTCTTTTTCCTCCCACAGTTCGTATTAGAGTACTTGAAGAGGTACAGGGAAACTTTCTGGGACTGGTCATTCTTCAAACTCTGTGATAGTGTGTCATTCTTTGATTCATTTCTTCTTTTACTTCTTATCTTCTCCTATTTTTAGTGTTCCCTTTCCTTTTTTATTTGTTCAACTTTCTTGTGCAATTAATCATTATTCTCTCAACAAGTAGAGAACTGTAACTGAGAGTATCTGAGATGATAGAGATAATATGGTTCTGTATGTTAAAATCACCAAGTACACTCATTTAATGTGTCCACTTTCTATGTGTCTGAAATGATTTATTTCTCTATTGTAGTATAATAAACAAGATTTCTTTCTTCCCTGATTTTCCTGGTAAGCTCTCATAAAAGTAACGGTTTATTACCTCTTGTAAAATCTTTCTATGCAAGTAGCCATCATTTCGTTTTTTCTGGCACCTCCTATTTTCACTTGAAAAATATGCATTTCACATATGTAATTAGAGGAAGAGCACTTTGGGAAAAATATGCAAACATGGAATTTTTGAGATTGCATTATCTTTGTGGTGTAGGAGTTTGCTCACTGGTGCCATTTTCAGCTGACTTTTCCTACTGAATGTTTTCAAAGGTAATTGTAAACAGTCTGGTGCTCTGGACTGTAGAGATGAGTCCATTTTTGTTGTTGAAAGTAACAACAACATTGTTTCAGTGTTGGCTGGTATTCAATAACTTTCAATAATTCAATAGTATTGAATTTTGGCAGATAACTCTCTTACTACGCACACATGTGAAGGACTGACCAAACCATAAATAGACAATCAGGATAAAAGCTTGAGCTGTACCTTCCCTAGGCATTGCCAGAGTGGCTCCTTTGTTCATGTAAGGTACACAGAAGAGTATTTCTACAGGAGCTGAGGGCTGCATTCAGGGGAGTGAGGAATTGAGTGATGTGTGAGCTTCTGCTGCTCCATGAGGGGGATGCCTTTGCTCCATATAAATGCCCTTGAATTTTCTCTTCCTAAGTGAATACAAAATGCTTTGACTGTGGAATAGAGGTTGATTAGTGTTCTCCCTGTAGATATGGAGTTGTCATGTCAGTCTCCCTAGTATTGTTACTTATTTTTTAGAAATCTTTTGCTATTCTCATGCCCAAACACAGTTTTCCTTCCATTTCCACCTTTTAACATGCAAGCATTTAAACGTTCTCCACAGATTTCCTTTTTAATAAATTTGAGAATGAAATACTGGTTCAAGTGCCGCTGATCTACTTGCGTACCTTCAGCTAATCAACTGTCAGTCACAAAAAAGCCACCAACAGTTTAAAATAGTGTAGGCCCTGTGGACTCCCAGGATCTATTATCACAGTTTTAATTGATTTTATCTTGCTTTCTAAATTCTCCATTACACATATAGCTAATCTTGCTAAGATTATGCTGAATTTTTAACTGGTAAACAGCAATAGGAAGACATGAATGTTACAGTGCTGAGGACAAAACTAAAAGTGGCCTGAATTGAGACTGGCAGAAAAAGTCAGAAATATCACAGGGTTTAGGTGATCTTCATGCTGGCTTCCTTATTTTTTCACTTGTTTATATGCCATGGAAAGATATCATCAGAGTATTTTAGTAAACTTGTATTAAAAAAAAAATATTATAATTTTGGGGTTTTTGTGACTGACTTTGTCACAAAACGTGGGAGGAAAAGGCTGCTATCAGTAGTGTTGCTTGGGGTTATTTTTTAGTTACTGTAGGATTTGTTATTTTGAAAGATCAACAGTGTTAGATGGTTTGGGATGGTAATCCTGAAAGAACAACATGTATTACTTATGTTCCACTGTTTTAAATAGTGGCAGTGTCAGGGTTTCTTTAAATGAATGAAGTTTACACAGGACATGCCATCTCTAGTATGACTGAATAAACACGGATTCCAACCTTTATTCATGAAAGGCGGTAATCTCGGGCTAATGCCGCACTTAGCTCTGTACTTTCAAAATGATTTGCCTGATCTGATAAATTATGCAGTCTTTTATTTTGACCTTGTAACCTTGTAGAGTTTACTCAAACTGACTCCGCAGTATTTGCCACATTAGCAGTATAATGGCTGTAACCAGTTCTTGTACTACAGTTCATTCTGCAGCAAAAGGTAAACACTGGGCCATGAAAATTTATTGATTCAATTACAAGATATACACATAGTACCATTTGAGAAGTGTTTTCAGGATTAAGTCATTACATGTCTTGTGTTTGGTCAAAAATCTGAAATATATAAACAAGGAAGCAAGCAAGCACTGAGAAATATAAACTGCTGTTTTTACTGTATGTAGAATGTGCTGTTAGACATCAATCTAGAAGTTGTTTAGTTTGAAGAACAAGGCAGACATTGAACCCCCATGCCTTTCTCCCTGACCAAGGTAACTTTTGCCCTCAGTTGCTCCTGCAAGTATGTTATAATTTATTATGTAAATTATTTTTGTGGGGGATTTTTCTGTGTAAAAATCTAAGCTTTGCAGTTTTCGTTCTTTTTGAACAGAACTGATGACAGTACAAATTTTTCTTCTTTAAACAGTGGAAGGCAAGCCTTCAAAAAAAAAAGTAGTAAATTGGCTGGAGCATACTGTCATTACATGACATCATTAATTTGTTTCATACTGTGTGGCCAATTTTGTTTCAGATAACTATACTTTTAAATCTGACATGCTTTTATCTTACACTGGAATATCTGATCCCTGTATCTGCTCAGGCTGAGAGGCAGGGCTGTTTTGATGCAATTTAAAGAAAAAACACAAAAAAAAATTATCTTTAGTTTATCTCTTATTGTACTGATTGAGTTTCTAATACAGACAGGGTAAATGCTGCACAACCTCTATTAAGTAAATTGCCCTATGACAGGTTATTAAATATATGTATAATTAGGAAGCATTTAATATATTAAGAAGTCATCTGAGAGGCCACTGAAGATATAGGATGCTAGTGAAAAGGAAAATATGAAAAAATTGTTAAATAAAAAACACAGCTCAGAAGTAAAACTGACTGTTTTCCTTACTTATACTTCTTTTGTCTTTTGCACACCATCTTTTGTTTTAGTTTCCTTTTTTTTTCAGGTGCATGTATTAGAAAATGATTCCTATCTCCATCTTTGAGGGGATATTTGCATTTATTCTAGCTAGTGCAAACAGGACGCTTTCTTGGAATTGCATGTGAGAAATGGAGGGAAAATACCCAATTTGTGTTAGTGCTTTGTGCCTTGAAGACACCCTTATAAATTCAGAACATGGAGCAGGAAGACAAAAACAGGTTGTTTTTTTCTCAGCATTTGAATTAAAATATATGTACACTACATAATGCAGTTCTCACTATTTGGTCTGTAATTTGATCCCACTTTTTAGCACTGGAGAGAGTTTTCTGTTCTTCTTCCCTTGGGTTTGTTCTTTGGTGCTGTGGTCAAGGTAAATGATGTTGCCATGGATTCAACTGCAGCTCTGGCTGAATGGCTGAAGCTGCTTTATGGAGAAGTGGGACAGCCATGACTAATTAGAACAATATTATTTCTGAGGGAATTAGGAAACTGGAGAGGGGTAAAGGAGTGGTACATGGGACTTCTGGTGTCTGATAAGCACATATGTTGAAATCAAATGACCTCGTAAAACCCAAACAGAAAAGTAGTCAATGATGACATAAATACCATGTTTCTACACTCCATTGCCTCTCAGCTTGACAGTGCAATTTTAGAGCTTGGAAAGAAATGGCAAGAAAAGTGGGAAGAAGTGCATAAAGGCATTCCCTTCTTGGTGGAAAGGGACATGAACATGGCCGAAAAACTCTTGACCAGGAAAGGAATGGGGTATGAAAATAACAAAGAGCTCTAGAAACCAAGAGCTGCAGCTGGTGAAAGCAATGGCTTCAGCAAAAGATGCAGTGGGGGGTACCTATATCCAACTGTCAATGAAGGAAAGGGAGAAGGATCACTGCCTACATTTGGGCATATAATATAAATACTAAATATGAATATTAAAATTGTTCTAGTTATGAAGGTGTTAAGTTGTGTGTATCAGCCTGATGATGCAGCTGTAATTTTTCATGTGATAAGGCTGCAGAGTACTTTGACATAGAAATGGGTTTTTTTTGTATAGTTTTTGCTGAATTGCATCGTGGCTGTATATTTGTGTTGGTGATACTGTTGGGAAGTCCATTAGGACAGAATTTCTCAGTGATTCTCAGGTGGGCTCAATAAGGGTGTTGGCCTTTCAAAGTGTGTGGTAGAAGAGCCACAGCAGTTCAGCTGCAGTTCTGAAATTCTGAGTATCACACGGACTTGTCTGCCCTGCATTGACCCTTTGGAAGAAAATTGCTGTACAAATTTGTTTTACAAAATGTGAAATGCAAACATCAGGATGGCTGCAGGCAACTGCTCCCTTGTATGGGCAGCAAGTGTTCTATAATAAAATGCATTCAACCAGAAGCTTATCTTCTTTTGTAAAGCTGATAGGGTTTTTTTTTGTGATGATTTCTACAAAATCTAAAATACTTGTGATTTTCCAGCTAATAGTTAATTTCAATTTTTTTTCACCTCTTCTGTTTCCTGCCCTTGTTTCTTGTCTCTCTCTCCAGTGGGAGGAGAGCAGATAGACAGAATCATCTATTCCTCAACCCAATGCCCAGTGTTAACAGAGTTGTTAAAACTGAAAAGTCAAGAGCTCAGAAGTTTACTGAGGGTCAGAACTTACATTACTTACTCAACCACATTCTGGCCCTGTATGTATTGTGAAGCAGTTTTTAATTGGAGAATTCCATCCTGTTGCTCTCAGGAGACTTTTGTACCATTTAGTGCACAGAAGGACAGCTACTAGGCAGCTATTCCAATGTTGTTTTGCCTGGATTCCACTCCAATGTCGTTTAAGTTCTGTACTCTTTGTGGAAACTGCAGCCATCCTTGCTAGCCACCCCCTCCCTTCAGATGACTGCAGTGAAAAGGGATTGTCCTCCCAAGTAACAAGAGGAATAGTCCATTGCAGTGAAAGACTGTGGAGATGGAAGGACAAGTGTTACGAATGTACTTCTGCTGGAGAAGCAGCACTAGAGTGTGGAATAAATTAGGGGTGGTTGTTGTGTGAAGCGTGGTGTGTGATGAGTATCCAAAGCTGTGCTGTGATCCAGCACATCAGCAGAAGCTACTGAACCTCTCCATCGGAAGGATGTGACTCTGTTAGGATTAGATGAAAGAAATGGTAGGCAGAAGGTTTGAAAGTGAGAATGATGTTGGGAATTAAGAACTGGTAAACTCTGTGGCCTAGTATTCTCCCTGACACAAGGATAATATGAGTCAGTTTAACTGAATGCTTCGCTTCATTGCTTGCTGATACCAAAGGACTCAATGTTTTGGCAATAAGGAATTTCTTTGATGGCTATTTGAGATTTCAGTGTATATAAATATAAATAATTATATATAATTTTGTATAAATAGATTTATTTAGATATCATTGATAAAGGCCTTTACATACTTAAGAGCTGTGTAAGCCTCAAAATTTAAACCACATTTCATACTCTTTTTGTTCCTCATTGGTGCAGAAAAGAGAAGTCTGGAGCAATGCAGTCTGAGGGTTTCTTGGTTTGCTAGATCTTTCCTAGAGTTTGTCATTGATTCCATATGTGTATCAACTATCCAGCCTTCACGGTGAATGGTACCTTTTATCTTTAGGAAATCTTTAAGCAATTTAGCTTTGCTCAGCTTATTGTTCAGTAATAAGGAAGCAACATAAGGAAAGTGATTTAAAATAATTGTTTTGTGTAAAAAAAATTGAACTACTTATTCATTCATTGTATAAATATAGTTGTGTGTATTACTATTAATTCAATATCATTGACTTTGATTGACATAAGTGGTTATTATCAGCATCTTTTAGTCTTGAGATATAAATGGTTTTATCAGAGAACAAAATACTGATTTTCTTTATAAGAAACAAAGGGGTAAGGTTCATTTTTGTTATTTCTAGTATGCTTAGAGCACATAAGTAACAGGTTCAGAGGAGGAGTAGTCAAAAATATCACAAGTACTTCATATCATTTTCCTGCAACCTTAGCACTTCACCATGAACATTATAAATGACTGATTCTCCTTCAGGTTCTGACTTACTTTAGAATGATGTATGAAATAATATGTGTTTTGCATGTCCTGTTTGTAATGATAAAGGTCATATAGTATCATTTACATAATCTCTAGGCAGAAATGAACTCCAGCAATATCTTCTGTATAACATATACATTATCTGAGGTTTAAAACTCTCATTATTCATGGAAGTTAATTTTACAGTGGGTGTGAATGATCTATCTTATGGCTGCTTTTTTGATCATTCTATAAAATAATATGAAGCAAAGCCTGCACAAATAGCAGGAAAACCAGTAAAGAGTGATGCATTTGCTTGACTCTGTGTATACCCGATTGGATCTTGATTGATGGCAATCATTTGTCTTTGTCAAAAAAAGGAGAAAAATTCAGACATTGAAATAAGAGTGCTATCAAACTTTCTACAATGGCAGAAAGATTCTATTAATGTAGCCTGAGAGTATTAACTGTCTCTGCTAGAAAATGATAAAGAATGTTAATTTTTTTTCTCGAGCATGTTTAAGTGTAAACTGCATTATTTTGTCAATGTGGGAGAACTGAAAGGGGCATGCTACAGATTTATGGCATGCTGGAATTGGAATTAAAAAAAAAAAGAGTAAATTACAGAAAAAGAGAGAAACAAAAAGCCAAATACATGAGCTTAATCCTTCTGATTATGATTTTGCAACAAAACAATAAAAGTTTAAGTAGCGCAGTGTCGTAAAATCCTTAATGCTGCATTCCTATTGATATTGAAGCTTTGAAGACTAACTTCAAAGGAGGGTGAACAAGAGCAAAAAATAGATATAAAATAAACAAAAAAAATTGACAAGCTTGGTTTTAAAAGTCCTTTTGTATGTCAGATCTAGGAATATTGACCCGTTACTTGAACGGGCTTTAAGGCAACTTCCTTATTAATGATACTTAGAAACACAAAGCATATGGCTGTGGGTAATAGTGTATTAAAGGGGGAGAAATGCTGTTTCACCATACAGTAATGCTTGCAATGCAAGGATACTTTTACTTTTTAAATAAATTAATATATAATTTTTAATGTATACATAAACAAAAAAAAATTAAAACACTGAAACCACAAAAAGTTAATCACTGGATTTATTTTATGCCATTAGTATCTGTGGGGTTTCCTATACATCTGTAATGTTCTCTGGTTCTAAATAGCTGTGTTAACATTTGATTACTGAAACAATATTTTCTGAATTTTGAGCACACCAAATAACCTGCATGAGCACCCTGTCTACCCTAGGAAGGCAAATATTTTTTGTTCTCAAACTTTTGAAGAATAAGAAAACTGCAGGATTCAGCTTGGATGTTTACTAGTCCTTGATGCACCCTTAAAAATAAATATTTGAGAGACTGTCATTTTAAGGACAGATAAAAGAAAGGCCATATCAAAACTGTGAACCAGGGCCTGCAGTTCTATCCAATACCCACACTAATGCGCTTTGTGGCCCTCATCAGTCATTTTAAAGGGTTTTTGTGTTAGGTTGGTTTGGGGTTTTTCCTGTTTCTGCGTTGTGCTCCTAAAAACACTCTCTAGCTTTGCCATACTGTGGTTTGTGTCAGATAAAGGCAGAGGCTCCTGATTCAAACATTTCAAGGCAGCAAAAGCAGTGTTACCTGTCCTTGCTTAAAGAACCTTGCAGTGACATCATTAAAAAGCATTTTGTATTAATTAGTTAACTTCCATGAAGCCTTTGCTACTGCTGC
Organism: Monarcha castaneiventris obscurior; assembly: GCA_026261815.1. Classification (NCBI taxonomy): domain Eukaryota; kingdom Metazoa; phylum Chordata; class Aves; order Passeriformes; family Monarchidae; genus Monarcha; species Monarcha castaneiventris. The sequence goes on from JAMPIT010000890.1 coordinate 1,002,714, forward strand.
TGAAGATGCTAAGATATGACTTTATCTGAGTGATGGTGTATTTATTTTAAATATTTTTTAATGGTAGGGTAGGTGAGACAACTTGTATGATTGAGACCTTTGCTGTTTTACGGAGCAGCTGCAAGATTACTTCATGGCAGGGAAATTTTGGAAGTGGAAACACTGTTCAGTATTCACATACAGTGTTCACCCCTTCTCTTCTGGAAAAGAGCAAAGGAGCACCAGACTAATACTGTAGGACAGGACTGAGATTACGAGGTCCAATTTTCAGGGAGCAATAGAAACAGGATCGCTTATATCACACTGTCCTAATACAGACATTACAGGAGAAATTTAATCCTCCACAGCTTTCTTTCTGCTCTTGCCTGCCTGCATTTTCTGTCCTTGTTAATTCTTCAACAGATTTCTTTTCTGACCTTGTATTACTTTTCCCCGGTTTTTGTCCAGCCAGACCTGGGTTTTGCCCCCCTTTCTCCACTCTGACTCTTGTCCAGCTGATTCCCAACTCTTTTCTCTGCTTGATCCCCAGCAGATGCATAATCCCTCCCCTCTCACATGTTTATCTTCCATGCTTTCCACATCAAGATGCTTTCTTTGGTGCCTCATAGGCTCTTTGTCTCTCCTGTGTCTGGTGAAATAATTTTCTTCTTTGTGCTGCTTATGGTGTTGGGGAGATAACACTGATGAAAGATTATAACTACAACTTTCCTTGTCTCAATGTCTTGATCCTTCTGGAGTAGCCACTTCAGAGAAATTTTTTTAGAGAGAGAGAAAATATTTCAAAGAGATGATATTATTATTATTACTATTTATTTGTAGTAGATAAAACTCTGGATAAGAGGAGTTGTTCTTTGTTGGTCTTTGGGATGAGTGCATGTTTGTCGAGGACAGAGCCCAGGACTGTTCTCAGTGGGTTTGGTGCACATGAGGTCACGGTCTGGGTGTGATGGGGGCAGTCTGAGAGGCACAGCCCGGGGAAGGATGGGCAGCATCTTCAAAAGTGTTTTGCCATCAGCAAACACCTACTGACTGTATTCAGGCTGTGGCCTTCTGAAGCCTTTAGCAGGGACATATTTGGAAGCTTTGTACAGAAACAACCGATGAAATACTTTGGGCAACAACTTCTATGTGAACAAGCTGAAATTCTCTTAACGTAGCTGACTTTGACTTGAGAAATTACCAATTATTAAACTATGGTAAAGAGAAATTAAAATTTCTCCTCCGAATCCCATGTGTTGTGCTGTAATCTCTGGGATGATTGCAAGTCTGTCTCTGTTCCTCTCACTGCCCTCTTCCCTCATGGGAAATTTTTGGGGAAAATGCCATCTTGCAGCGATTAGTATCAAAGATTCGTTACTTCTATCATATGGTTTCGTAAGTAATCCGTAGCTATTGCTGTGATTTGCTGCTTGCCCATATAGCTTCACACATGTATTTCATTTCCAAAGTTTAGCAAAGTTATTCCCTATAAAGAGGGTGAAAGTCTAGATGAAAGCCATCCCTTTTGTGAAAACCATATTCTCTATCCCTCTTAGTGACTGGTACAACAAAGTAAATTTTAATGGTGCATGATACTGAAAATGAATCCTGTGACCTTGAGAAGTTGTAGCAGAAGATCAGGTTTTATTTGAGTTCTTTTGCCATTGTTTTCATTACTATATTTTTAATTTTTAGTTGCGAACTGTAGTACAAGTAGCTGTGTGTATATTCTCTACTTGAGACAGTTCAAATTAAAATTCGTAAGTCACTTAAAAAAACTCAGACTGGTTTGTGTGTAAATTAATGTTTTTTATTCTTTCTAGGGCTCTGTTCATGAAAACATTTGTGTTTCTACAGCAATGGAAAACATCTCATTTTTTCTTATCCTTGAAATCTCTTACAAAATATATAGGCTTTTTATTTTGAAAAGGAAAGTGAAAACGTTCCATTTTCATGATGAAATGAAACAGTCTTCTCTTGATTTTGAGTGTCAGTCTGAATTGACTCTTCTGTCAGGGGAGAAACTAATTGCAAAAACCCATACTTTTCAAGTCTGTTACCATGACTTCTCTTTATGGGTGTTTTCTGTGATGGATTTAACATATTTGGTAAACAAGGTTTACCAAAGAAGCTGTGTTACAAACTGTATCAAAATGCTTGAGTTCTTTCATTTTTTCATCATTGGCTACTAAAAAACAAAGTTAGCTTAGTTTAGCAGGGACAATACATGATTATTTCTACAGATGAATAATGGAGAAAGGTGTGACTAGAGATAATTACAGATACAGTTTATATATGCAGGAGGGAGATTATGTTCAAGGAAGAAAATGTGCATTATGGAGCAGTACACTTAAATTATGCTTATAAGTATCTGCACCATAATTTAACAGTGGTGTGGTCTTAAATAATCTTCTCTGAAGAATTTACATAAAACAAGAATGAACATCTCCAGCAAAAAATGTGGAGAATTGTATGGTTATTACAGAGAACTATTCTGTTCTCACATTTGCATTCCAGATTTTAAATAGGAAGTTTATAGTTTTGTTAGGAGTTTCTTTAGTACCTAAGGATTTTCCTTTTCAGTGTCCCAACTATAGTTTTTTGTGAACATTAGCAGTATCACTGTACAGATACTTGGTTTTATAAACACACAGGTGGAATTCTGTAGTCCAGAAAGAGGTTTCTGGAGAACTCTTTATCTGGGTGCTGAAGTGACACATTAGAACAGAAATTCCCAGAAATGTGCACAGTTCCAGCTTGTTTTTCACTGCAGTAATTCTTCCCAAGCCTGGGGGTTGAGGGCACTGATACTTGGATTTGTCTGAAGTCTGTTTCTCCACTGTGGATGAGTACTTGGAAGAGAAATACATTAGGAGGAAGAAGGAGCATAAATAGACAAACCACATTAGACTCAGGAAATCCCCTGAGCTGAAAATAGCTGGAAACTGGTGGAGTGCTTTGGGAGAAGTTGTACATGAGTGGATCGGTCTTGCTCTTCCTTGAGCCACCACTGACATTTTGGGGTGCAGAATTTCAGGTTAGACCTTTGGTGAGGAAAGGTACAGACATTCCTGTGCTCTTTCTATCCTCTGGGTGCATTCATGTCCCTCCTCTGCAGGGACAGGGCACCCCTGGAGTGATTGGTGGCACCAGTGGAGCAATGGGGTTTGCCTGCAGCCCCGTGAGTTACTCCAGAGTTCCTGGTTCTCCTCTTGTTGGGGAGTTTCTTAGTGGTGCTCAGTTGTTTCCTATTGGGAGTGACAGTGTTGTTTCTATTTCATTCCCCTCCGTGGTGGGGTTGCTGTGTTGAGAAGAACTGCTTAATACTGAGAAAGTTGTTTTGATGTTAGGAAAGAACCTAAAGAGGTATGTTGGTTTTCCTGCTGTTTAGGTGGTTTGTGTGTGGTTGGTTGGTTGGGTTTTTTTTGGTGAATTTGTCTTAAAAACAAACAAAGGAGTAGCTAGATGAAGAGAGACAAGCTGAAAGCCTTGTCAAGAGAGGTGATAGCTCCCCTGAAGAAGGAATTTCATTGTCTTTTAAACACGTGTCTCTATGGATGCTAACGCAGAGGGTAAAGAAGATGTGGGTGTTATGTTTAAATCACTGAAATGAAACAGGAAACATTTCCTGGTTTGTTGCTTCTTAAGCTTTCATTTTTCAGTCTTTTTGTCAATGCTGTTATATAATGTTGGATTTTAATATTTAATATTAATCTTGAGGATAAAGTAAGAATATGTGGAGGAAAGAATATTACAATATCACTTGTATTGATCAGTCCAAGTGTTTGTTACCAAGTTACATTTCTCTCTTGGGGTAGCTGTAGAAAAGAAGTTGCATCTTCTCGGGTGACAGCTTCTGATGTGTCAGTGTATGAGGTTTTATCCTGGGCTAAACCCTTGCATTACTCTATCAAAGGAACCTCGAGTGGTTTAGCACTTTTAACATTGTTCATGCTTTACTGCAAGTAGTCCTTTGGTAGGTTTTGTAACCTCAATAAAGATGGCTTCCCCACTGCTGTTTTGTTACTGTCATGAGGGCTTTAGAATCTTCATGACTCTTGAGGCATCAGTGGATCTCGAGAGGCAGTTCAGTAGCTAAAATAGTTTTGATAGGACCCTATCAAGTAACAGTTCTGAACTTGCCCCCCTCTGCAGCACCTATGAATTGCCAACCTTTTGTCTCCTGCTTTGTTGGTCACATAGCACAGAAGAAAAGGTGTGTTTTCAGGCTACTTTTTCCTTTATTTAAACCTTTAGTAAATACAGAATTCTCTGTGTGGTCCAGGAAATGGTGCTTCATCATAATTCAGTGCTGTGTTTTTATTTTTAGAGGCAGTTTGCAAGGCTTTCAAAGGAAAAATGGATTTAATAAGTTAAGCCTTTTTAAAGGGAAATGAGTCCTGTTGCTGTTTCCTAGGGATGCTGTGCTAGTATGGTAACAGGAGTCCTGCTCCATGTGCTTCTCAGTGGTCTTGCTGCCTTGTGCTTGTTTCCTGTCTCAGAGCACAGTACAATGTTTGCAGTTACTTCAGCTCTCTCTTACATGTGTTCCTGCAATCATCACACAATGAAGTCATTTCCCAGATTTTGCCCTCCTCAGATTTTAAATCCTGAATTAAATCTCGGACAGAAGTGTTAACCTTTAAATCAAATCATACTTCGTTTTATTTGATTTTGGCTGGGATTTTTTTTTTTTTTGTTAGCTTTGATTTTAGTTATGTCGGAGAGTAAGAGAAATGCAGGTGATGTTCAGCTGGGGTGTCTCTAAGACTTCAGTATCCTAAACTGCAATCTGAATTGATAATTCCTTTCCCAAGATGCTGTTTAGCAGTAACCAAACATCCTGTGGACATTATAGAGTTGCCCGTTCCCCCTTGCATAATTTCAGGCAGAGGTACAAGAATGTTCAGATTGATTTGTGATTAGGCAAGAGGTTGAAGGGGGAATTTTCTTGTGTCCCCAGATGCACTCAAATTCTGTCCACAATAAAAATATAAAATGTATATGTATTTTTGATATTTAGGCATTTGGAGACCTCAAGGAGGTTGGTCTACTCTTTATTATTCTATGTTAAAAGAAAAAGTTGTACCTAAATTTCAGTCATCTTTGTTGTTCTTCTCTGTGGTGGTTGTTGAACTGCTGACTTAATTTGGTTAATAGATAGTAATTTTAACTTCTTAAAACCCAAACCAAACAACCAAAAGCAGAAAAACCCCCTCAAAAATCAAACAAAACCCCCCAGTTACTTTAGACCTTTCTGGCAGAGGACTCTGAAAAAATATATACAAAAGAGGAAAAAAAATTAACTTCCTGTAGAAGAACATAGAGCAGAAAAGTATTTATTGAGTCAGAGGGGTGCACTATTACAATTTTATGGAAGCAAGAAAAGTATCCAGCTGTTAAGAGAGCTATAAAAAAAAGATACAGGTTAGCCACAGCTCTTAAAGTGTAGATATATGGGAGTGTGATTTCATCCTTTTTCTTCTAGAAGAGATGAAATGTTTGGGGCAGGTCAAATCTAAGATTTTTGGGAAAAGCTTTACAGTAATTCCTCTGTTTACTATTATGGGGTCAGAACAATGAACAAACAAAATCACAGAACTGACCAGATTTTCTTGTTTTGGTCAGAAGTTGATCTATGTTACATCCACAAATGCTGAAAGATTATGATGTCAAATTCCAAGCTACTGGAAAGAATTAATGTGAGTTGTAATATTTCAATGCACATTATTCCTCACAGAAAACCTGCTGTTGCTGTAATTATTGGGAAAATAAATAGGTACTTCCTATGCACGTGCTTAAGGTGAAAGCATCAAAACCAACAGGAATGGCTAAGGAGATAAAGACTGAGCTGGCTCCTTTGTCATATTGTATCCTTCAACATTTATTTGTACAATCTGTTGCTCATTTTGGCAAGGAAGGGGTGACCGAGTACTGCAGACTAAAATTCCGCATTACCAGACAAACAGCAAGAAACCTCCAGAGAGATGCAGTGTACCTATTTTTTGTATATTATGGGAGTTGTTGTTATTTTCAATATGAATAGCAGTTTATGGGGTCTGTACGAACTGTAGTTACTTTGCAAAACAAATGTTGTTGACTGCAGTCGGGTGCGAGGATGTGCGAGATTTGCAAAGATTTGTGAGCAACTAAGCCAAAGCGTCCAGCTGCAAATTTGCTGCATGTTCATTCTTCCATGTCTAAATCATGTCTGAATTAATTTTGCTGAAAGCCAGAAGAAAGTTTTCATGTTAACTTCTGGTAGAAAAGTGGAATACGTTTCATTTTAGTTAATTTATAATTAATCTTGACAGAAATGCAACACGGATTGAACCGTGTCTCATGGTGACGTCTTTGGAAGTGCAGCTTTATTTTAGAGTGATCATAATAAGACCAGCCTAAGATAAGACAGTGATTGCAGAATGCATGATTAGTACTGTACCATGTACTTAAGTGAGTCCTCTTTGAAGTATCAGTGTGCACTGGAATGCCAGCACTTCAAAGCATGCTCCAAAAAGTCGGGACTGTAGTTAGCTACCAAGGGGTTAATAAAGATCAAAGAAGAGCATACATAAACTCATACATAAACAGAACTGTTTTTAAACTGGAGGTTAATAACACCATTATCTAGGACAGCAACACCTTAAAGGTGGGCTTGTCTTTTCCCTGACATGGTGCTTTATAATGCGTAAAGGGAGACTGAAACATTTATAGTCAACATTTTTTTCTGGATTGCTTTTTAAATGAGGAATTCAAAGCTTGTCAGTGCAGGGAAGAGTCTCTGTGATATCTGAAATTGGCATTGTTTCTCTAGCTTTGTTTGTATGCTAGTTAGGTAGGAATGGATTTTTGGTATTATTCCATGGAAACACAGAAATCAGGAGGCCTGGCCAGGGAATTGTAGCTGGGGTGTCTAATGGGTGAGACAAAGAGATAATATCCTGTTTACTGTATAGAAGCATACTAACAGCATTTCTACCAGTTTTTAAAATGCAAAATCTAGGAATTACAGATCTGTGCTGTTTGTACTGTCTTGTTTATATGGGTAAATAGCATGAAACCTCTGTTAAGACAGGCTTCCCTTGCTGGCATTCCCTTATTTTCATCTACACTGGAGACACCTGAGGTCTGTACAACTGTACAAAGGTCCCTTACAGCCGTGCAGAGTCCTCAGAGTTCTGTGCTAAGTCCATGCACATGTTGTGCCTGAAGTTCGTAGCCTGCTTTTCACTTCTCTTTCTTCTGAAAGATGCAGAGAAGAACAGCACTACTCCCTTCAGCAAACCCAGGAAACCCCCCTGCACATACACTTTTTGATGAAATTGAGGCACGGATAAAGGCAAAAGTCCTTTTAGGAGAAAAATCCTTTACAGACAAAGCCAAATGTTTTCTTGGAGAAGGGTTAGAAGAAGTAAATAGACTGGGCTGATTTAATGGATTACAGTAGTGTTCTGCTTAATTGATATTATGCCAAAGAAGTTGTACTCAGTGGCCTTGGGCCTTTGTTATGACCGGGTCCTGTTACTACAGCAGTAACTGTGGCAGAGATTAAGAGCCTGCATGCACATGAGGTCTTTTTCTTAAGGATTCCCAGTTATTTCTATTTGTGTAAGTCTGTATCCTGAAACTATGAAATATGAATATCTATGTGTGGGGCAAATGAAGATAACATGAGAAGGCAAAGACTCTGTTACTATTAGAGTATGATTACATGATACGCCTTTTTGATATTCTTCCTTATTCTTTCCTTCCTTTCTCTCGTCTGCACGTCTCTTTCCCTTATTTTTAGTCACATGGTTGCTGATGAGGCTGCAGGGTGAGCAGGTCACTCATATAAAACAGAATAAAAACAATGAACTCTAATAATCCTGGCTAGTTACCGTGATTTGGTTTAGTGTGGCCACACAAATGCTTATGTGAAGGCAGCTGAGAGGGAGAGAGAGTAACAGATTATGCCACTGAAGAAAGTATAGATAATGTAGGCAGCATTCCAAAGATCTCAATGCACTTATCAGGATTTAATTAATCTTTAATGTTCTGAAGTAGATACATTATCAGTGAAGTGCTGTGAAATACACACAGAGGGTAGCTGGCTGAGTAATATTTTAGCTGCAACTTTGACTTAATGCTAATCAAATCTTCTCCTGTGTGCTTTGGTAATACAGGCAAAGTGGGAATCAGGTCAGAACCTGATGTACTGAAAAAGTAATTTTCCCTACTGCATCAGTACTCTGGTTTAGGTTTGCCACATGGCAAACATTTGTGCATGGGATCTCTGCATGAAATGTGGAACTTGGTAGTGCTGCAGAGAACTTGCTCGTTAACATCTTCAGTGTTTGCTTTGCCATCATGAAGGTCAATGTGTTATTTTTCAAAGTGTGTTACGTATTTATAATTATGTGACAAGTCAGTAATATGTCTAGATACGTACAAGATATTTTTTAGATAAATGTTTATTGACAAGTGGATAGTAGTAGGCTCATGGTGTGCTGTGGTGTAACTTGCTTTTTTAGACCACAGTTTGGAAAGCTCATTACAAGAATATTGAAGTGCTTCAGAAAATGTTTTACTTGCTTTCTGAAATTACATTTTATCGAGTCTGTTAGTGGAACATACCATGCATTTTACTATTACATGCAAAATATGCGATATTTTAGTTAATATTCTGGACATGCAGCTTAATGGAAATGCAATGGAGTTCAATTTGCAAGATGAGGCAGCCTCTTACAATACATGATGCCTTGCAGTCTGCTGGAGGTATTCCACCAAAGGTTTTGCAGTATTTTCCAGAACTTCATCACTTTCATCTTTGGATTGACAATCAAATCAATGCTGAGGCATGAACAGATGGAGGGCAGCCCTGCTCAGAAGGACTTGGGGGTGCTGGTGGATGGGAGGCTGAACATGACCCAGCAATGTGCTCTCACAGCTTTGCCCTCAGAAGGCCAAACGTGTCCTGGGCTGCATCCAAAGCACCGTGGGCAGCATGGGAGGGAGGGGTTTCTGCCCCTCTGCTCCTCTCTGGTGAGACCCCACCTGCAGAGCTGCCCCCAGCCCTGGGGCTCCAGCACAGGAAGGGCATGGACCTGTTGGAGTGAGCCCAGAGAGCCATGAAAATGATCAAGGGATGGAGCACCTCTCCTGTGAGGAAAGACTGAGAGAGTTGGGAGAAGTCTTGTTCAGCCTGGAGAAGAGAAGGCTCCAGGGAGACCTTAGAGCACCTTCCAGTACCTAAAGGGGCTACAAGAAAGATGGAGAGGGGCTTTTTACAAGAACATGGAGTGACAGGACAAGGGTAAACGGCTTCAAACTTAGAGGGCAGGTTTAGATTAGATATTGAGAAGAAATTCTTTACTGTGGGGGTGATGAGGCACAGGCACAGGTTGCCCAGAGAAGCTGTGGATGCCCCATCCCAGGTAGTGGTCAAAGCCGGGTTGGACAGGGCCGTGAGCAACCTGGTGTAGTGGAAGGTGTCCCTGCTTGCAGCAGGGAGGTTGGAACAAGCTGATCCTTAGGATTCCAACCCAAACAGTTCTATGATTCTGTGATTCAAATGCAAGTGCTTATTGTTGGGGTTTTTGTAGGGTTTTTTTTTGTTTTTTTGGGTTTTTTGAGAAAAATGTGTCTATTGCAGAAGATACCTGGTTTGAGTTCTTGAAACATTTTACATGGAAGCAAAAGTTGCAGATGTAGACCAAGAAGTGTTCTTGAACAGCATTAAAATAATTTGGCTTATCTTTTCTTTAAAGTTGGGCACCACTATTTGCATTCTTTGATTGCTTTTTTGTGTGATTTAGAAGGAGCGCCTGATATTCTGCATTTGATGAGCCATTGCAACCAAAGTATGTAGTAAATTATAATCAGAAGTTAGAGTAGACATGCAGTTGGTGATGGAGAAATTGTGGAGCTGCCTTCCTTTCAGATCTGTGCTGCTGTTCCTGATGCATGAGTGGTGTTGCCACTGTTTTTGGCTGTCTGTGAAACTAATTTAGCCTAAGTCTCTGTGTTCGAGCATCTGCACCTTAGGAATTGTCATCACTGATTGATTGCCTTGCTGATGGTCTTAGTGAAGAGACCAAGGATTGATTAGGTTTGGAGATTGACTCACCTGCTTAACTCTACAGTTAGAGTTCTGACAAGGAGTGTGTAATCTCAAATTTATCTTTGTATCTTCACATAGGCATTTCTGCTTTTGAGTTTGTTGTGATTGCCTTTTATGGAAGTGGGTTTTCTTGCCTTTAAGGCTAGATAGCCTTCTAGATAGAAGAGGTCTTTTAGAGCTCTAGCCATCCTCTGTCTTTGAAGATTTCTATAACACTGTGCTCTTTTGCCTTTCTTTCAATTTCTTAGTTTCTCTTTTCTGTGCTGTATTTGTTTATTTGCTATTTCACTCATCTAAGGGTCTGATGGGGGGCTTCTGTGGTGTGCTAAAATCCGTTCTCACTTAACTGGTATCCTGAGTACAGCCCTAAGACCTCTCAAAGTATTTCTTTTGTAGGTTTGCATTTTCTTTCCTCTTCCCTACCTCACACAGTCCCTTTACAACCCACACTGGTGTGTTGATTGTTTCTTTCCTGGGGTCTTAGAGATGGCAGAGTATCTTGAAATACACAATGGGTAAGACATTACAAGAAGTCATTCCTCAGCAATTGCATGATCCTCTCGTTGTTCTCTGGTATGGCTTAGATTCAGTTTGAGTCTATAAGGGTATGAGGACCAGTAGGTAGTTCCCCTGCCTAAAATCCCTTTGCTGTAAGACCATAATAAAACTATACAGCACTTGGTATGTTTTGTCTCCAATTGTCCTAATCTTTGAAACTGCTAGAAAATACAGGTTTCTTGTTCTGGGAGTGGAGATAAATGAGCATTTAGACTTTTCCTCACTGCCCACGGTTTGGTGATTTCTTTTTTTTCATGACAAGATCCTGGGGAAAGCAGGTTATATTGGTCGTTCTAAATTTGATCTCAAATGTGTGCAATTTTAACAATTAAGTTTGTTGCATGGGAATGAGAGGGAGGTTTTCTCTTAATTCTGAGTATGTAGCCTGGTAATTTGGGAAACTTCTGAAAAAATAAAGCAATATAATGGTTATGCTATTTGAATAAAACACTTAATATGAAAGCTTTGTTTCCATCCAGTCAATATTGTTACTAAGGAACCACTAATTACTGTGTATCATGTTAGAGGGAGCCCTGACAAATCCATGCAAATCATATGATTTATAATTCATAAATCCCCGATCCCCTGAGCAATGTTGCTCTTGCACTTAGACTAATTGAGTACTTATGTTCATCGATCCAGTCCATATAGCACCTTTAGTCCATATGGCAGCCTTTGCTGCGGGGCCGGAAACTCCTGTTCTCAAAGGTCCCCTGTAGATGCTGTACTGTCCCCAAAATCTGCCTCACTGGCCCTTTGCTCCACAGTCCTTCAGTCTGCCAGCAGTCAGTTCTGCCCAAATCAGGGCAATATTTCTGTCTGTCTCCCCCTGGTTGCAGAGGTACAAAGTCAGCGTGGTACAGCACTGCCTTTTGGGGATGGAATTGCAGTGGTTAATTGCTCTTATTAGTAAGGCAATGTGCAGGAGTAGCTGTGTGGTGTACTGGTTTATATTGGTCCTAAAATGCATTTTTCCCAGTAGCTGCTCTCAAAAAGGCTCACTGGTAACAATTAGTCAACACAGGTGTTTATTTTTGGCTTTGCAGGGTTTTGTTGGATGTTTTTCTATGTGCAAAGAGTAGATAATTATTCTTTTTTTTCCCCTCATAAAGCAGTGCTTGCCAATACTTACAAATACTCAAATACACCAATCTAATAGTGGTTATGTTGTTGCATATGAATAATCAGTGCACCACTGAAAGAGATAGAATCCTATGCAAATTTTGTATGCAGAACTGAAAATAAAAGTAAGAGACTAAAGATATATTATGTTTCAGGATAATACTTCATGCCTGGTCATTGTTACCTATTTTCCTAATAATTTTAGCATAGTTTTGTAATGTGCTATAATTGTAATTGTTATCCAGAAGAATGGCATCACTTAATTCTATCAAAACTGCGGTGAGATAGATGAATGACAAATTAATAATTTACCATCTTTGCATAATACTGTAGCCCAGAAGAGCAGCAGGATTGATGGCAGAAGAGGTTAACAAATTTTAGCAGCTTCCATTAGCTTTTCATTGTCATATGTTTGTGGTGCTGGCTGAAATAAGCTTTGTAGGAGAACCCAGTCCAGGGAACTAATTACTCGTGCCGATTGCCACCCTGATGAATAGACCCTCATTGTATCATTCCCCTGAAGACGAGGAGCAGGCTGTGATTCACGACTGCATCCTGGCTGATATTTGATAATAATTTTAACAGATAAATGTAGGAAGGCAGGATGATGAAGTGCCTATCCATGCTCTACGACTATCAAAGGCATGCACATAGCCAGCTGTGTTCTGCCTTTTTCCTCTAATCACTAATGGAGAATTTTAAGTTATTAATCGACCTTTGAATAAACCCATATCTTCCTGTATTTTGTAGTTTTTCTTTGGTTAATTATTCCAAAATCATTGGGTCTTGTAATCAGAGCATCCCAATTTTAGTGTGACTGTGATACGAACAAGTGTGGAAATAAGAGACTGGGGAATTTGATTCCAATGCTTCAGTATTTTTCTGAAATTAGGCAATTAGGAAGATGAAGACTAACACTGTTAGTTAGACTGTTAGACTTTGGTGTTAGAAATAGGCATAGAATTTTAATGAAGAATGCAAAGACAGTCTCCATTTTTATAAAAGTATTTCCAGTCGGAATTTTTAATGTCTACAAGTCGTGTTTGAGAGTATTGTTATGCAAATCATTCTGGCTTTTGTCACTATGTTTGCTTGAAACTTTGATTTACCTTAAATTAAACTAATTTCTGTCTTTAAACCTCGAACTATGAATGTAGATACCAAGTATTTTTAACATTGTGATCTGCAAATTAGTTGTGCCTATTCATTTGTCAGTGTTGACAGGTATACTTTCTATTAGCTCCTGGATCAGAAATGGAATATATATCTGCATTTTCAACTATTGTTTTAGTACTGGCTCTATAAACAAACAAAGTCAGTGTTTTTTAATTTGAACGTACACATTTTCAGGATATCATGGCTATTCTATGCCTCAGGCATTTTCTGTTTGTTTATTTGCCCTACCTGAAATTGGCATTTTTTTTTACATTCTCTGGGCTAAAATATTATTTTACAGTGGCACTCATTCATGATCATCTAAGCAGATAGTAACTGGCACTTATATATGACCATATTAAAAAGATCTACGTATGTTTGGAGCGTAAAATGGAAAATAATGAATTTGATACAACCTTTTCTAGATGTAATTTTTTAAAAGTATGCTTTCTATGTAGCAATTATTACACATCATAACATGTAGTTTTTAATTAAATGTAAAAACACAACTACATAAACCAGAAATGCAATCTGATTTGCTGAAAATAGATTGCTGTTTCACTCTCCTGGAATGGTTTATTTAAAAACAGTAAATGGAAAAGAAATGCATTTTCTCGTGTTGTTCTAAGCCTCAGGGGCTAAATGTAATGAATATTTTAAGAGATTATTTTAATTAAATTCCTGCACATCTAAACAGAGTAATATTTTATTATCACATACATAACCATGTAACTGAGGTATTCATTAAAGTTAACACTTTCTGGACCAAGAATTCATGGCATGATTTACTGACCTTGTGCAAAAAGGCACAAATTAGGAAGAAAAATGAAGGGGGACAGACTTTGATTAATATAGGTAATGCTATACCATATTTATAATAGCCTTTTCCCTATTCTGGTTTATAAATGCAGTCACTGAGAAAGGTGCCCTGCTGAGGCTGAAATGAGGCTGAAATCGGAGCACATGCCACTAGAGTGTGGGGAAACTGATCACACTGTCAGCAATTCATTTCAAAATGATGTATTTAGTGCTCATTTCACCTTCCAAGAAAAAAGGGAAAGGAGTTCCTTAGACTGGAAGGTGATATTGTTATTTTCAAGGACATAACCTAAGTAAAAGATTGCAGAAAGGGGGGGAGGTTAAGAAAAAAAAGGCAAAAGCAGCGCAAACAAGGAGAGCTTTATGCAGAAATTCAGCGCTACCATGCTGGTTGATAATTGCTAACATATGTGGCTCCTCTGTTTCATTGTAGTCGTCCTCGTGAGTTCTGGCGCCTCGACTACTGGGAAGATGACTTGCGGCGCCGGCGACGATTTGTGCGTAACCCCCTCGGATCGACACATCCTGAAGCGACACTCAGGGCAGCCGGAGAGCATGGTCAGTGTAAAATCTGCCTCCTGCCCCAGCAGCAGGTTACAGAACGTGGTGGGAAAGGCTAGACCTTCGTCCTCGTAGGATGCTAGCAAATGGTCCCAAAGCAAAGGCTTTTGGCGTTGCGTTTCGGGCGTTTTCCAAACGGAGATAACCTGGGATTCCTTCACAGCAGCAACGCTGGCGTTTGCTGAGCCCCTTCTTTCCACCTTAGCTGGGCTGGCACGTTGTGCATACCTTGCATACAACAAGTACAGTCCTCACTAGGCAGAAGAAAAGTGGATGCAGTTTTGCCATTAATCCCTGGACAGGCTTCTGTGTAAATTACCTGCTTATACTTCAGTAACTTCAGAAGAAGATTTTTTTCCTGTTCAGAAATCCACAGTGATTTTTTCAGTTAGCACATATCTGCCTATTGTTACAGATATATTAGAAGAGAAATCAAGCTGAACTGTACCTTTGCTTAAGTCCTCAAGTTTTTCTGCAAGAATTTGACATGGACTAAATAGTAGCAAATGCTGACGTGTAAAGTATTGCTCAAGAAGCAAAATGGTAATGATGGTTTCTACCTGGTGATTTTAGAAAAGGAGATTGCTTTTTTTAAGTTATTACTCCTCATTTTATAACCTGGGATCAGTCAGTTATAAGATGCTGTATCCATTCTAGAGGGGAATCTATTTACAAAACGAATACAATAGTCAGTTTGAGAATTCTATAGTAAATAGAAATATAAACAACCAAACAAAACCACACCCAAAGCCAGTGAACTTTGGACTTTAGTACAGAATTTTATGTCTTTGCTATCTCATGAGGGTACACTGATAAGGTAGAAAAATCTTGTATTTAAAAATAATTTGCTTATAATTAAAACTGAGTACCCTTCACCTTGAAGGCATGTCATAGAGCAAATAATTTAAATTTAGTTTGGGGTTTTTTTTCTTTTTTAGTTTGTGAATTACTGCATACATATGTGCCTACGTATGCACACACAAATTGTGTGGAGGGATACATTTTATGCTAATTTTAGATTGCTAGGAGTGTTGTATGAATGTAGAATATCACTGTCGTAAAGTTGGTTTCCGTCCGGCATCTTAACCTCTTGCACTCAGCCTTAAAGAGCCATTTCTGGAAGAAAATGTCTACAATATGTCAGCTGATATAATGCCAAATGTGACATCAGTCCTCTGAAACAAATGACCATACAGAGAATAGTCAATAAAGTGATCTCAAAGCAATGTTTGTAGAGCCCTACATCTTTGACTATAGAAAGAGGAACAAGATGTAGAATTAATTAACCCACTTTTTGCTTTGGGGCTTGTTGTTCTTAATATTATGTGTTGTTCCTACACCATGGACTTAAGGGCACTAAGGTTTTTTCTGTTTAATACTCCATGGATGAACAACAACTGCCCCCCTTTAATATTATGTGTACTTTAAGTTAAATGGATCTAGTCACAGTTTGATGTATTCTGCTTATATTTTTGTATTTAATCTTTATACTGTTTATCAAAATTTTAAAAAATCTTTATTTTTACTGAAAAATATTTAGAGCAACCATTTATATTTGCATAACTTATTCTTCCATAAGTTAACACACAGTAATGCAATTATTCATATTTCACAATAATGTGATATTTTCACTAATCCATGCTGTATTTCAAGGGCTGTGGCTTTTAATCTGTTTGTGATTAACAGGACGACAATTTTGGTCAATACAAGGGAAGAGAGACTAAAAGTAGCCCTATTTCATAAGTAGCTAATAGGCATAGCTGGTAACTAACCCTGGTAATTTAAATAGACCTAATTGTTTTCTGTCTGCCTTCCTGCTCAGATTTCGACATCCCTAACAGTCTTGTATTATAATTAATTTCCTGGTGTTGTTTTGTTCTGAGTTTTCATACTGCCTTTGTTATCTGTTGTCCTTCTGGGTTTTTATCTATCCAATGAATGTTTTAGTTTACCCTAAGTCATTATTTAATGTGATTTCTGAAATTACAGATAGTTGCTCTCTGCCTGAGTGTGTATACACATTCAACTGTCTTTTTCCAAGACCTTCCACAGGCAAGGTGTAAAATAGATGACCAAAGTACAAATTCAAGTTCAACTGGAAACTATATATAATGTACAGGAATACAAAGATAGTTGGAATTTTTATTTTTTCATTTTGGGTTTGGCTTTCTTGGTGTGTTGTTTTTTGTTTGGTTTGGGTATTTTTTTTTCCTTGACTTTTAGAAGGTACAGTTGTCAGAAAGATCAACCAAGTGGCCACTTGATCCATTTCTTTCTGAATTGTGTTTATAAACTTATAATATTAACAATTTCATCTTAGAAATTCCAATTGTTCTCAGATTTTTTGAAACCAGACTTCCATGATGTAGATATCCCTAGGATTCTCAGAGTATTTGCCTCAGTATGTTATGATTTCATATCAATAATTTACCAATAATTATTCCATTTCAATTAATTTTACATGCCTCTGAAGCAAAAGCATTTTTAGATAATGTGTAAAAGGTTCCCTACTGCCTATTTAAGGTTTTTTCAAAACATCACAGACCAAAACCTGAAATTGGACATAAGGGATTTTACCAAAAGGGAGGCAAGGGAAAATAATGCATAAATAATGGAACAGTATGAGCAGTAACCATGCTTGATAACATGGATTTTAGCTCACTTTCATTAGGGGCTACCCATTATCAACTGCTTGGTGTCTTTCAAATACAACCAGATGTATTCTCCACTCCAGAGAACTCACACTGCAGAAATCATCCCAATTTGCAACTGTGAAAATGATTCAGAAACAATTGGAAGCCCAGATATTGTTCAGTAAAACCTAGAGAGAACAACAACAATCAGCTCTGTTGCAGCCTAGTTATGTGTCTTAGTAGCAAGAACCAATCTTTTCCAAGGATTGATTTGATTTGAAGGAGAACCTCTGGTGCAGAGGTGGCAGAATAAGTACCTGAAGACTAATGTTCTCTGTTCAGACAATCAATACCAGCCCCATGACTATACTTCTGGCTACCTTCTAGTTAAAAACAAATTTTTTAATTCTGACAATTTAATTGCCATTCCCAAGTTCACATTAACTTGCTTGGGAAAAAAAGGCTTTAGGTAATTTTTCAAAGGGAAAAGGGAAAAAAAAAAAGATCCTTCCAAACTGACTATTAATAAAAGTCAGTCTAATGGTGTATTGTAGGGAAAGGAAAGAGAGGTGAAGGTGCTGCGGTAGAAAGTTTGGGATGGAAGGAGTTAACTCTTTTCTGTTGTTCCTGTCACCTACTGTTTAGAAATGGAACCAAAATGCTTGTATAAACGCGAAGGAAAAAAAAAAGAGTAAACCTGTTGGTATCTTGAAATTTACCCCAAAATGCAATATTTTGTGAGGGAATCTTTAGCTGCTAGAAAGTAGCTTATCAAGCTTTTTAACACACTTGTGTTACAAACTTGGGGGTTTTAACTGATGTTTGTTAAAAATGTGGGGAGAGAGGGATTAAAACAGTCTGTAGCATTTCCATCAAGGCAATAGGTGGAGTTCAGGGCTTTGTGGCTCCAAGGGACCAGCAGCTGATCATCTCCAGTACTGCAGCAGACTGGTTAGTTTGCTTTGCCTCAACAAGAAGGACGAAAAAGAAGTCTTAAAAATTATGTTTAAAAAACCTGGTTTGAAAGTGATTGGTTTTTCCATTGTTATGTTTTTAAACAAATAGGGAGAGTAGAGGGAAGCTTCTGGGGGCCCTTTCCAAAAAAAACCCTACCTAGTCAGGGTTTTTTGATGCACCTTTTCCTTGAGTTGCTTTTTCTGGTATAATTACCAGTTTTAAAAAAAAAAAAAAAAGCAGTATCATGCTTCTGATACTTTATTTCTCAAATGGCTTTTAAAAGCTGTATTTTGCATATAAGTTTAAGTTGTAGACAAACACTTTAAAATAATTTGTCATTCTAGGAATGCCTTAAGCTCGGTCAGCAATGTAAGACAAATTGTTATTTTTGCACCCAAGCATTACAGAGATTTAACTGGAATAAACACAGCTCACCGCAGATGCAGAGATCCATTTGCAAAAAGCTTCTTGATGAAGCTGAGTCTCACAGAGTGGGCTGGGAAGGATTGCATGGAATTACACGAATGAGTTCTAGTAATGAAGCTGTGTGCTGGCAGACTGTGGGGTTCAGGGCAATCCATAGGCCGTGCCTGGAGATCTTGATCTTGGAAAGGTGTGTGGGAGTGTGTGCTTAGAGCTGCAGGGTTGGAGCCTGAGGATCTGGTCACACCACCGTAGGCAGAGTGGTTAGAGAAGGCAGAGCAGGATTTGTGACCTGAAATATGAAATCCAGTGTAACATAACTCTGTGCTTATGTGAGACTGGAGTTTGTCACGTGATGTCATGCTCCATCATATGTGTCTCCAACCAGTAAATATATGAAGAGAGCTAGACCATGGCCTACCTATGTAAGTGTGTTTATCTGCAGAAGAATAGGTGAATCCATGTGGAATGTATTCTGTTCTGTGCAGATACTCACGTGAGCGTGGGTGTGTTGGTTGCAGATGCAGTGCTTTAGTCACATCAGTACAGAAAGAGCAGATTCTGGTTCAGACTGCGGTGTCTCGTTGCCTTCCAGTAGCTGGTGTCTGCAGGTGTGTGGACAGGCATCTTCCTGTGCCTGTGTTTAAGCTCTATTTGAGTTTAACACACATTTCATGCGTGCCAGGAAATATTGGTAGCTAACATCATATGCAAAGAGATGACAAAAATTTACAAAAATGGACTAAAATAATTTATGGTCTAAAATCTGATTTTGAAAAAGGCACGTACATAGGATATATGGGGTTGAATCAGCATAATATCAGCAGCTGGGGAAAGAATTGAAATCTGAGTAAATGAAAAAGATAGGGCAATATTTCTGTTATCCAGTCATCTTTGGTTTGGAAGCTGCTATGCTGATTTTATTTTCTCTTTACGACTGGAGGACATAGTAGCATTTTGGACAAGTTGTACTAAGTATAAAAGTATTAACCTTTGATCTTGGCTCTGAATTCGATCTTAAATAAAGAATAGGTAGAGGGCTAGTTTGAAATCAGCATCTTCAGTATAACAGATTCTAGTAGAGGAAGAAAAAAATGGCACCTATGTACAGTGCAGATGAGGCTTTTGGAACAGCAAATATAGTTTGCCTGCATTAAAAGAAAAATAAAAAAAGGACCAAAACGAAAAAAAAAAAGAAAATAATTTATTGTCTTGGACTTCATCCTGAGGTGGTTTTGTTCTATTTTACTTTTTTTGATCTTCAAGAGAGTGCTGGTAGGGCAGTGAGTAAGAGTGCATGTGGTGTGTGTTAGTACACTGATGGTAATTTTACTGCTGCTAACTGAAAATCCTCAAGGGGGAGTTAATTACAGGAAAACCTTCCTAAATATCAGCCGCATATTTTCCATGACAAGAAGGTTTTTCAACTCACGTTGAACAACTCCAGAATCTGAGTTATCATTATTTACATGAGCATGTTTTGCAAGAAGGTGAAATTTTTGTTTGTTCTATGCAGTTAAAGCTTTACAGTAATTTTTTAAAGGCTTTCTCTACAAGTGACAGATATTGTTAGGGCAAAAGGATCACATAAAAATTGCATTTTATTTTGTATGGCAAGTTAAATTTCCTTTTATTTTTCCTTTTTTTTATATATATTTGTGTTTTTGTTTGGTTGGTTTGAGGTGAGGGTTTGTGTTTGCTTTTTGTTGTTGTTGTTTGGGTTTTTTTGTAAGGTCAAGGCCTAAACCAAAACCAGTATTTGGTCATTTGGGATTTTTGTTGTTGTTGTGATGGGATTTTTATAGTTAAGGTTTTGGTGGGGTTTTTTTGTGTGTGTGTTTTTTTTTCTTTTTGGTGAGTGGATTTCTGTTCTACTTTTCCCCTGAATTGAAAAGTTTTATTATTTGCAATTTACATGCATATATTTACTTAAACAATTCAAACTTTATATATTGCCACCGGGGAGTCGCTGCCTTCTGTAAATGTTTGCAGATTAGCATATTTTTAGAGGAAGCCCGTGGAACTTCAAATAAAGTGTGGCAGCAATCAGAGCGAGTGGCCACCAGTGTGTTGAAGTTAGTTGGTCCTGATGTGTTTGGTGAATGTTTTTCAAACACGGCTGTGCCATGGGTATTCTCAGTGTATCTTTTAAGAAACAGTGTTTTAATTTCCAGCTTAAAAAAAAAAAAAAAAAAAAAAAAAAAAAAAAAAAAAAAAAAAAACCACCCAAAACCGGACACATACACTGCTGTGTTTTGGCATTACCACAGCAAAACTTACGTGTATAGGGAGTAGTTACCTCTTTCTTTCCCGTTTTTTCTTTTTTTCTTTCTACCTTTTTCTTTTTTTTAATTTTTACCCCCCCCCCCCCCCCAATCTTTTTAATTTTTGGGGTTTTTTTTCATTTTTTCTGCTGCTGCTTCGAGCTGGTGCTTTAAATAAAGCAGATTCCGAGGCGGCAGTGCCGGGGGCTGGGAGCGCAGCCGGGGCCGTGCGGGGACAGACGCCTTTGCCGGCCCGGTGACCGAGTGCGGGGCGGAACGCGCTCCCAGCGAAACGAGCTGCTCGGCCGCTTCCCTTCCACCCCCAAAATCCCGGCGAGAGCCCAGAAATGCCCCGTGCGAGGCCGGGGCGGCGGGTGGCTGCGCCCCTTGGAAGCAGGTGCAGGCTGCTCTCCGCCTCCAGCCGCGATCCCGGGCCGGATCCTGCCCCCCGCCCCTGGCATGGAGGGGTGGGCGCTCCCCTGCCTCACGAACTCGCCTTGCCGCCAGCGGGAGCGGGGGATGCGGGGTGGGAGCTCCGGCGCCCCTCCGCCTTGTCCCCGCTCCTGGGGGATTCCCGGCGGGATGTGGGGTGGGAGCTCCGGCGCCCCTCCGCCTTGTCCCCGCTCCCGGGGCTTTCCCGGCGGGATGTGGGGTGGGAGCTCCGGCGCCCCTCCGCCTTGTCCCCGCTCCCGGGGCTTTCCCGGCGGGATGGGGCCGGAGCAGCCCCGCTGCTGAGGCGCTGCGGGCCGGGGCCGCCTGTTGCGCTGCCCCGGGCGGGTCCCGCCGCTCCCGGCCTCGTCCTGCGCCTCGTGTTCCCAGGGCCGTGCACCGCGCCGTGTCCTTGGAGCGTGGGTTTGGGGCTCAGGGTGGCACACCGGGCAGCCGGGACCCGCCTGCAGCTCGGCTTCCCAAGGAAAGGCTGCAGGGGAAGGGAGTCTGCTGTAGTATCCTTTTCCCCTCTATCATAAACGCTTGAAACAGAGTTAAACGCTGCAGAGAGCACTGGATAATTTTGAGCAGGCTTAATAGGATTAAAACTAGATGTGTCCTAACATTAGAGGATTAAGAAAGGTACTTCCCACAGCTGGTCCTAAACAGTTTTCTTCCTGAACTTACATTAAAAAAAAAAAAAAAAAATTACACTCCTTTGTCACTGAGACCTGACAGACAGTGCTGTGTCTCATTTCAGCTCCTGATGAGGATATACTTGTCAAAGGAAAGCAGTCCATCAAGAGTCAAGTTTTAGGAAACCAGAACTCAGAAAGCGAGATTCTCTTGGAAGGTGATGACGATATCATGTCATTCATGGAAGAAAGAGAAGTGGAGAACTTGACAGGTAATGTCACCTATCTAATTTTCTCCTCAGCTTCTTTACTGTTGAAGTTCTGATCTTCCCATCTCTGCAGTGAATCATGGTTTGGGATACACACTGATATTCAACACACTTCCTATAACTGGGTCATTAAGATAATTTTCTGTGCACCTCAGGTACTGAAGGTTTATTTGAGGAGAGTTGTGCGTTTTCTTTCTCTGCCTTTTATAACCTTCTTGTTTCTGCAGTAGATATCTATTCTAGAAAAC
This sequence comes from Monarcha castaneiventris obscurior, assembly GCA_026261815.1. Taxonomy (NCBI): domain Eukaryota; kingdom Metazoa; phylum Chordata; class Aves; order Passeriformes; family Monarchidae; genus Monarcha; species Monarcha castaneiventris. Next base: position 1,024,868 of record JAMPIT010000890.1, read on the forward strand.
CTTCCTTCTAGAAAATAGCTCTACCTTTAAAAGGGCTGCCTTTGTTTTCTCGACCTCATTCCACTCAAATCATTAGACCTAGTGGACAATTAGGCAAGTTGTCTGTAATTTAAGGCTTTGGAGACCTTTAATTTTTTTCCTAAGTCTATAAAATTGTACATACGGGTTATTTACTTGCGTGTAAAGGATTTGTACCCTCAGTGGATTTAACTCCTTTAAACCCCTTGACATTCCCCCACTGAAGTTCTTTCTCCACAGACCACAGTCTTATTAGACTTCACTTCTTTTTTTTTTTTCTCAAAGAAATAGTACTTCAGATCATTCAACTTATTTAATTTTACGTAGTCGCATGCAACCTTTGCTGATGTTGCAGTCTTAGTGGAGTGGGCCCATTTCTGTACAGTTCAAAATTTTAAAACCAGAGTAACCAGTGGTTCAGAGACTGGGAGTTATAAAGTGTCCCAACTGTTATTTGAGGAACACTGGTTTTACAGGGCAAATGCAAACTTCTCTGTGTTCTTTTGCTTCTCATCTGGTATTCCACATACACTTCATTTAGAGAAAAATGTCATTTACTGCATAATTCTGGCTCCCTGAGAAGCTGGTAGTATACTCTTGCATTGATATGGATCATGCACATGATAATTCACTGAAAATGCTGGAAGTGATTTTTTATTGGTATTTTATTTATCCCTGAACTGCATTCCACTCTTTTTATTTTTTAAATTTAAAAAAAAGCAAAGCTAAAAATACAGCATAAGGAAAAAGAAAACCTGCATAGGAAGAGTAAAGTAAAATAAAGTAATGGGAGAATGATGCAAAGGCATTTCTCTATATGAATCTTTTATTTTTGCCTTTCTACCATGAGCTTCCTTCTCAACAGCCTCCTCCATGTTTCCTTCTATTATTCATTCATTGGTTCGAGTAATACATTCATACTGTAATAGAGGTGAAAGGGGAGTTTAATTATATAATCTTGACAATGGCAATAGGATTAAGAAGTAATCCTCACTAATAAAGTGGTGTGGGTTAGAAATGAAGTGGAAATTGTCAGGGGTCTTCTACAGGACCTGGACTGCCCCAGCTTCTGCAGCTGTCTGCTTGCCCTGTAATTGAATGTCTGCGAGTGATTGAAAAAATGTTATTTCTCCTCTGGATTACATGCTAATGTACAGGGGGCAAAGGGAGACAGCAAAAGAACACATAGCTGCTTATTTCATCCATTTGTGGGGGTGAGCTTTGGGAAATCATGGCAGTTCCGCAGCTATCTCATGCCCATCTGCAGACACAATGTATTTGTACGTTGGGAATAGAGGGCAAAGCTGCTCTGATCTCAGCAGAGCATCTCTTCTTTTGTCCTAGTGGCACACATTGAGATTGATGCGAGATTAAGGACCATCACCCTCCTAACAATCGATGGAAATGACAATTCATCTGAATTTTTTGTCAGTTATTCTCACGTTGATTACCTGAACGTGTGTACCTCATTTATAGATGCTTTATTAAAACAAAATTGTCTATGTCACTTTAGTATCTTCCACTATTTTACTAAAGTCAGATAATACTGCAGCCGAGTAACTTCATTTCCTTGCCTCTTAATCAGCTGGATGACAAACCTAACCTGTTTTCTTTCTGTATGTGTTAGTTTATATAATAGGTTCTGCATTGTCACATCTATGCTGAACCTATTGTTTTCAGTAGTAGTCTGATTTGTCCCTGTGATAAGCCCTGTGGAGATGTGATTATTCCAATAAAAATTCATTCAGTTGGAAACCAACCCTCCAGCTGTTTACTCCCACAGTCCCCGAGCTACACTAACACTGTATGGAATCCTTGAACAATATTTAAACGTGGAATCAAAAGCATCTTTAAAACATTTTACTTTAGGCTCTATAACATTGTGTAACCTTAACAATAGATCTCCAGCATCCATGAGGGAACACTTTGCTGTTAGACAACTTTGAGCCTTGACTGCTGTGTTCGTCTTTGTGAAATGCTATCAAAACTTCCCAGCAACTAAAGAACACTTAAGACAGTAAGATTTCAAGTGTTCATGTGTGCACTCTCTCTGTTTCATGTAACAGAAGGTGTGCAACTCTTGGAGTTTCTTGGACAGAAAATGGGTCTGAGTAAAAGCTGAAGACTACCATGCTAAAGCCAGCTCTGTGTAATGTATGCAGCAGTTTGCAATTGCAGCTGCTTCAGTGTTCGGCAGCACAGAGACACTGCAAATCTGTTACATATGTTCTTTTCCAGGACAAAAAGGGGTTTGCTCTTTAAGGAAGAGCCGTGCTCTTTGCTGTATTTTAATGTTCTTGGCCTGAAAAGTGAATAATTTGTCCTCGCATTCTTTTCGGTTTGAACATTGTTGGTGTTTTCCCGCTTTGGCAGGTCCGGTGGCCCTCAGCACACCAGCTCAGCTTGTGGCACCCTCAGTAGTAGTGAAAGGCACTCTTTCCATCACTCTTTCTGAGCTCTACTTTGAGGTAGATGAAGAAGATCCTAGTTTTAAGAAAATCGACCCAAAGGTAAGAGATCATTGACCCTGAGCTCTGAGAGATGATGACAAATTACCCCAGACCTTTAATTCTTCACTTGACTTCCTTTACCTCCATTGGTCTGCAGTGTTGCTGCTTTAATAACTTTGCAACTGACCATGTATGTTACTGAACTTCACATAGGTGACACCTCCTTTCCTGCTCCTTTTTCTCCCCCTCCCACCGTTCGACCCTGCTTGAATGTTAATTAGCTTGCTGAGAATAAAGCTCCAGGGAGACATGTCTGAAATAAAGACATCTTGAATCACAGGCCTGTGTGAATACAGGGAAGTTCGGCAAGGCTTTTAACCCAAATTCTTGGTTTTACTTTCCTTTTTTTAGCTAATGTCAGTGTAAAACAGCACTGAACTTCCCACACTCCTAAGTTTGCAGTGCTTCTGTCATATTACTTACTCCGTGACACGTTTTACAGGGCCCGTTATTATTTATTGTGCCTGAGCATAAAACATAATTGCCCTCCTAAAAGATGTTTCTGAGCTGACTTGCTAATTTCCACAAACTTTATTTGCTCCGAGTTGCTTGATTACTTGTCTTTTGGTTAAAATTAGTAACCTTCAGTAAAATTCCAGTTTCAAAGGGAGCATATTATGCAATTAGCTTAATAAGGTTGCGCTTGAATGTTTTCTACAGTGTTAGAGCAACATTTCAAAAGTAAGGCACAACTGGTAAATATTCTCACATCTTAAGCAAAGTCATGGCTCTTGGTTTTTTAGATACCTGCCTAATGTTTAACAGGGTAATAATTTCTTTGTGAAGGGTTCTGCTGAAGAAGTAGTGGTGTTCTGCTTGTCGGTAGAGAGAATACCTTGTGTGTTAAGCACCAGTTCAGTTCTTTGTTCCTATTGAGTAAATTGCTCATCTGTATTAAAAGTGGCATTGGTGGGTCTGAAAGCTGGGATTATCAAATCCTATCAGGGAAAAATTTATTTTGAAAAGCAGTGCGCTCAGATTGTTGGAACTAGATTTTAATATAAGCAATTAACTAGAATTGTGATTTTATGTGATATCATAAATGAGATTTAACTTTTCTTTTAGTCCTGAAAATTTTTTGAAATATATTGGAAGTTATTTTAGGTGAGATTGTGCTTAAGATTTTTATATGCTTACTCTTTCCATTATGTTTAACTAGCCCCCCCACATTTAACTAAAAATGCCACTTAATGATGAAAATGATATAAATATAAATGTGAAGTTAGTTTGATATGTTACTGTATTGCATTTTCCATCTAAAATGTTCTGCTTTATATTGTATTAGCATGAGAAAAGTCTTACAAATCTGCATCATTCTGCATTTTTGGTTTTCATGTTTAGCACATAGGGACTTTGAGTACAGTTACTAATTCTTACCATTCCTGTTACATGTTTTGTGGGAACATTGACATATAATGTATAGTTAGCCTCCTTTTCTCCTGTTTTCCAATATTTTGTAGAGGTTGTTTTCTTATCTGTGAGCAAGCATTCTGGTTTGGTTTGACTCAATCTTTTATTCTGTATCTGAGAGATTTTCTTAGAGTTCTCATAACAGGAGTTGGTTACATTAAATACTGGCTACACCTCTTACATTCTGCTTGCGATATTACTTTAGCTGGAGGTCTTAAAAAAAAAGACCTTTTGTAATGTCTCAGGGGTGGGGAGTAGCTAAAAATCAGATCTGAATAATTTTATTTTAAAAACTAAGTAAGCTTACAAAGCAGCTGCTTTTCAAGCATTAAACGCCTCCCTGCCCCACCCTGTGCTGAAGTCAAGGTACCTTGATAGCGATGACGGGCTGCTGTAGAAAATGCCCCTTGGAAAAAAAAATGCCCCAACTACTAATCCGCTGTAAGCTCAGCAGGCCTGTTTAATTAATGAGGCTTCATCTGTTTGATAAATTTAAGTTCCCTGTATATTTGTCTAAACTACTGAAAAGAAAACATTGTGACAAGTTCCTGAAGGAAAACCTGCCTTAGGTAGCGATAGCATCGGCAGCGATACGATCAGAGTTTATACGCGGGCTCCGGGCTGTTTTGGGAAGGAAAGGGCAGCCCCGCGGGCTGAGCCCGTTCTGCCGGGTGATCCGGGATCAGAGCTGTGGAAAGCGCTCGGATGGCTCCACAAAAGACTTGCGGAGCGCAGCCGGGGCTGGAGGGGCTGCGGGCGCGGCGGCGGGGCCGGGCCCGGGGTGTGCCCGCTCCGCAGGGCAGGGTGGCCCCGCGCCCCCGCTCCATCGCCCCGGCTGCTGCCGCCAGCCAGAATTGCGTTCCTAAACTTAAAGGCAAAACTGCTCAAGCTGAAATGGTTATTTCTCTCCGTCTCCGTCCAAAAAGAAACGAAAATAGGCATTTGGGGCAAGAACTTAACAGTTTTTTTATCTCACGCCCGCCCACGAAAGAACATGAAAACTTGCTCGAAATGCTCCGAGCCGGCGTTGCAATTTTTCGGGCAGCTCGAGCGGGTAATGCTAACGTTTTTAAATCTTAGGAATGCTTTCCCGATAAAAATCCTACCAGTATTTCTCAGTCGTCCCGGGCAAGCTTAAAGCGAAATCGCTACGGGGAATCAGGCAGAGCTTCGCTTTGGGAGAGGGGGCTCGGGCGGGGAAGGAGATCGGCAGAGAGCGCCCGGGTGCCGGTGTAGGATCGGGTGGTTTCCTGACGGGTTCCTGCTTATCTCCCCGTCTGACTATGTTGCGGTCCTATTTTATGCTGTACTTAAAAATCTGGGCAAAAACAAATGTTTGTTTAAAAAAAATATCGACCGGTTGCTCTAAATGGCATTAATTATTCAGGGTAGATCTATACTTCCTTCGTGTCAAAGTCAAATGGATAGCGCGTTTGCTCTGGGAAGCGAAAGCAAACAGGAATGGATTTTTAAAACAAAATGCAGCGCCCGAGATTTACCGGGAGAAAATAAAAGGAAAGAATACCATAAGCAAAAAAAAATAAAGGGTAAAAAACCGACTATAGGGTAGGAAAAGGCATGCTGTAATTCTGACTAAACTGTGGCAAGCTGCTGTGCGATGCTCCATATATTCCAAGATTTAGAACAGAAGCTTAAGGTAATAGAAATATAGCAGATGTTGTCACATGCTGATCTACAGAATATATAAGATTTTTTTTTCTTAGATGCACTTTTTTTTTTCCCAATGGAAACTAGAGGGAGGTTTAGAAAACATCAGTCAATATGCTAGGCTAAGGCTTGGGCTAGGTGTTGCGTTTAGCCTATCTTTATATCTCGTGTTTTCGTTTCTTTTAAAAAAATCCGTCTGAGGTTCAGAAAGAATCTACTTGCCTGAATTTAAGAACCATTCACAAAAAGTCAGCGTAAAGTTAAAGTAATATTTTTATTACTATTTGCAACAAGTCAGTTGTGGGGCACATAATCTGACCTTGGCACCGAAATACATTTAACATCAGTAAAATTTTTTTAAAGGGAGATTTGTACATATAGTTAAATAATTTTTTCACTTGGTGACAACATTCAGGCAAACAAGAGAGCATAAGAAAAGGACTATACATGGATTGGAAAATGTACCTTTCGAGTTTCGTTTTGAAGTTGCAAAAGTCCGATCGCTTCTTTTTGTGACTTTTTAAAAATTCACATTGGAGGAGAGAGGCTCTTCCCTTCTTCCGTGCAAGGCGGTGAGAGTTTATGCCGGGAAAACCGTCGGCAAGTTTTTAAAGGCCGAGCTGCAGGTGGGTGGGGGGTGGCGGGGGCGCTTGTCTTTCGCCGCCTCTTTCCGTCGTCGTTCGCGTTAAATAAAAAGTTTTTTAGGCGCTGTTGTTGTTTACGGAGGGCGAGTTTTTGTGCGCGGGGGTGTTAACCCTATAGCTTGTCGAGGCTTTTGGGATTGGTGAGGATTTCTCTGGCTAGCCTCCAGGTCTGTTTGGCAGCGCTTTCCAGGGCCGAGTGGGGTTTGCCCTGAAAGAGGTCTAGGTTGGGCAGGAAGTAGTGGGGGCAGCGCCGGCACTGCAGGCAGGAGATGAGCTGCAGGAGGATGCCGTTCAGCCGGTCGCCCAGGCACGCCTCGTCCCAGTCGGTCTCCCGCGGGTGCTTCTCGCACTCGTACAGCAGCAGCGTCTTCATGTGGTAGTTGTTGAGGGGCTGCCCGGGCAGCTCCAGGTGCCGGTCGCGCAGCGTCTTCAGCACCGACAGGCACTTGTTCCGGCAGCCGCCCATCAGCAGCCGGTTCTCGGCCTCGCCGAACTGCAGCACCCACGCGTCGCTCTCGGCCGAGCTCTGCTTGCCCGTCAGCGAGTAGCACTCCTTGGAGAGCAGGTTGAAGCCCTCCGCCTTCACCTCCGCCACCCGGTTGGGGCCGGGCCAGGGGATGTGGGGCATGGGCCACTGCGCCGCGCTGCGCGGCCAGATCCCGGTGCACTTGAAGGCGGGCGTGATCTGCACCACGTACCGCTCCCGGATGCGGAGCTTCACCTCGCTCGTGTCCGCGATCATCTTCACCACGTCCCGGTAGCTGCACTTGTCCACGGCCTGGGCCACCAGCGTCTGGAAGCGGGAGCGGATCTTGCGGGCGGACAGGTAGCCCGAGGCGGTGATGAACTCCACCCAGAGGGACATGCTGCGCTTGCGGCCGTCGCTCAGCTTGAGCACGGCGCAGCCCGGCAGGGAGCCGTCGTCCACGAAGTTGAAGACGCCCATCTGGTTGAGGTAGAGCACCACCTCGAACTCGGTGGGCGAGATCACCTCCAGCCCCTCGTAGCGGGCGTCTATCTCGCTCAGGGAGCTGATGAAGCGCGGCTCCTGCACCTCCACCTCCTTCAGCACGTCCGACACGACCTTGCACACCTCCCGGATGGTCTTGGCGATGGCCGCCTTGCGCGCCTGGCAGCGCTCCGTGTAGTATTTGTTGAGCTGGTAGACCAGCTTGGCCTGCGCGGCGATCATGTTGGGGCACAGGTCCGGGCTGTACACCGGGCTCTCGCAGTACGTTGAGGGATCCAATGCTTTAGCGGTGGCTGCAGCTTTGCGGAGGGCACCGGCCAAATCGCAGACCCCCACCGCCTCCGGGAAGAAGGCGGCAGCGGCGCGCCAGTGAGAGCAATTAAAGAAATCGGGGAGGGCGGCGAAGCACAAAGGAGCGAAGCCCAGCGCTGCCCCGGCGAGGAGGAGAAGGAGGAGGAGCGGGCCGGTGCGGGCTGGGCGGCGGCGGTGATGGTGGTGGTGCCGGAGCCGGTGCCGGAGCGGCGGGCAGCCCCCGCGGGCTCCCGGAGCGCAAAGTTTTGGATGGCGATGGGGGCAGGGAAGTCTGGGCTGCCTCTGCGCTCAGGCGCCCACCCCCCCGCGCAGCGACAAAAATGCCGTTTCAATAGTTCATGGAAAAAAAACCCAAGACAACAAACAAACTTCCCCAGGACGCGCAGAAGGTCCCCGCAGAAAAGCCGGTCGGCGGCGAAGTTTAAAACCGCACACGGTACGAGAGGAGGAGAAGAATGCGAGCAATGCCCACAGCGGAAGAGTGAACTCTGTGTCTGTCTGTCTGTCTGCCTCTCTCTCTCTCTGTTTCAGTCCGTGGCACCGCCAGAGATGTGCATGAGTTTGGCTGCCGCTCGCTCAGACTGTCAGGGGGTGTTGTTGATTTCCCTTTTCCTGCTGGAGGCGTTGGCTGAACCCGGCTCTGTGGCTGTCTCTATCTTTACGCGCAGACGGGTGCACTTGGTCTGTGATCTCTCATTCCCGTCCTGCAGCTCTACATAGATTGTTGTGAGAGAGATTGTATGGAGAGGAGTTGTTGTTTGGCTTTTTTTTGTTTTCTTTGCACAGACTGTGTTTTATCCTGAGCGGGAGGAGGGCGTAGCTGGCGTGCCCGGGCTGGCTTCTCCTCCCCCTCCCCACCCCTGGAAGTGCGCGCCGCGGCTCCCGCTGTCCGCGCCTCTGGCTCCGCTCCTGCCGCGCCGTGTGCCCGCGTCCCTCTCGCGCCGCTGCCGCCGGGCCCCGTAGTTTATGAATGGGGCCGCGCGCGGGCGCGGGGCGGGGCCGCGCCGCCAATCGCCGCCGAGCTGTCAGCGCCGCAGCCAATCGCGGCAGCCGGCGGGCACGGCCGGCCGGGAGCGCGCACACGCGCCCGCGCCCCCGCCCCGGCCCCGGCCCCGGCGGGCAAGGGGCGCCACGGCCGCTCTGTGCCGGGGTCGGAGCCGGGATGGGGCTGCAGGGGAGCTCGGAGCGTCCCGCCACCCGGCGCGGGGTAGGGGGGAAGAACCCCAAAATCGCTGTAACTTGGCCGTGGCGGCCGGTGAAGGGCGAGGTGAGCTCGCTGCTCCCTCCGCTCGCTGCGAGGGCACCCGGCGGCAGTGCCGGTGTGTGCGGGGAAAGGGGAGAGGCGGGCCGGGGCTTCACCGCAGGCATAAATCTTACTGCGCTTAATGCCGGACTGCAGCAGTGAAAGTGAGACCGTCACCGGAGCAGCGTGGCACACCTTGTTTTACTGCCCCCGGTCACCTTAATTTAGATAAATCTTGTGCCATAAAGTTCTTTTCATCCTCCTAAAGCGCAGGATTGAGTTATTCGAAAGGAAACGATATTTTATGCAAGTTTGTATTAATAAGAATATTGAATGGTTTGGACATAAAGCCGTAGCTCCGTGGTGTCAGGTCGGAGGGAGCTAGAACTGCTTCTTCTGCGGGAACTTAGGCTGGAAGGGAGGGCAATTTTCGCATCTCCAAGGGACAAGGATGCGTGTGTCCGTAGCTGCTTTGCTCTGCCCTGGGCCATGCAGTCCCGCGGTGCGGGGCGGCTCTCGCAGCCCGGGAGCCCCGCCGGGATCGGGACCGGGAGCGGGGCCGTGTCCGTGCGGAGGCGCGGGGCGCTCCTCCCTGCGGAGCCTCCCGAGAAGCCGCTCGCAGCGGTCGGGCTCGGCTCCTTGCGCTCTCCTCCTTTCGCTGCAGCTGGCTGATTTTAATAAAGAAAATACCGCCGTCTGTTTTCTGTGTGCGTTTAAATTAGAAACATGTCTTGTGCCGACCGTACCGCTGGAAGAAGTAAGTACGGACGTGCCCGGCGCCGGTGCGGCTCCCTCCTCCGCGAGGAGAGAGAGAATCGACTCCCAGCTTCCCTGCCTGCAGCCGGGGCACTCTGCGCCCGGGGATGGGGGGCTGGCCCGGCGGCCCGCGGTGCCCGGTGCTGGCGGCGGTGTCAGGTGTCCCCGCCGGGCCCGGCCCCGTCGGGAGGGAGACGAGCCCAGGGAAGGCTCCGAGGAGAGCAGCTTCCGAGGGCAGGGGGAGAGGGGGCAGGCTGCCACGAGGGCAGAGCCGCTGGCTCTCAGGACGCCGCGCCGCTGCTCGCACGGTCTGTGGGCGTCCCGGGGATGCGCGGGCCGGAGCGGGGCTGTCCGGCCCGGGGTGCGGGTAAGTGCCTGCGGAGCTGCCCCTGCCCGGGCCGCGGCCGCACCGCCCGGGGCGCTCGGAGGCTCCGTAGGCGCGGGCGGCAGCGCCGGGCGGGCATCGCTGCGCTTCTCTGCGCGGCTCGGCTGGCCGGGCGGAGCGGCCAGGTCCTGCGCCTCGCCTCCGGCTGCCCTTCGGCAAACACAGGAGTTAGTTAGGCCTGGGGCTCCCTTTCACACGCCGCCGTCAGCGCTCCCGGGGCGTACTCGCTGCCGGGCTGGCACCGCTCTCCGCGCCGGCGGGGGCTCTGCACGCCCACCCTCCGAGCAGAGCTGGGCAGGAGGGCTCCGCTGGGTCTCGCTTCCCGCAGAGATCGCCCAGCCCAGCGATTACCGTGCCCTGGGCGCGGAGGAGATGCCGGAGCCTTCAGGCGGCGCGGGCAATGGCGAGGGGACACGCGTTCCTTTTTTCAGGGTAAAAGGAGGAGGAGGGGGCGATTCCCTTCCCACCCCCACCCCCCCGAAAAGGTGCCTAATGATGTAGCGTTACCAGTGTTCAGATTTAAAACAATTCATTACCAATTTTCCTGCCTGAGGTTGAAGCCCTAGTAAATAATAAATCAGCTAAACAAAAGCTGACTTTAATTTATTGCCCCAACGCTAATTAGAAACATCGTTTGAGCAATAAACTTAAACACTTCCAGCAAATAATGCACGTGAAACCCTTCTCTCCCGTGTCTGGGCGTTTGTGGCCGCACTGCATTAAGACCAGCTTCATCTGTGGCGGAATTTGCTCTCGCCGGGATGAATAATTGAAGGGGGAACAGGATCCGAGGAGGCTATAATTGAAGAGCCCTTGTCACCTCTGCTTTTATGTATGTTAGTGTAGAAGTCCATCAGCAGCTCCTTGATGGTGTATAAAACGAAGTGGCATCCCCTCCAGCAGCAGGAGATACTGTATTCCATTAAAAAAGACCGTGTGCGTGTGTGTGCCGCAGAGAGGGAAACTCAGGGCTAAAAGCCACTTGAAGTCTTCAGACCGATTGATCTGTATTCTTTCGTTATAATCCGTCTCATCATACTTGAGTTAATGAGGCAGGGGCGGGGGTGATCTGATGGTCCTTGACAAATTCATTAGGGAGGCTGCGGGACATTTTATTTGACTGTTAAACATCGTGTTTGTTTGGTTTAAGCAGTGCCAACATCAGCATGCCGCTGCCTGGAGCTATAGTGTTTTGTTAGCAAGGGCTTCTGTAAAAAGATACTGGAAAGGGGACGCGGTGTGCAGTGTTTGCTCTTGCCTTGGCTCCTCCTGCCCCCTCCCGCTCGTACGGCAGGGAGCTCGGCTGGTGTAAATCCAGCCGTGCAGGCATGGGATGTGCCACGGTATTTTCTTCACACTCAGGATGGCAAAGTAGCAGCGAAGGGCTGCCGTTAAGGCCTTTTTTTTTTTTTTTCCCCCTTCAAGAGAGTGCTATGTATTTGTGTTAACCCCTAAATCAACAAAAGAAAAAAGCTGGAAAGCAGCTCAGAGTTTTAGCAATAAGCATGCAAGTTTCTTTCTGTGTTATGTGTTATAATATAGCATACTTGCATTTGATTGCCTAAGCAGCTTATCAACGTGGCATATGTTACATATTTCAGAGCCTTTTAATCATGACCATGTATTTTAAAGTTTCTATAACATGCTACTGATACAAGGTGTAATTTTTAAGATAAATCAAAGTTTAATCAAATTGACTTAAGGCTATTAAAGGATTTCTGCCAAGCCTGTCCTTTTTCTCTCCCTTGCTGAGAGGGAGAAGTGAATTCAGGAGCAGGTGCTCCCAAAAGGGCAGAGAAGTATTTTTAAGAATAGCACATGAAAAATGTATGTGTTTGTGTATGCTTTGTTCATGGCAGCTTTGCAGATGAGACCCAGCTAGCGTTCCATTATTTTCTAGTAGTTGCTTTCCTCTCTGTCCTTTCATTTAATGGGAACAGTTTTACAGAAAACGGAATAATTAATCTCCTTGTGGAACCTAGTGTTGTATTATTTTTTTCCTGGAGATCAGTCTTCAGACATTCTCAGCTTTAAGTGCTTTGTAGGACTCTGCTTCCATTTATAGAAGAACTGTATGGGAAAAGAGCTAGTGCCCTTTGCCTGTCATTTTCATACATTCCTGCACTGCTGATGAAGCTTGAACTGCTGCGGGGAATGTATGGATTTGAAAAGAAATGATTCAGTAATGCACGTTGTGTTTCTCCACGGCAGAACCGGGTTAATAGTTACAGCCAATGCTGTGCTGGGTTTGAGGGATAAAATTCATTTTGCATTCGATAGTATACAGTGTAAATCTCTTTTTGGGAGTCATGGCTTGGCTTTACTATCTGCTGACCTGTTCTAAGGTCCGTGTATATGAAGTTAGTTGATGGAACACACCGGAGGAGAAAAGATGATTTTGTTTTTACAAATGTCATTAATGTATCTCATCAGTCTGAAGTGTTGTATAAATCTTGCACTTTTTTTTTCCTGTGAAGATTGAGTGGTATGGCAATTAAAGAATTTATACATGTTTTTAAGTCTCCTCTAGCTTTCGTTTCTTCAGTGGGAAAGGGGATGGTTCCAGCTACGCCTTTAAGTAGCTTATGTCTGCTTTCCTGTTTGGTCTTAAAATGTGAATGTGTTCAAAATTTGGTGTTTAACCATAATCAATCTGCTGCTGAGGGACTTTCTCTAATGCTTTAGACTTTGCATTAAAGGTAGTATCTTCTCTTTTCTCATGGTGACTAATGGTGTCTTCTTTTAGCTGTAGACTGGTTTGAATGCTAAATACTGTTCTGTAAGTTTACCTTTAATGAGTTGGCAATCAGGGAAAATTAGACATGTACTAAAAAAGAACAATTCTAGTGCTTTTGTAGAATTTTCTTCTTGTCAAAACTTCATGTGGGCCTTTGGATGCAGTTGGGGTGGGATGCATGCTGTTTCATCCATTAGAAATAGCCAAATTCGTGTGTGTTGGCTGGTCTTTATTTATAGTAACTGATTAATTACGTTAATAACATCACTTTTAAGAAGTGAGAGCATGTAACATGCCAGGATTTTCTCAGCTTGACCTCCAGTTGAATGCATTAACACTTATTTGCTTGAGATAAAATATGAGGTGGGCTCAGACAGAGATAATGTCTGGTTCTTAAAAATGCTGTGAAGCTGAATCAGCGCTTCTTTTAAAAGTACGAAAAATACAAAGATGTTTTAAGGAAAATCAAAGTTTTGGAAATGAAAAAAAGATTAATTTGCTGGCTTTTGGCGCTTTTTTGTCAGTAGCTGCAGATGATTGTTCTGTTTATTGCCTTAGATGTTGAAGTCTCTGTGCATATGCGTAATGATGCCAACAAACAATAGCCTGTGTGGTTTTACTGGTTAGACAGCTATTTTAGAGATCAAAATCTTCATGCAGCCTTGTCAAGACAAAGCATATGTATAAGTTAACTTAAAATTATCTGAGTTACACACTTTTAAAACGTCAGTTTCTAGGTCCACAGGCAAAAGCTTCTTGTTTATAAGCTTGCGTTTAAAAAAGTGCTTTCTCAAGTACAACATACAGCAGTGTGAAATCCTCTGCTCCTCACCAGTCACTGTACAGGTTATAACCTTTCAGTGAGTTTCTGTGAGGGCAATTTTTAGAGGAAAAGGGTGTTGTGGGAGGAGGGAACAGAGGGGGCTCAATCTTCTCAGTAGCACTGGTGACCAGCACGGAATGTATCGAGTCTCTCCCTCGCTCTCCTCCCTGTACTTTAAGACAATTTTGTTTTGACTTTGGGTCTGATAGAAAAAGCATGCAATTTTTATTTAATTTTTAAAAAGTCCTGTTTGAGCAGCCTTCTGATGTTCCCTCATTCAAATTAAGTGCACAGTTAGAACCATCTACTTTTCTATGTATTGTGCTTCATGGTATTGAATTTTTATCCTTTGAAAGTACTATGTTGACATAAAAGTACCATTGCAGGGGTTTTGTTGCTACTTCTAATGAGAGAATCAAATCATAGCTGTTCTTATTTTATATCTTGCTGTGCATGTCTTATTTCAAAATAACGTCTCCATGTTGATATGCTGCTCTCTTTTTAATTTTCTTATGAATTAGGTAAAACCTGTGTGCAAAATAGTTCAAGGTACTATCTCCTGCTGCTGGAAAGGGGAAACTGCGTTGGCTCAAATAATGTATAGAAGCCATCTGCATAGCTTAATTGAAATAATATTTGGTGATCTAAGAGATGGAAATTGTTCCTTTTCTTTAACCATCTGAAATAAAACTAGGATGTAAACCAGCTGTCTTGGCCTATGGAAATCAAGGTTCTGCCAGTCTGTTTCTTTTCTTCATTTTCTACTTCTATCTTCCTTTATTATCTTTGTATCCCAAGGAGTCTTTCTTATTTTCTAACTGGTTTTGTCTGCGACAAGGGGCTGGGTTGGTGTGTTTAAATAGACTCTGGATAGAGTGAAAAATCTTTGATCTATGGCTATGACTGCTTCCAAATGATTTGCTTGCTGGGACTGGACACTGTCCATGCCCTTTCACTTCACTATCAGATAGGCACACAAAAAGGACTTGACATGCTACCAGATGCATAGTTAATCATTGCATTAGGTCTGTAAAGGGGACCATCCAGACTCAATTAGGTCTACCATTTTTAACTAGTGTTTGCTCTGTAGTTTGTTTGGAGTACAATATTAATTCTAACTGCCATTCTGTTTATCTAAAAGGCCTTTAACTCAGTTCTGTGCTTTCATTTTCGAGGCGTCTTCTCTGCATTCGTGCTGTTTTTGTGTGTATTTAGAGCATTATGTATTTGCTACAACGTAACAAATATCTTTGCAGTGTAACATATTATCTGAAGCTTTAATGAAAACAACTTTTTTGTCTTTTTGTAATTCAGCAGTTTTCCTTTCTTAATTCCAGTTTCAAAAAGTGCATTTGGAATAAGCTAAATGTAGCAGCTGGCATATATTGAGACAGCATTCAGAAGTAAAGCTTACAAGGGTATCTGGAGTTTTGGAACTGAGTCTTAAATGCTGAAAACCAAATGGCAACATTTTTCCTCTCACTTATTTACCAAGAGCTCATTCTTGTATCTGGCACTGCATGGTTTTGTGCGATTAAGGGTGTACGAGTTAAAAAGGTCCAGCTGTAGAGTAGAAAGCATTACTTACATGATTGTTCTGAATCTTGCCTGGGATTTCTAGGAGTAGTTTGTATATTTACATTAACGGTTGTTACCTGTATGCACTGAATAAAGTCCACTGAAAATTCCTGGCTTTCTCAGAGTTTCAAAAAATTAGTATTAACTATAGTTCATAGATGTAGCCAGTCCTTTCATGGTATGAACAAGCTTGGGTGTTTGAGTTGTATAAATTCTTTGGATCACTCATGCTGTCTGCATTTTCCAGTAATGCTTATATTGGGTATGGTAGGCCCATGGAAGCAGGAGCATAAAGGACATAAAATAATTTTTTGATTGAAAATTAATATATAAGAAAGGAGCACTAATCAGAGACTTTGAAATATTTTCATTTGGTTTTAAGATTTATTTATTTTGGAAGAAAGGAGGAGCAAGGCATTCAGCTATTATTAAAAAAAAAAAAAATCTATATATAATTACTAAAACTGTTGTATTAAGCTTCAGATTATAGTTCAGCCTTTATTTTAGATTGGGGATTTCTTGCTTTAGTTCTTTGCTTCATGGTTGTCAATATTCTTTCGAGGGGGGCACATGCATTAAAATGTAACATTTATCATTTAGTTGTAGTCACAGGGATATTTAGAAGTTGCTAATGGACTTCCAAGATGCAGGATGTACAAGTGGATACTACTCAGAAGTGCCAGTTAGGGCTCTCTGAGGATTTTTAAATAATTTATGGCTACCTGCTGCTCTGAAGTACAGGTGTGTGCCTCTGTATTTTCCATTAACGCTTTATATTGATGTATATAAATACTCAACAGAGAACAAACCTAATACAGGAGTCCTTTCGAGGCACAGGCAGGTGGCTTTTCCCCATCCATCACCTGTCCTGGAGGTTCATTCTGACTGGCATCTGCATGCCAGCGCGCCTCCAAAGGGGAATCGTTTGTGTACTTTGGGGGCTTCCAGAGTGCGAACTTGAAAGAAAGTGGGGCTTGAAATGTGCAGTCATTTGTGAATTTATGTTTTATCTCCCTTCACTTGAAAATTTATGAGGAGAGTGACTTAGGGTGCTTGCGTTGTGTGTTCCAGGGCTTGCCCCCACTGATAACACCCTTGTTGGCGTGAAAGTGCAATGCAAATTATGACAGTTACAACCTTCTGTTTTGTTTAACCTGTCAGTGGATTTCCTGGCTCAGTGCTGAGGGCAATGGCGTGTTCAGCTAGTTCCATATTCACCTAAACTTAAAAGGTCAGGTTTCTACAGGCAAGCCTAGTCAAAGCCTAATTGATGAGGAGGGCAGGGGGACAGAATTTACTGTTCTGTTGGCTAGTTTCATATCGTTAGGTTGTCCTGAAAGCATCAGGCAGTCACAGCCCCTTTCATGTAAGTGCTGACCCTAGACAGGAGCTGACAATCAAAGGAGGCAGCCACAGGAACCGGTGCAAGTAGGCTATTGATTTTTCAGTTAGGTCTAAGTAGTTTGTAGTATGGGTAATGGGTGACAGAGGCAGGTATGTCATTATCAATGAGCTCCAGAACAGTAGCGACAGCCCCCTCTCATATTTCCTTCAGCACTGACAGTAGGCATCCTGCACTGGTCAATAAATCGCCCAACCTTTTACTGACAAGTGACTTGGAGGTGCGGGGGGTGGGAGTCAAGGAGCTAAACTTCCCGTACTTGAACTTGACATGGATGCAGAGCAAGGATCTCGACATGGGCGTTCCTGGCTCGGCAGGCAAGGAGCCGAGGAGAACGCGGGGAACGGAACAGTGGGAGCTGTGTGGCCACCTTTATTTTATGCCCTCTAGAAAGTCAAAGATTTTCTCGAGTTCGAGTGAAATGGCTTAAAACACCAGCTTTCTGTATCAGCGTGATCTGGTTCAGTAGTTAATTTAGGTTACCATGGCAGGGCTTTGTTTTTACTTTAGTACTGCTCTGCATTTAATCAAGGTTATACTGCCATAGCAGTGCAACAATCAGAGTCTGCCATTCAAAATCCGCTTTTAATTCCTAGTTTCCTCTTCTTAAATTTCCTATATGGAGACTATTTAAAGATACTGGAGGTTTCTTATAAATCCAAAGTGTTAGCAATACAGTTTCTGTTCTGACTACCAATGCTGTTTTGGGTCAGTAGTGGAGGACCAATACTTTAGGAAGCTGAATAAAGTTTTTATGACTTGGATTTTACTAGCTGTGGTTTCTGAATTTAATAGAGGTAGACCCAGATTTTAGCTTTACACTTAATTAAATTCTGAAAGATATTGGGAGAACATAAAAATTGTAATAAGTGGTGGTTTGCTTTTTTTTTTTTAAGTATACCTGTATGGAAAATCAGTTAAATGAACTCATGCATCTTAATCTGAATTTCATGAAGTTTTCTAATATTATTACTTTGTTTGAGGGGTGTAAGTTATCTGCATTTTTTCAGAAGTTGGAATTCAGTCAGGTTTTATGCTGTGCACAGATGTTAACAAAATAGCATATGCTTATAATTAAAAAAAATCTTCAGACAAATTGAAATAAAGCAGAAGAGTAAATGTTTTGAAAAACTTCCTTAAAATAACTTACTGCTATGGTATCTTGTTCAACAATGTTTGTAATGTTACACAGAGCAGGAATCTGAGACTGTGTGTGTTGAATAGCTGCAAAGTATCATCTGTGACTGAAACTTTCATCCGTGTACAGCAGCTAAAGCTGTTTTCTTCATGGCTGGCTCTTTAACTGCAAGGGCAGTGTTGACACAGACACAAGAAGTGAGGTTGAAATTTATCACTGGATTATGAAATCCTTTAATAAATATTTATATAAGCTAAAAACTGGAGTACCTGTATATTCAGAGCAGTTATGAAATTTATTAATTGTAAAAATCTGTTTAGATACTACATTTACCTATTTGCCTATTGAACAAAGCTTTGGAATAGGGGCTGGCTAGCTGTCTTCCAGAGGAAGACATTTTCAATTAGTTGGATCAAAAGTGTGCCAGGTTGTTTGAGTCCTTCAGTATTTAATGGGAGTTTTTCTTCTGTCAGTTGTTTTCTTTATCCTGCAGGGCCTTTTTTTTGTTGTTGTTGTTGAACTAGGTAAAAAGTACAGCCGTGCAGTCTGAATCTTACCTTTTCTTCTAAACAGGTCCAGCCTCCTTTACTGTATTTTTTGTGTTGCTGGCATGCTGTGTTATTGCAGAAATGTAAAAAGGAGCTGTAGAAAGGCGACAAATTAAATTTTCATGAAAGAACCCCCTAATCAGCAGTGACAGGGTAAGAGAAAGATGATTGCCACTTGGTCATTGTGGAGAGGCACTTAGACTTGGTGTCAGGGCTTCTGTTAATGATGACTAATGTCTTTCTTGGAGAAAACGCATGCTCGAGCATGCCACAGTCCAGAAAAAGAATGGGGGGATAGGCATATTAAGGAAAAAGGCTGTGAATCCTAAAACAAAAGCTTAGGTCTTCAGGTGAAAAGGGTACAGTGTTTTTGCAATGTCAGAAGGCATGGCTATGAAACTGTTCTTGTTGCACTCTTTAAGCAAAATAATAATAATATTAAAAATGTATATAGACATACACTGTTGTGGTCTACGTGGTGTCTGCTGCTTTATTAAAAAGGGAGATTTTACACGGATGTGTAAGCACACTGGTCAGAAATAAAGTCACGTTTACTCCTCTTCTGTTAACAAAGCTTGCTTTCCTAAAAGAACAAAAGCTGCTGCAATATATTCTTTCCTAAGCACAGCGCTCTGCTCTGAATAAACCTTCCGTAGTCAAATGTAAGATGACTCAAAAGACCTTTTTCAAATCTTCAAGCTTTGGCTTTTAGGTATATCGGCAGAAAAGAGGTGGCACATGTCATTCCTTCAGCTTTTCCCAAAGTGAGACCTTTCAGAAGGGCATTTGCAATGCTTGTCATATTTTTTCATATACATCTTATTGGCCTGACAAGTCTAGAGGACCATGAGAAAACAGATGTCATTGCATTCAGACAACACTAATTACTCTGGGATTTTTGCAGCCTCAGTGCCTGCGTGTAGCTGTCGATTATGACTGTTTATGTGGCCTATCATGGGTACACGTTGCACATTCAGATGGTGCCACCAGCCTTTGTGTTCCCTATTATCACACAATAAGATGGAAAAATCAGCAACAAGCATCACAACAAAGAAATGCCTTAATGTGAGACTTTTACATGCATTTTGCTAAGGATTGCATTCACAGTCCTTACTAGATTTAAGTGTTTCAGCATCTGTTTGCTAACTGGAGTGCGGCGCGGTGGCTGTCAGTGTTCGCCATGGTTCTTTATGTTGCAGGCTTTCGTTTTCTGCAATTGCATAAACACTACCTGAAAAATGCTGGTTGACCCAGTAGTTGTCAGAAATTTCCTGCCTCTAACCTTTGTACCAAACAGAGATTTTTCTATGTCACAGTTCACGTTAGAAACCAACAGCCTTATTTTATTCCCTTACAAACTGCCTTGTTGGTGCTTCCTTGGTTAAATTTTCTTAGCGGCTCTGTCATTTCAGAGTCTATTCTTCCTCTGCAGCAATGACTGCTGCAGGATTTCTAACACAAAGTTCAAACAGTGGTCACGCCGTGGCCTTACTTTGTGTGTTATCTTGAATTTTGGTGCGCGTTTTATAAGCAGAACAACCGATGTTAATCACAGATTGGAAAATGAAAGCTCCAATAATGTAACTTCACATGCTGATGAAGCAGAAATAGAAGCAGCTTTATCAAAGATGTATGATGAGATAAAACTGCAGTCTCTGCTGTACAGTTATAGTAATTATGACTAATGAACCGTCCAGTCTGGATGAAATGGCATGCCCACAGGGACTGTGGCCAATCAGTTGTGACTTATGCAAGCTGAACAAAACATTGATGGTGTTCCAGATTCCCTGTAAGAACAGGAAGTGTGGTCTTTGTTTGGAACGTCAGCTTTGTCATGTTATTTTCAAGCAGTTCAGGAATAAACGGCATTAGTAAATAAAAGTCTTAAGGGTTAGGGCTTGTTGGGTTTTAAAGTGGGCATAAAGAATTACAATTTGCCATGTTGAATATACCTAAATAAAGCCCCCTGGGAGGATGGCACATACACTGTAAATGTACTTCAAAGTTGTTCTATCATTTTGCTAATCTGAGTCATTGGAAGCACATGTTGCATTGTAATATGCAGAGTACAATGAAAGCCTAAGATGTGAAACATGTGAATATAGGCTTGTGTCTGTTCAGGTTTACTGTGGTAATTTGGGGTTTTAACAAATTTGCTTGAGACATGATACTTTCGTTTTAATTTTGAAGCACTCTGCATTTTAAACCAGTCTATAATTTGTAAGTGGGGGAGGACAGGTGTAGAATCTGAAAGACAATTTCTTGTAGTAAGAAGGGTAATTCGCAGAGGCAGCATACAATGGAGCTTCAGTAAGTTTTGACAAAGCACAGACTAGCAGAGTAGTAGTTTTAGACCAGCTTATTTCTATGAAGACCCTGTGTGTAGCCATAAAAAAAGAAAAAATACCCAAATTCTGAATACTAAAATGTGGAAGTGCAGATTATGTGAGGACTTCTGAATTTAATTGGACGATTATAGCAGAGCACAAAAAATACTTTATTCTAAACATAATTTTGTGCTAAGTTGTTTAGGCCCAGCCTGGAAGCAGTTGTGGATCAGCAAATGTTGGAAGGATTTGAGAGTAAAATGATCAATATGTTACAGATGTTAGTGATACGTTACAATCAGTTTAGCATTTTGCCTGAGCCCCTCCAGAAGGCTACAAAGAAAAAAATATTTCAAAAATTAATTGGAAATGAACTAATGTAAAAGTAAGAGACCTCCCTCCACCCACCAACCCACCCCTTAAACCATTTAGAACAAACTTAAAACATAATTTGACAAAGAGCCTGTATTAGAGTGTCGTGCTGTTTAACAATGGTTTACCCATTCGCAACTAGAAACCTCAAAAGGTTTCTGCTATTTCTATTTTGAAAGTGTATAGGGATACTTCAAGGGGCCTACTAAGACTCAGAATCCTTTTCTTTTGTCTCTTGCAACAAAGCATGTTGCATTAAATATTGCAATTGTGAAAATACTGTAAACAATTCAGAGTATAATACTAAGATAAAGGATGCTGATAAGTAAATTCGGAAAGTGTCTGCATTTTGGCTCTGCTAAATAATTATGGGTAAGATCTTTTGAGGACTGTGGCACACTTAAGTATGAGTCTCTTCCACAATGTCATTTCAGGATCAATAGCATGCAATGCATTATGTACATTATCTAATTTTACTGCACAGAAAGCTGCATTATGATCACTTTAATGATCATGTCAGGATTGCGCCAGTGAAGTCAGGGCTGAATTTGTTAGATGGTGGACAAATGTGCAAAACTAATTCTCATTCTTCCAAAGAGTTACTATTTTTAAGGTAATGGATTTAAATATATAGAGATTATATATATATATATATATATATATGTGTATGTGTGTGTCTGCTGTAGCAATATTTGGAAGAAGTACTCATACGTATTAAAATGAAGCTATGACTTTCAGATTGTGTTTTTTAGGAGTGTGTAGCTCTGTTATTTTGTTATGAAATCACTGGTAAAATTAATATAAAATTATGCCAGCGTGGATCAGCTTTTTGTGTATTTGGGGCATCAATTGTTATCCCTTTGTTACCCTTTAGAGATCTGAACTCATTGTTGGTGCTTCTACAATAAAATACCACATGGAGTTGTAGCGACTTGGAGCTTGTGTATGTGATGCAAGTAAAAATTGAGGAGCACAGGATCTCAAGGGTTGAATTTTATCTTCCTGTTGCTATTTGTATTTGTGTGCATATGTAAGGTATCTTGTATGTTAGTAGTTATATTTGGGAGCCATCTTTTAATGTGAGAGGGGCTGTGTTTGGGAGTCCAGAATTTGAACTGTTGCTGATTTTCCCCTTAGGCTTGCATGATAGAGTTGACTGGTGCTTATCACTGTAGGTATAAATCAGTCTTCTGATCTGGGAGACAGATTGAAATAGGAAATTACTCTTCAGTGCAGGAAGCTTAGAGTTCAGTGTAAGTAAGAGCAGCTGGGTGGCTGCTTTAACTTTTGCTGGCTTTTGTAATGACTGTTACAAAACAGAGTTAGTCTGACCAGCTTGTCCCACTTGCCTCATCCATCCCAAAAATATCCCTAATTAGTCTTATGCTTGAGGCAGGTGGAGGAGAAGCTGGTGAAAGTGTGATTGTGTTGGCTTTCTCTAAGATCTTCCTTGTATCCCAGTGTCTTCAGCTGCCTATTTAGGGAAGACTTATCTTACTTGTGAGGTTCTGGCCATCAGAGGGAACATTGAAAGGATTGAAGATTTGCCTACTGTTATTCTTGGTCTGGCTTCTAACCTTACCTGTGCTGATCTAAATCCACAATAACTCATTTAACTGATTTGTATGACACTGTTAGAAAAAAAGAGAAGTTCACACCAGAGTCAGGAAGAAACTGTTTTTCTATTACGTCAATTTTGAGATTTGTTTTTTTCATGCTGCCCCTGGAATCAAAGTCAAAACTTAAAAAAATGTATGTGAAGGAGTGGTATTAAGAAAAAAAACAAAGAAAGAGTAGCATTAAAGATTTTTTTTTTTGACCCATTGGCTCTACTAATCAATCACCTTGCACTTTTGGAGGGGATGGTAATAATAGAAAGCAATAATCACTAGCCTCCAAAATGTAACTAAGCAGTCAAAATCAAGGCATTTTTTGAATTAAATGCCTGTTTTGTTTCAAAACAAAGTTTTCATTCTTTTTGAAAATGGATTTGAAACCTTTCCTCCACACAGTGTTGGGTTTGATTAATAAAACAACCAGTAATATTTCTCATGAGTAATTTCTACTTGAGTTGGTTTCAGAAATTTAATACAAAATTCCAGCAGTGAATGAATATATGTGTGTGTGTATATATATATATGATTGGAAATAGTATTTCAGATGTTTTTTATTGTCCCTGCACTTTAGCTCTGTATATTGTGTCATAGGTATTTGTTTTTCAAGCCAGGCTACTTGCAGATACTTTTCTGTTGTTTCTTGGAGTCTGGATTCTTGATATTTTTGTTGTACTGCCTCCTAGCTATCATTATTTTAAAGCATTATATTTAACCTTGAATGTTTTTTTATTTCTCTTTCGTGTGAAACAAATGCTAAGATTCCCTGTTCTCTGTGGCTTGTAGGTGTTGCTTTGCTTTTTTCAACAATCCTAAACTAATAAAGTAAACATCACTCCTGGTGTATAGTATTAATCTTTTGGAAGTTTGTCCTGTGCTGGAGAAAATAAATAATTAGAGATAGGTAAGAGGTGAATGATGTGTAGGTGTAAATACTTGGTAGATTTAAACATGCTGCATGGCAACTCTAGGTCTCTTTTGAGGTAGTCATGAAAACTTAACTTGTGTGCCTCATATATTTAAGGCCAGTGAGCCTATATGATTTTATTAATGTGATATAAATCTTATATTCACGAGCACTGTTTACTACTGTGCAGTATATTTAAAAGAAAATTTATGCCTCACTGCAGAAGGAAGGTAGGCTAGTGAAAAAATGCAAGGGTGGATCTCAAACATTTATCCAAATCTGACAAGTATTTGCAAGGAATTTGCTCCTGTAAATTTCTGCTGGGAGCAAATGGTACTCATTCTATCCTCAATTTTAATAAAATCCATAAATACTTATTGATGCATACACAAGTGGAGCAAGGGCATGTCTTTTATCATTGTCTAGACACAAGAACTGCGTGTGTGTTCACATTGACACACTTGGGATCACAGGATGAGCTTTTAATTCTATTTGAAGCAGGCCATTCTCAACTGAGAATAGTACCTGGAAGACCTTGCTGGAGCCCCTGGACACTTTTTTGATGGAACAGCAATTGTCTTTTTGAGGCATATCTTGGCAGTCTTTGGCCGTGTCATTCCCTTTGTATCCCATTTCTTCTGGACCCAGCAGCATTCCCTAGGCAAAATGGTTGGATTGTTACACTAACTCATCGTGTGAGTTAGGGTGAGTCACAGAAACTCAAGACAGGTCATTTTCCACAGAGGAGACTGATTTGATAATGCTTTGGTAAACTGCTTGTGTTTTCCTTCTTTATAATACCTAGGAAGACTCTTTCTGGTCTCTAGGGAATGGCAGGAAGTTACTGCAGCTGTGATTGACTGCAGTAGGGAAGCTGCCTCCATGGAAGTCACTTGCCTAATGCTGTTGAAAGGGCAGTGATTATGTCACCAAGGAAGCATTTTTTATTTGTATGGGTGCATTGTAGATTGCACAGAAAAATACAGTTAATGTACCATGTGTAACCTTCCATGCTCCTTAAGCTCACACTTCCACCTTGCAGTGGTTAAAATATTAGTCAGCAGTACAAACCAGGTGTTCTCGATGCCTTAAGAGCTGTTTAAAGTTTTTTTATGCTCTTTATGCTTTTATACTCTTCAGAATTAAATAGCAGGTTCTTATACCATTTAAAAAGAAGGCATGTGTACTTTACTATGCAGTTTTGAATTGCATGAAGCAACAAAAGCATTCCTCATGATAGAGGGGTGCACAGAACAATTCCAGAAATGACTGTGGAATGTGTGAAAATTCTACACTTTGACATACTTTGTTGTCACTGAACTTACTCTTGTAGATACGTGGTTATATAATTAGTTTTTTAATGTGTAGCATTAGCAATTATTTCTCTAATTATTATTGTGAGTATTTAAATAGTTTCAGTAATGGGAGATCTTTTACAGCTTTTTTTATAGAATATTGGGGCTTTTTTTGGTCCTTCCTGCAACCTTCAGAAACTTCTTAAATTATTTGTTTTGCCATGTCCTGTTAGAATGGAAAGTTGCTATAGCTGGTGAGGAAGAAATAAATGGGACATGATACTATACACAATACTATGCTATATTGGAGTACCCTGTTTTGTTTGTGTAACATTGTCTGCTGGTAGTAAAGTTCAGTGTACAGCTACATCCTCCCTCAGGTAGCGTGGAGCAAATTTGGTGTGAGCTGCTGTGACCCTGCCCTTCCTGCTCTGACTGACATTGTTTGAGCTCTGCAGTGCACACAGAGTGGTTGTT